>CABEGB010001261.1:0-94204 GCA_901521435.1 Crematogaster levior | reverse complement strand
CTTTATATT
The DNA here is from genome assembly GCA_901521435.1 of Crematogaster levior. Taxonomy (NCBI): domain Eukaryota; kingdom Metazoa; phylum Arthropoda; class Insecta; order Hymenoptera; family Formicidae; genus Crematogaster; species Crematogaster levior. Next base: position 94,195 of record CABEGB010001261.1, on the reverse strand, counting down.
GATACATTAACATGGTGACAGAAACTTAAGTTAAACATCTGGAAGGATAGCGGCCATGTTAGGGCCAAATATGAATGCAAAGAATAACACCTTTCTTCCCTTCCGTCGTTCATCACAGACTTTAAGGTTTATGCCTGGTACCACCTCTCGGGTTCCTAGGTTTGCCTGAATTTCCCGAATACCTTGGGATCTTTGAACCTTCCCTCTGGTATGTATTGTGTTATTTATATACCATTTAAATAAATCTCACATTGCTTTATTTTACGGGTCTAAAATGGCGACGATTGGCGAGGTGGAGGTAGAGTTCGCCTTTATTATAGACTCTAGTGAATAGGAGTAGCATCTTTTAGTCTCTCAATTTCGGGGAAGTTATAAAACGTATACACAAGATTTATGAACTTGTAAGATTAAATATTAAAAACTTCAACTAGTTTGTATGTCAACTTTATAAACTTATAAAACTCTTTAAATGTTTTCTAAATTTTAAATGTATGTATAATATATTATACTGCGTATATAAATATTTTATTAAAAATAACAATTATTTCAAGCATATTTTTCTCAAATATACGAGCACAGATATCTAGTAAAATTCGTATTATTATATTGCATAAGTTAAATCATTAACGTGGATTTAACCTACTAAATTCAGATAAACGCTACCGAATAGATTCGACAGTATACTTTCTAACGCAGCATAAAATGCAAATACCCAATAAATGTTTTAAGAAATAAATATGATGACATTTATCTGGACATAGCATCACATACAAATTTTAAATAACATATTACTTACATTGCATAAGGCAATATTACATACAATAATATACATATTCTATGTTGTATAAGAATTGTTAGCTATATTTTACAAAAATATACATATATACAAAATTAAAAATAATTTTAAAATTTTAAACGTTATTCAATTTTTAGCCTTCCTTTTCAATCATCAAACAATTAAGTCTATGGCAGTTTCCTACCATTACATGTTTATCATAGTTTATTATGAGCCTTGAATAGAAATTTTCAATTTTAAAATTACAAATTAATTTTAATTTAATTTATAATTTTTAATTATGGTCCCCCTATCCCTACCCGATTTCTATCTTTTTAGTTTTATTGGAATCCTACCTACCCGTATGTAACAGAGACCGCGTGTATCCGATTAGAAGAGTAAAGGAATTTGGTTTGCAATAGTTTAAATATTGTAAAGTTAGGTTTGGCTGGGAGTTTTAATTTTATTATTTTACGCGGAATTTTAATTTTAGACGGACTTTCCGGTTCTCTGATTGGTCGGCAATGTATGCAAGAAAACTTTCATGACCTTTTACCTTCCTATTTTTCATATCTTTCATATTTTGATTGGTGTTGTACACCTCAACTCCACCTTATTCGATCCTCTTTCTCGTCTTCTTCTTCTGGCTGGTCTTACCTTTCGTTGTTTCTGGCCATAATCTGGTCATAAAGCCAGAAATCGGCAAGGAAAAATATTCCCTTTACTGCCGACAATCGCAAGCTGTTGGCACATGTAAAATTTCAATGCTTTTGCATGATGCGAAACACGAACGCGTCGCGAAGGGCCACACTAAAATTAATTATGCCAAAATGAAATACCAAAAACCACAACAATAATTTATTAAAATACAAATTTATATTTATTTAACTTGGTACATATATCCAATAAATATTATAATAGAAAAGTCAAAGAAATTTTGTTTGATGTCTCACATTGATGAAAGTGTGATTTTTAATCAAAAATTGGATTGTGTAAGTATTATTTAAACTTATATTTAACTGTATGCAATATAATTTTTATAATATTAATATTACAAATAAAATTTAATTTAAAAATAAATGAAAATTGCTGACAAGTGTTGTTCGATGGAACAAGGCCCATATACTTTCTATGCGTATTTTCATCGATCTGAACGATTTGTTGCAGAGTTTTATTACAAAAGCATGCAAATATGATTCAAATAAATGACATGAGATTAGAGAGTGATAATAAATTTTCTTATTATAAGGGGTCGACTAATTAATTTCCTTTATTATAAAAATAATATTGTACAATCGATAACTTCTTTTATAATTCGTAATTGTTAACTTATTTTAATAGAATATATAATATATTTCAAAAATCAAATAATTTTAAGTGTAATATTAAATGTTCCATTACTATTAAAATATATTTTTCTCTTATATACTTATCGATAAACTTTATAACAATATAAAGAGTTTCAAAACATTTTTAAATCTCTATACATATAATATGTATAATCCTTTATCCAGCATAAAGCCAATTGCTCAATTAAAATATATGGATACAAAAATTAGGTAAGATCGATATCTATTTGTTAAAACAAATTTTTAGTTAATACAATATGATAATCAAGCCTTTCTTTATAAAATAAATTGTGCTCAATAGAATCAAAACATTTAACTTAGTCACGCTTGTATTTATATGTACAGGTCCAGGATCTTATTTCTGGTAATCAATTTATATAATATTTAATCTTACAACATGTGGAAAGGAACAGATGGGTATAATTGAAAACACATCTAATAATTCATGATTTTTCCATCTATTGATATCTTTTTATTGTACTTATCTTTTTATTTTTGCTTCCAATTTGAAAAATAACAAACAAATAATCTGAAAAATTAATCATCACGAGAATTTTATTTATAAGGAATTAACTTTAATTAACTTAAATAAAAACATATTTAAAAATAACTTTATTTTAACTGCTACTTTATTTTGTTTTTCTCTGTATTTCTAAATTTTTATTATAATAATTTAAATAATTCTAATTTTCAAATTCTTTATTATAATAATAGTCAAATTGATTTTAGGAAAAATGAAAATCTTCTTACACACTTTGTGCTAATTTAAATTAGCGAAATAAATGTTTCGCGCATTCATTTTATGTAAATTTACTAAAAACTATTTTAACTACAGAACACGGTGTTCACTGAAGAAATGATGAGCTCTGGTGCTTGCCAAAAGTGAAGTGTGCTATATTTCCTCGAGCACAGTCGCAATGTAGAATCATTGGATAAACCAAGATTAAATATTTGCCCGTACTATTTTTAAATCCAATCATTTTAAGGCAAATAAATCTAATATAGATATTGATATTTTATATTGGTAACGGTTATTGCAATGTGACATGTAGTACTTGCTTTTCATTTTTATTCAGATTCGTAACTCAGTAAAGAAATTTTTGACTCACCGACCGGATGCGCAACGGACGGAAGTTCATCACACGTAGCTACATGATGATACTAAAAATACACAAAGGAACGCTAAATTATATATATGCCTATGAAGTGACGATAACGTTTCAAAAGATACCAATGCTACATTAATTCGTCTTTCACAATAGATTATAACTATGTACTATCTATTTTTAAAAAGCATACAAGGATAAACTTACAAAATTTCGCATACCATTTTCTAATTATTTAATTAAATGACAAAATATTACCTTCAAATAAAGAACAAAAACTAATTTTAAATTAAAGGAGGGGGATACCACGGGTTGTTGCTCCGCCGAGGCCCGGATGTCTCTTCCAGACCCTCCGCCTCCCTCCTCAGGGACGTTCGGGGCTGTCTCCTCCCCACTGCACAGGACACTCGCGAAACGCGAATAAACCAGGAAATGCGCGCGGACTAATTATCAGTAAGTTTTTCGCGATATTGCAATGACACCCTGACAAAATCCACGCGGAAAATTTTTATTAAATTAAACACTAGTCCGATTACTGGAATTCCTGAAACAAACGCGACGAACCGGTTGGGTGGCTACTCACGACTAGTTAAATCGGCGACGAGGGTACGTTGTTACTCTGTCTTTGATTTCTTTTTACCATCCAAGCAAAACAAGAATTTGCTTGAGTAAAACCTCGGGGTACTAGGCCCCACCGCGCCGAGGTCGTACCCATGGGAGGGAAGTAATCACTTGCTGGTGGTATAAACAAATTCTATCAATATATAAAGGAATAAATGAAAAAGATGAACTTTGGTAGAAAAACAGAGATATTAAATGCAAGCGTTTCAGACTTTGTTTAAAAATATTTGGGGAAGGAAAAGAGAAGAAAAATAAAATAACACGCATAAATATTTAATAATTTTTAACGCATTTTTCCTTATCAAAGTTTTTTCATTGCACTCTTACAATTCAGCACGTAACAAAATTATTGTCATCCGATAACAATGCATTGGTGCATGTATCCGCTTGACTTCAAGTACCAGTTCGATACCCGAATCACTAAACGTAAGAGCGCGTTTAATTGTACGAGAGAGATAATTGCTTATATTATTCGAAGAGCGACGATACGTCTTTAACGCTACGACACACGGGACGACAATGATCTGTATTATGTTTGGTGATTTTTATTCCGGGTGACCTCGTGTGAACAAAGCATGTATGATGAAACAAAAACCATAATTAAGTATTGTGTTGTCAGTTTCGACTGTTTCTCCGAAATAGTTGTCAACATCTATGAAAATTTTTATATCGCGTAAGTTTTAAAATTAATCAAAAACTTGCTAATTTTTATTACTTAACTACTAATTTTATTGGTTTTGCTGCATATATTTATCTATTTCATTTTCTTTTTAAATCTCATAAGAATATAATATGCTATTCGTCTTCAAAAGGTAAATATCGGGGAATAAAAGATTATATAATTTCAAGTGAAGAAATTCTTTTCCGAGTGCAAAGTGTTTCATAGATTTTATCTTATTATTATTATCTTTTCTCTTATAAATCTTTACATATCTTTTCTCAATATACGAGCACAGATATATCTAGTAAAATTCATGTTATCATACGTATTTCGTCGATTTCGCATAAGTTAAATCACTAATATAATAATTTGACTTACTAAATCCAGATAAACGCTAATGTCGAACAGATTTTTTTGATATGTATATCTCTAAATATATTAAAATGTAAATAATTCGATAAACGTTTTAAGAAATAAATATGATGACATTTATCTGGATGACATAGCATCACATAAATTTCACATTTATTACATATTTACATTTTATATAAAATTACATAATATATACACTTGCTATGCTGTATACAAGTTTTTAGCTACATAGATTTTACAAAAATAATACCGCGAAGGCTAAAAACTTAAAAATAATTTTAAACGTTATTAAGTTGCATTTCCCCATCCCTGCCCGTATCCCTACCTACCCGTTATTACTACGTTATTCATTTTCCGTATCCTTACCTACACCGATTTTATATAGTTTTTATTTACTCCTACCTATTTCTAGCAAAGGACCGCGAATATCCGAATATCCGAAGAAAAGTGCGCGAATTTGATTTAAATAGTAAGGGAATTTTATACGGGGAGTTTTTAATTTTATTATTTAAATCTCGGAATTTAATTCAAGACGGACTTTCCGTCTCTAATTACGTACAATCGCACGTATGCAAGAAAATCTTATAACCTTACCTTTTCTTATATTTTGATTGGTGTTATACACCAACCTACCTTATAAGATCCTCTTCGTCTTCTTTCTTCTGGCCAAGTTGGTCTTACCGTTCGTTGTTCCTGGCCATAGCCTGGCTTCATAAAAGCCAGAAATCGGCAGCAAGGAGAAATACTTTCTTTTATTGACGACAATCGTTGGCAATAAGCGTAAAATTTCACGCTTTTGTATGATGCGCGAAACACGAACGCGTCGCGAAGAAACCGTTAATTAAATCAATTACTAAGTTGACAGTTAAAAACAACAATAATTCTTATATATATATATATATATATATATATATATATATATATATATACTAGCGGACCCGACAGACGTTGTCCTGTGGAAACGTAACTCCAAAAAAAGTTTTATTTTTATCAATCATAAATGGTTATGGCTGTTTTTTGAAAAATTATGTTAGAAAATAATTATTTCTATGATACCTGACTCCACTACGCGTACAGTTATCACAACTATGATTGGTGAACCAATTTTAATCGCAAGTTATATGGTGGCATTCAGGTATATTCAGTGAATTTAAGAATTCAACAGGATAGTTCACAACATCTGTGGGATCGACAACGATTTGAATGATATTTCATTGCCTTGTAATGACTGTTCTAGCGGACCCGACAGACGTTGTCCTGTGGAAACGTAACTCCAAAAAAAGTTTTTTTTTTTCTTCACTTCACTGTAAGTTTTTAAAACACGATCGGAGCGCCACCTACAGGATACAATTGTGAACTTTAAGCTTACCAAAAATCAACTACAATTTATGAATTAATTAATTAATTTAAAAACTTATTCTATCGGATCGAATTGTAAATCTAAACCATTCTCGAATCAACTTAATCTTACATAAAAATTTCATAAAAATCGGTCCAGGCGTTTAGGAGGAGTTCAGTGACTAACACACGGACAGAAGAAATATATATATAAAGATATGTATATGTATTTTTAGCTTGCTTTTACGTATATTCAGTAAATATTGTAAAATAAACTAGAACCAAAATTTTGAGTTTAAAAATTTCTATGTGGACAGTGTAATTTTTATTCGAAAAAATTCGATTCTAAGTATTATCTGAAATTTATATTTAACTATATGCAATATAATTTTTATGGTATAAATAACAAAATTTAATTTAAAAATGAATAAAAATTACTAGACGCGTCATTCGATGGAATTTAAGGCTCATATGTGTATTTTCGATTCGAATGATTTGTTGCCGAATTTTATGACAAAAGCATGCAAATATGATTTAAATAAATAACGTGAGATCCAAGAAGGATAATAAATTTCTTATATTATGAGAATATTATGAGAATTAATTGATTAATCGATTAATTGATTTCCTTTTATAAGAACTGATAAGATATCTCTTTATGTCTTATATCGTATTTGTTAAAATTATTTTAGTATAATTTGTATTATATTTCAAAATCAAATATTTTAAAGTGTAATATTCTTCGCGAAGACGTCGCGTACTTATGCCGAAACCACTGCGAATGTCAAAGGCCCCGTTGTAGGAAGGAATAAATCCCAGATCTTCCGGATTTCCTCCGATAGCCGTTTCGGCAGCAAGTTAACATTTCATTTTTCGAATCACAATTGCATCCCATATATTTTTATTCTACTAAAATATTCAATTATTAAGATATGTTTTTTTCTAGTTTTACCGTGATAAACTTTATAACAATATAAAGAGTTTTTAAAATATTTAAATCTCACGTCATGTTATATGACTTTATCCAGCATAAAAGCCAATTTCTCAATTAAAAATACATGGATAGGTTATAAAAATTAGGATATCTTCTTGTTAAAATAAATTTTAGTAATTAATAATTATTATAGCGTTTTCTATATAATAATTGCCCAATAAAAATCAAAATATTCTAACTTTTTAAATTCACGCTTGTATTTGTACGTAATGAAAATCTATAGATCTATTTTGCATCGATTTATACAATATTTAATCTTGGCTAAATATATGGGAAAGGAACAGATAGGTATAAATAAAAACGTATTCTAACTAATAATTTCATAATTTTTCCTATTTATTGACATTTTTTTTGCACCTACCTAATATCTTCTTTATTTTTTTCCTACTCGAGAAAAAAAAAAATAATTTAAAAATTAATTGCGAGTATTTTTTATTTATAAAAAAATTAACTTAATTAACTTAAATAAAAATTTATATTTAAAAATTATTTTTATTTTAACTGTAAAAGCACTGTTATTTTACTTTTTGTTTTTTTTCTGTGTATTTCTAAAATATTTATTATAATAATTCTAAATAATTCTAATTTCTAAAATATTTATAATAATAAGTCGATTGATCATAGAAGAAAACTTGAAAAATGAAATCTCTTACGTACTTAGTGCTAATTTAAATTCGCAAAATAAAATGTTTTGTTATATATTTATTTAATTTAAAATTTATTTACGAAACTATTTTAACTACAGAATACGGCAGTTCATCGATTAAGAATGATGAGTTCTGCGAGCTCCGTGTGTGCCAAGTGTGCGAGTATTCCCTCGAGCACAGTCGCATGATGTAGAATCATTGATAAACCAAGATTAAATATTTGCTCCGTAATTATTTTTAACCCATCCATTTTAAGGCAATGAATCTACGAGATATTGATATTTTATACTATAACTTATTATTGCAATGTGACATGTACCGAAGTACTTCTGCTTTATTTTTTATTCTTCGTAGATTCGTAACCTTGGTAAAGAAATTTTTGACTTATCCGATGCGCAACGGGCGGAATTCATCAGCCACGTAGCTACAATGATACTGCAACACACAAGCGAAGTATTCAAATTAAAGAAACGTTCATAGTGAGAACGGTAACGTTTCAAAAAATAATTTATACGCGCGGTTAATTCGTCTTTTAGAATTAGATTTATAACTAGTATAATTATCTATTTTTCAAAAAAGATCTTTACAAGGATAAACTTTAATAGATTTTAATAAAATTTTAGATGACTTTTCTTTCTCTAATTATTTTTAATTTAATGAGATAAAACATTAATTTTTCAAGTGAATAAGAACTATTAGTTTTACATAAAGGAGGGATGAAACTCACCTCAAAGTTGCTCCGCCGAGGCCCGATGTTTTTCCCAGACCTCCTCCTCTCAGGACGTCTGGGCCTTGTTTCTTCCTGTTGCACAGAACACTCGCGAAAACGCGAATAAACTATAAGTCGCGCGTGGACTAATTAGCAGTAAAAGTTTTTCGCGCGATATTGTACGACACTCCCGACAAAATCCACGTGAAAATTTTATTAAATTAAATTAATTAGTCCGATTACTGGAACGGCACTCCCGAAACAAACGCGACAAACCGGCTGCGGCTCGTTTATTCAGTTAAATCGGCGACGAGGGTACGTTGGCTTCCCCGTCTTTGGATTTTTATCCAAGCGAAACAAGAATTTTGCTTGAGTAAAAACCTCGGGGTACTGGGCCCTCCCACCGCGCCGAGGTCGTACCCATGGGAGGGAAGTACTTTACTTTGCTGGTGGTATAAAATCAAATTATCAATATATAAATATGAATAAATGAAAATATTTAACTCTGGTAGAAAATAGAGATATTAAATGCAAGCGTTTCAGACTTTGTTTAAAAAATATTTGGGGAAGGAAAAGAGAGGAAAATAAAATAACACGCATAAATATTTATTAATATTTTTCAACGCATTCTTTCCTTATCAAAGTTTTTTTCACTGCACTCTTACAATTCAGCACGTAACAAATTAATTGTCATCCGATAACAATGCATTCGGTGCATGTATCCGCTTGATCAAGTACCAGTTCGATACCCGAATCACTAAACGTAAGAGCGCGTTTAATTGTACGAGAGATAATTGCGTATATTATTCGAAGAGCGATCGATATGTCTTAACGCTACGACACACGGGACGACAATGATCTGTATTATGTTTGCCGGTGACTTTATTCCGCAGTGACCTCGTGTGAACAAAGCATGTATACAAGGATGAAAACAACACCAAGGTTGTGTTGTCAGTTTCGACTGTTTCTCCGAAATAGTTGTCGTAACATTCATGAAAATTTTATATCGCGTGTTTTAAATCAACATTTAATCAAAAATTACTAATTTTATTACTTTTTATTAAGCATATTTGTCTATTTCATTTTAATTAAGAAATAATTAAATGTGTAGTAACGATCATCGAACCATCTGCGCGAGATCGATCCACTGTTCGTAACGTTCCGCCAGTGGCCCAACATGGCGACGTTTCCCAGCACTGCACAGTACTACGCGAACCAAATCAGCGACGCAACATGAATTTCAGAATCATTCACGCGATGTATCTGGAATAATCGTGTAAATACGAAAAGAAATATACACGTTGACGAGCAACCGACGCCATCACGGCTTTTCTTTGCTCAATTTAAAGATACGATACGAAAAGTAAAGCGATACACGAGACGTTTTTTGACGTTCGGCGTGCACGCGCGGTTAATATCAAATTCGCGAAGCAACAATCTGTATTTCCCTTCGCAATCCATTTCCCGTATTTTCTGCTCCGAGAAACGAAGACAACATTCCGCGGTACCTATGGAATCGAAGAGTTCAATCGTGACGTCGCTTAATTGTGAGAGAGTGATTGAACACACCGTCTCGTTCGATGGTACGAAAGGTAATGCGACGCACGGGACGTCCGTTGGACTCGACGGCTCAAGCGATGCGCGCGAAGTCACTCTACGCCGAGGCCACAGCGCGACAACACAAATGCCAAGTTACACGCGCGAATCGGACAAAAATACCAAAATTCCAAGGAAAATACAAAGGAAAAGGGAAATACAAGGAAAAGGAAGCGGGGGACAATATTATTACTTATAATAAATAAAATTAAAATATAATATATTAATATATATTTTATGATGAAAGAGTATTTATATGTACACATGTACATCGTGATATAAATATTTTCTTAAAATAAATAGAAATAAAATAAAATTTATTATAATCTTTCCCCCTCAATCTTAATTTATATTACTTAATATATAAGGCTGGTGGTCTAAGATATATATATCTTATCTATATATTGTATCTATATATACGATCTATATATTGTATATATATATATATATATATATATAGATATATATCTTATTGTTAGAGAAGTACAAAACTGTATTATCGACATTTCGTGCACATAGCACGGAACGCAACCAGAAATGTGCACATTATGCGTTACCAGTGGGAACATTCGTGGACATTGGCTATATAGTTCAATGTCCACGTTTTAATGTCCACAGAGGGCGTATCGCTTTCAGGGATCACCCAAAACCGGCCCGTGGCGTCTCTCAGTCTTCTCTCTGCCGAAAGAGAAAGTGAAAGAGAAAGAGAAAGAGAATTAGTGTACACTAAGTGTAAAAGTGTGAAAAGTGTAAGCAACGCGAACAAACCTATTGTGAAAAACACATAAAAATGATTTTAGCCTCGAATTTATAGCGGCAGTACCATATATACCATCCGTATCATCATGTTACAGAAACCAATATTATATGTGATTAAGCGAGTGCACAAAAATAATATCAGAACGAAATGAACGACGTAAAAAACTTTTAATAGCAGTTCTGATAAATGAATTACAAAAACAGAAAAGAAGAAACTACCGAAAGAAATTATTGAGTAAATTATTGAGTAAATCTAATATTCATAGAACAATAAAATCATGGATTTTATCACGCAATCTGTCCTGTCATTATTTTGGAAGAAGCAAAATTCAGAAGAATTATTTTTGTATGACTCCTACACAATTTGAGGAATTACTCAATTTAATAGCACCATTTATTATAAAGACAGTGATTAGAGACCCTATATCTGCAGCAGAACGATTATGTTTGACACGATTGCAGTATGACGGCTTGACGCTAAAAATTGAGAAAATCCAACTTTTTGTTTGTGACGCTAGCATGACATTCTACGCAAAATACGGTCAATTAAAAATTAATACTAAACTTTTTTTTAACTACACAGAATTAAAAATCCTTCTCCAGGATTAAAGTATGCACGCAAACGAACACTGGAGGTACAAATTTTACGCCGAAGAAGGAAGTAATTACAAAATTACATTATATTTACATTATATTTATCTTCAGAGCGAATGTCAACTCGTGAAAATATCAATTTTATATAAAAATTTGGTATCTTTTCTGTTTTTTTTAGTTTAAAAAGGTTTAAACTTTTTTTTGGCTGCATGGAACGATAAATCCTTTTGTAGGATTAAAGTAGACACTTCAACGGAGCCGGGAGTCAAGCTGTTTTGTGCAGAAAAGGTACCAAATTTAAAAAAAGTTTAGTATTAATTTTTAATTGACCGTATTTTGTCGGTAAAACAGACGGCTTTAGGATCCCCTTAAGCCGACGGCACACGGTACGAGTTTTCGTAGTAGATCGCATACGAGTTAGCTACTAAGCACGAGAGTGAGAGAGAGCGAAAGACGCTCGCTTTCTCTCGCTCTCATGCGTAGTGGCTAACTCGTATGCGATCTACTACGAAAAATCATACCGTGTGCCGTCGGCATAGACATAGTAAGTATAGACTGAGCATCCTTTGTATAAGCGGTGATGCATACGATGAGAGAGAGAAAAGATATTAAGATGAGTTTCTCTCTCTTTTCAATGCCGAAGAGTGGGAGTGCCGATGAGGAGAAGTGCTCCCCACTCTCCGGCATTGAAAAGAGAGAGAAACTCATCTTAATATCTTTTCTCTCTCTCATCGTATGCATCACCGCTTATACAAAGGATGCTCAGTCTATACTTACTATGTCTATGGCCGTCGGCTTTAGTCGTAAGTCGTAAGCGAATAGACCAATCATATTCGATTATTCTTTTCTAAATTCAACTATGATTGGTTTATTCGCTTACGACTTGCGACTAATATCTTATTGTAGAAGGCCCATTATGGATTGCGGTACTTTTTACTGAACAGTACTGAAAATCTATAGTTTACGTCACGTATACTATAGATTTTCAGTACCGGCAAAAGAGAAGAGTAGAGGAGAAAACAGAGAGAGAGAGAGAGAGAGTAAATATCGGAACGTAGACTTGAAGAATTTCGGAACACAGCCTTTGAAGAGCTATGTAGATTGTAGAATCTTGTCAAAACAAACATCCGAGGCTGCGTTTGGAAATGTTCGGCATCTCTTGGCGTCTCTGGAGTTTACCATATGAATATTAGGTGCAAGCAGATCAAAACAAAGTGTACAAATACATACGATGCGACTGACATGAACGCTGTTACATTAATTACATATTGTTGATTGAAAAAATTCACACGTAATTCGGCTTCGTTTGCTCGTTAAGCGAATAAGATCACTAACTGCGATGGCATCCAGCAGAAGTACGAGAGAAGTTCTGTTATCGCTAGTAGATGACATTGAGTTAATAGCAAAGTAAGTTTGATTTGCTATAAATAATAAACATGTTAATTAATGTTGTTATATTAATGTTACTTAGATCAATATTCTTGTTTAATTAAAAGAATTGGAGTTTTGGATTTTACACATAACACACTTTGGAATACTTAAGAATACAAGAGAAGAATTTTGTAATTAACGAATTATTCTAATCTTTTTGTTCTATTTTATTGTCTTACCTTATTCGTTATGTTTTCCTACAATTTAAATATATCATTCTTTTTTTTTCAGGGAGATGATAGAAAACACAATTGCACAAAAGCCTTTGAAGCTTTCGAGCACAGAGCATGCTCAGTTAACTGAATTATTGGTTGCTAAAGATAACGAGTTAAAGGCGACTCTGAAACGGGCTGCCGAGCAAGCTAAGATCAACCTGAAGATGGAGGCGTTGAAGGCAGAGGTAGAGAGGCAAGATCAGGATATTCAGCAACTGCAGCGACAACTGAAGGAAGCAGAACAGATCTTAGCTACTGCGATTTATCAAGCAAAACAGAAATTACAATCTATCTCACGGGCTAATAAGAGACCGGTTCATTCAGAGGAGCTTATTAAGTATGCACATAGAATAAGTGCAACCAATGCAATTTGTGCGCCTTTATCATGGCAGCAAGGAGATCCCAGGAGGCCATATCCCACAGATATTGAAATGAGATTAGGATATCTGGGAAGATTGAGCGATCTACCTTTAAATGGGCAGTTACATGGGTCTCATCCAGGCATACCGTCTGATTTACATAGAGCAGGACATCCTCCTGGAGGTAAAGTATCTTTTTTTTATACATATATAGACTATATTTGATTCAACAAGAATGAGCAGATTTTCAATGACGAGAAAGGAACTTCTGTTGCTTCAGAACCACCTGTGTCGCAATCAAGCCAATTTGCCTGGCATTCGTCAGGAGAGATTCATATGTCGGTTGGTGGACAGGGTAGTGTGGCTGTGAATACACATAAACAAGAAACAGAAGATGTCGAAGTTATGTCTACGGATTCTTCGAGTAGTTCGTCTAGTGATTCTCAATAAATATAAGTATAAATAAGTGTGTAAGATATTTTTTCTAATGAGAAGTCGTAAAGAGAAGATTGCTGTTGCAGCAAAAGAATCAGAAAAAGACAAGAATACGCAGATTGTATTGATCCCTTTTTTGTTTTCATCCACATTTGGCTGAAATAAGTACTGCTAATTATTTTATTATTTTATTTTATTAACGAATATGATCATAGTATGTATAACAAGTATTTATTATTAATTAATGCAAACTTATTTACATGTTATAAAATCCTTCCAAGATAGATACATGTATAATAATGTGTAATCAAATAATAAAATAAATTTCCTTTCCATATAATTATTTGAAAACGAATAAATTTGTGATAAAAAACAGAAACATCATATTAATTCAAAGAAAAGTATCGATAAATATGTATTATACATGTTTTTGATATCTTTGAAGTTTAAATTTTATTAACTTAGATCCAGTAGATCCCACAATTCATATAGAAAACATAAAAATTAATTTATCACTCATCGTTAGAGGTGCATTCCAAAAGAATTTTTGGCATGAGTTTATGTAACGTGGCAGAAGTGTAATACATCTCAGAATTGGCCTATAATGTAAAAATGAACGATAAAATAAAATAGTATTTGCATTTTGGAATAATTAACTACTAAATTTCTCTCTACTAACCAGCAAGACTTGTTCGTTGAACTGTGATTTTTGAAATAAAACATTTTCATTAGTGAATGTCAGACCAAACAACTTGCAATCCGCCTGAATTTTACTTATATCTTTGTAGAATAAAAGTTCCTGCAACTTCAGTCCCGGGAATGTCAATACTTTGCTATTGTAGCCAAAACTCATGATTTGCAGAACATTTCTGAAATTTATATTTCTTACTATTATATTAATTAATTATTATTACTATTATATTAATTATTATTACTATTATATTAATATTTAGCATAATTTTTTATATAATTATCGAACAGTAAAAATAACTGTGTACCTTCTAAAGCTCTGCAAGTTACAAAAAAATGCACAAGCTAATATTGGAGGTAACTGCTTAACCAGATGATGAACACAAACATAGTTTCTTAAATACCAAGCAAGTGATATCTTTGTGGCTAATCGAATTGTCGGCGATTTTCTACACGTCAGAAATAAATACGTACAAATTTAATTATATGTAAAGATTCATAATGTACGTAAATGCTTGTATAATTTGGATTAATAATCCTTTCAATTTCTTTGACATGATCCCGACAACCTACTTCAAATCTGACGAAAGCGTAAGAGCTCTTTTTAAAGCCTCACTATCTCCAATATGGAGAAGAATATATATAGCTTCCATCTCCGACCGGCTATCGTTTAATGCTAGTTTTTCGAGATCCTTATGTATATCTGTCGCATCTTCACGACTTCGTCGATCATATAATACAAGCACCTGCTTGAGGCATTCTAGCAAATGTTTGCTATTTATCTTTGCATCAAATTCCGAAATGTCTCTTTCACACAGTCTAGAAAAAGAACCTGTTTAATAATTTTCCAATTTTTTAAGGAGTACACATTTAATTTGTACCTCTGTGCAGCGTATATGTGAAATCGGACAATTGGTTCCAGAAGAAGAATACTCGCAGTGATATCGACTCTTTGTATTACAGCATCCTGTCGTATTGATCTCAATCGATCGAATACAAAGTTATATATCGATACCCAATCTAAATCCGTTCGCGTGATTATCCTGAAACGATACATTAAGCATTAACCATGTGAACACCTTCCGACTGATTGTAAGTAATATTTTATGAAACAAGCATTTTCGGATAGTAGTAATATTTAAGAGCAGTAACTTGTGTAACTTTTACAGATGAATTATGCTCAAAGAGACAGGAATTACTTGGTGAACAAGTATCGGACAGTGGATAATAATACATGCGGCGGGCGCAACGAGTTCGGATCCGTCATGTCTTGTCCAGCAGCAGAGCGACTGAAACATTTTACAGCTTTTGCTGGATCAGCCTTGGGTCTCTTCATGTGCTTCGTCCCCTCGTCAATTTCATATTTGTGCAACAAGCCTTCCCTCTCCCTCCTGAATGAAAATAAAAAATTTTGAGAAATCACACAGGTCAGATTCTCTCATCCTCCGCATCTCATTACACATAAAAATACAAGGAGGACAATAATAATTTTTCCTTACATAGTTGTTAGCATGCGTTTTGTTTTTAAAACATGGAAAAAAAATGAAAAAAATGTTATCATGGACAATAATAAATTCTTTTTATAGTTGCCAACAACACGTTAAACATGAAGAAAGGAGGAAAGTAATCGACATCGTTATATCATTGTTATCGCGGAAAACTCGATGTCCAGATCCAATTGTAAACATTTCGAAGTTCCAGTTTACAAATCCAATTCCCATCAACGGAGACTCACATCCGCCGCTCTTTTTCCGGACACATGGAGAGACATCTTCCCGCTATTAGCTCGAAGGTCGTCATTGTGGCCTCCTCTCACTCGCAAGTTTACTTTAAAGGGACATATTATCGTTCTCACGTGAAGATCAGCAGAGGGCTACAAACAGACGACGTACTTCAGACCAGTCTCGGCAGAGCCGTGTATAAAATTCAGCCAATCGGCGACTCGACTTCCGCTGCGCAAGGACGTGACAAGTCTTTGTTCCAGATCTGTGATTGGTTGATTCTTTTCGTCACACTCGCGCGACTGCGCAGTTCACTCGGACAGACGGATCGTGCGCACTGTTGTGTAATATGGTGAACAACAACAACACCGGTGACAGTAGTTGACAGATTGCGGACGGCTATCGTTGACGGGCGTTTTATCGTGATTCCGTGACTGAAAACTCGCCGAATATCTCCGCGGCGACGTTGGGAAACACCGCCGCGCGAACTCGATGCGCCGCGATGGCGAGACAGCTGCGAGAGACGCTGGAACCTTCGCCGAGGCAGTCGCCGCTGATGATTCCCGCCAATTCGACACCAGGTGTGCTCCGTGCCCCGACAGGGTCGTCACGCCCTTTCACCTCGTTTCACACGATAATTCGTTGCGTCTTCCGTGCGCGACGCGTTCCTGCCGCACACTTGATCCGCGCGAACGTGACGCTGTGAAGATCTTCCTAACCTCAAACGTCGGACTTCCACGAGCTACACTACACTCGATTTTCTTGAAATAAATCTTTTTTTTTTTATTCAATTTGTTGGACATGTGAACATTCCTGCCTATGTTTTACTTGTTTGACTTGTAATCTACATTGTATATATATATATATATATATATATATATATATACATATATATATATTCGTTGTCATATTCGTGTAGTTGGATATACATACGTTGTTTTGACCATTTGTGAAATTCATTTCAGGAACGTATCGTAACATGGATGTGAGCACACTGCAGAATTGGTTGAACAGACTGCCAGATGACTGGAATTCACCCCAGAGCCCTGATGAACTTGTCATTCAGAAGAGAGGTCGACGCAGGTCTATAGTATGGTCTCCTGATCTCGATACCTATAAGCGACACAGCCTACTTAGGTATAATTCTATTTGCTAACTCATATATGCATTTGACAAGTCAGCAATTAAGGAAATTCGATGATTTTTGGTTGACAGTTTGAGTTCTAGAGACCGCACACCTGTTAAAAGTCCATCAACGTCAAATGCAGTATTAAGAGATGCTGCTAGAAAGAGGCTTTCTCTTATCGATACTCGCCAATCCAATTTTACCACGCCAGAGGGTAAGAAAACATCGTTACCTTCTCGAGTGTCGTTGAACATCACAAATGCATCAAGAGAACAATCCAATGATAATTTGGCGAGAAGTTTGCGTGGTCTCAGTCACGAGCAACTTGTACAATTGATTATGGAGTTACTATACGCACAGGACAATGGTGCGTTGCACGAGAATGAGAAACTCCGTAGTGTCCTTTCTAAAAAGATGCCAATTGCGGATATTCAACCATTGATAGAAAAATTAATTGTCCTACGACAAAATATTTATGCCAGTCTTGTGTTTGTGGATTCGACCGATTTGATCAATGATTCCATGTACAGTCGAGCTTATATACATCTAGATACATTTCAGGTTTGTACGATATCAAGATGTTTTAATTTTATATAGACATATTCATATGTGAAATTTTTTCTCATTCTTTCTCTTTAGTTATAAGAATTTGATTAATTAATTGTTAGACTGTTACCTTATTGCTCAACTTATTAAGTGCTAATGACAGCTTTTTATTCTTCTATTTTGTGATTTTTTTGTTTTAGAAAACTTTGATCGATCAAGGAAAAGTACTGCAAGAATCTCAACATTGGATTTCACTGATGCGTTATGCACTAGAAGCATGGAAAATCACCAGAGAATTACCAGAGTGGGAGAATCAAGGTTCTCATAATGTTACACGAAAATGCTTTAAGAGTCTATCGCAGTTTTGTATTGAAGCTATAACAAGAGGAAATTTTGAAACATCGACTCTGAAAATTTATATTGAAAGGTATGTGAAATACAGAACTCTCAATTTTTCTTTCTTTCTAGTCTTTTTTTACAATAAGATTGCAGACAAGGGAATCTTACGACTTAATGCAGAATTGGAAATTTGTAGACCTTAACATTATATTACCATTATTTGTAGAACTTAACCATTATAATTACAATTATTTTCAGTCTCAAAACTATAGCTGCAGAATGTGAAGATTTTCAAATCTGTCTACAGATAGCGAAGGAAGGAAAGCATGAGACCTAAGCCTTCTTTCTTACAACATATCACGTGCATGATAATTTTAATTAAATATCCTACGCAGTGATAATTAAAATAATATTGATATATCCATATACAGGATGATATACAAAATAGAATTAACCAGTGATAGAGAAATAACCAGTGAGTTAACAATGAAGTTGTTGCAGGTAATTTAAAAAAAAAATTAAAAACCAAAAAGATTCTTTTTCGTTTTTAAATAATACTGAATCTTAAATTATCCTGTGTATGTTCATATATCGACGTAAACATATGTATGTTTTATATTTATATATTTATCTAGTTAATAACGACTGTGTTTATGTATACAAACATGTGGATAGTATATGAAATATTCACTATATATTCATTTTTTGACGTTGGTTGATACAAAACGAATTATAAGTATCTTGATACTTTAAACTTTTATTTTAAACTACTGATAATTAATTTATGAATGAAAAAAAAAATTTATTTATTAATAATTGTTACAGTTTTAAAATACAGAAAATAAGTACAAATTAAATTTTCTAATGAGAACATATTTGTTGAGAATAAAGAAGGAAACGAGTAAGATTGCTAAAGAATAGTTGATGCTCAGTAAGATCTTTAAGGAGATGATTTTATTAATTAATTGATAAGATATTAGAATGTAAATAAGAATAACTTACTTGGAGTACACTCTGTCTGGACATTTGCATAAATGACATCATAATCTTATTGTTTATGTATGCATTTTTGCATGTATTTTAGTTTTTTATAAATTATATTTTTTTCACAAAACAAATTCACTGAAACAAAGATGTATAATCTAGTGTATATAGAATTAATGCTCAAATGTTTCTACGTTAAGCAGCCGAACACTAATTTACATTGTATTGTACACAGCAGTCTTTCTCTATTTATTATAACTTTATTGTAACTAATATATTTAAAGTATCCGAAAGCATTGTATCGCCGAATATTTTTATATATTGTGAGAATATTTTTTTACACTATGACTAATGTAATTAGCGTTACTGTATTTATAACATAATTTTAACGCATTTATTATAACTCGCCTGATAGGGAATGGACTAACGCGAAAAATGTATTTTTTTTATTAAAAACAATTTATTCGTCATAATATATCGTATTTTCTTATATAATCTATCCATTATTACTTTTGAAAGGCACATATGTCACTTGACAAGCAGCCAGAAATTCTTTAAGCGGCTCGCATTCGCATACATGATACACCTGTACATATCTATTACAAGGACACAATAGCGATGGTGCTTAGAAAATTTCTGACAGCGGTCTATTCAATCGAGAGACGATCGTTACGTCTTGTACATGCCCATCTAAGTATTATATGACATTTCAGACATTATCGAATCAGTAATACGGTTGGGCGAAATGTATCGATATTTTTTAGTACCCTATTTACGTTTTTCCATATGATTGCACATCGTCATTTGAAACGCTATCTCGTATCGTGCATATCGGCAAGATTACGTTACGTATTGCTTAGGAACAGCTTTAAAAAAATCAGAGATCGAAAGCGAAATCCGCGAGATCTTTGACAATACCTGGGACAAATAAATGTAACAACATAATCTGACCTCATCTAAACTTGGGCATTTAGGTGAAGCAAATTAAAGCGATAAAACTCGTAAAGCAATACTCGCGTGTAAATTACAGAATGATCCAAAATCGGTAAAAAGATAGACATATAGCATTTGTGAAATTTCGAAACAATCGTTAAGGGGCCACCGCGCACGATTATTTTTTTCATAACTTATCAAATTCGGACATTTAATATCTTAAAAACTAAATCTTAATTTGAAATTTTGTACAAGTACAAAAACGAAAGTAAAATACACTTTACATTAAACAACGAATAATAATCCATTATTTATTTGCATATCTAAAACCTAACTTACTATAGTGTAGGAGGACATTAAACAAAAATTATTAAACAAAAATTATTAAACAAAAATTATCTCGAAATTTCACAAAGATTAAAGCTATGCGTGCACTTTTGCTAATCCTGCAAAAGCTTGTACAATAATAAAATAATTTTTCGAAATAAATCACATATCCAAAATAATGCACGTTAAAAACATGTCGCTATAAAAATAATTTGATGTTTTACGAGTGTATGAACAAGAGATAATTCTCTCAATTTTTAACTAAACTTTCGAACAGAAAGTTGAGTTGAGAATGTGTATGCAGCTATAAATTGTGACGAAATGCAGTAAAATACGATGAACATCCGATATATCAATAGTAATCCGTTATTAAAATGTTCTATGTGAAGAGAGAAAGAGTCATTGGGAAATGCATTACTATGTGCATTATATTTTATGCATTGTCAATAATTACGGCAATGACGTGTGTCGTTCTGTATCGTTCAACTCGCGGATTTATGGCATATCGTAGCCATCCGCCATTAAAATCTTCGATGGCGCAATCTCATTTTATAAGCTAATAAGAAAAAAAAAGATAAAATACGCTGTAATTGAAAGATTACTACATTGTTAAAAAACTGGGTAGATTTTTGCTTCGCGATATCCGTATCCGCTCGGATGGCAATACTATAAATATAACGCTACTAATGTGTATCGTGTTATAACAATTAACGAGATAAAGCTGCAAATCGAATACTGTGGTAATCATATCCTGCGAGCATTTTTAATCAACTGCTTTCGCTGGCTGCACTCTGGGATATAACTGAAACATACAATGCAACATTCTTAGGCTTCGAACAGTTAAAATTAGTAAAAATATTTAAAGTACATGTTTTTACAAGTTTTATATTTGTTATATAATTATATTTAGAAAATTATTATTTATGTTTAATTTACTCTTAATATCTAAAAATATATTATATTAAATTTTGATTCTAATTAGATATTGAAATTTGGAATTTATTTTTTCTTTATAAAATTTTGCATTTGAAATTTATTTTTTACATCTTAAATTATATTTTGACATTTAGCGATCTACTTTTCAATATTTATAATTTTATAACAAACTAGAATAGAATATAATTTATTACAAAATACATTTTTGCGATATTTCGCTCGGAAAAATATTATCTCATTTATAATCAGTTATACTTACCCCCAATAAATTTCGAGGTACGTAGCCTTCTTTATGTCCAAGTTTACTCCACCACCATTCCCGTTCGTTATCATCCCCCTTCCGAAGTACGACTACGGAGTCGCCGTTCTTCAGCGAGAGTTCGTCAGCGTGTTGCGCCTCGTAATCGAAAACCGCGTATACCTGACCATTATTCATGATCCCTAACTTTTCTTGGACACCTGTGTCAGAAAAATTTTTTTTTTTCATAAATGCATCCTTTTTATTATAATTGATCTTATTCGTTCAGATAATACTGACTGTACAAGTACTCTGAACACCCATCAAATCCTTCCTCGTCCTCTTCGCATTTTTCCGCGGCGGTCTCGTGATCCGAAAGGGTGGTCGCAAAAATACAGGCACCATGTTCGACCAAGAATCTCACCATGGACAGATTGTTGCAACTAGCAGCGCAGTGTAACGGCGTCCTTCATGACAGACATCAGATTTAGATTATAATAGATCTTATAATAGATTTGAGATAATATAATAGACTTCGAATAAATTACAATAATAATTTGTTTAGTTAATATATATTGTAATACAAGGATTTTCTGAATTCTAATGAATAATAAATCCTTTGTGATCGGATTTTTCTGAAAATTTTGTCACAGATCATCTTTTATCGAAATTTTCAATCTTTAATATTAAATATTTTTATAATCAAGTTTTAAATAAAAATTTAATCAAGCTGCTTGAAATCAAGAGAATACGATTTTATTTTTACACTTCTTTATAAGTTCTCTTTTACGTAGAAAACGATCTATTGCGTTCAACTTACCATCCGTCACTGTCCTGGGCATTGACATCGCAGCCAAACTCTACGAGAAATTTGACGATCTCGAGATGTCCGGCGCATATAGCGTTGTGTAAAGCGGTAATGCCTTCGTCATTGGCGGAGCTTGGATTGGCGACCTCTTTCGCGGTTTTCTTTACGAGCTCGAGTTCTCCTTCGAGACTGGCGTCGAGTAGCAGCGCCAGTGGGTCGAACGATACCCGCCTGGACAGATTGACCTTGCCACTTCCGCCTCCCGTACTCGACGACTTGAGATTTCCCTTTTTCCTCCTCATTACCTCCGGTATCTTGCTTCCATCTATCTCCATTTCGCCCCCGGTTCCCCCGGTTAATTCCGAGTCGGTCTTCATTTTCGGCTTGTCCTCTATATTGATGACATTCAGAGCATCAATAATATCGGCTTCCTCGAGCCTCTCACCGTCGCCGATATCGTCGCTGATAATCTTGCAATTGTCCGTAGTGTCGATGACTTGCTGTTGTTCGGTCTGCATAAGATCCGCCGGGATTTCTGTCTCCGGAAACAGAAAGGCCGGGGGCATTTCAATTCGTCGATTTATCGACACGTGGACATTGGATTTGGCGTATCTCAGTTTCGGTTGCTCCGATATCGATACTTTCTTCAGCGTCAACGGTCGAGCCTTAATAATCTGATGATTGGCTAACTGTGTCTCTGTAGGAGATTCAGGCGGTTCCGATGTAGGAATCGGCGGTATATCTTCGTCCTTATCTGACCTGCGAGATTTACAAAATCGAAAAATTAGAAAATCAATAACATTACATTATATAAGCGAATTGAGAGTGATCATAACTAATTAAATCATTTTATTTGTAATCTAGATTAAACATATTAAGATGTAAAAAAACTAATTTGAATGTTGTGTTTGTATTTAGTATTATCATACAAGATTCGACACAAAAGAAGATAAAATATAAATAACAAGATTATACGCGATAATTGTCGAGAAAAATCGCCCTGGCCACTTACAATTCTCTACCCACCGCGACGAAAGGAAAACCGAATTTGCAACGTTAAAATCCTATCCAATATTCTATAAATCCTGAGTAATCGTGTCGAATCGTCGCTCGGCCGCATACAAGTCACAAAGGACACAAATAAAAACTGCGATGGAATTACACGATTGTATCTGGTTGTCGCTCGATGTGTCTATCAACCGTTCAACGGACAGGTGTTACTAACAGCCGCGTAATCGAACATCGATTCGCGACTAATCGTGCACGAAATCGTTGTCTGGCAAACGTAGGCACATTAATCGTGTATATCACTGGCGTGTACTGATCGGAGAACTCGCAAACACTAAGAGGAGCGCGGGCTCATGTCGTCTCCGCGGCACACGGAGCCGCGGTTCTATTTCGGTGTCTATTATTCGAGACAGGCTTCGATTCACTGGCCAAATCGATCGCGAACTAATTAACATTTATAATTAACCCGGTAATCGTTTTGTCATTCCGCAGACCGAGTCCACGCGAGTTGCTCCATGAATTCCTTGATGATCTCGTTACTCTACGAAGAGTGTGAAGAGAAGTGAAGTGCTTAAATGGATTTAAAATTGTAACATGGAGGTAGTTAAAAAATATTAAAAATATTCGAATAAAATATATAAAAATAAATCACATAAGCAATTTTTAATAAATAGTGCATAACTATAACTCTTTATATTTCAAATTGTAGTTTATTTAATTTATGTATAGTTTTTTCTCTTGTATCTAAATTTGTATCTATAAATCAAATTATTGATTTTTTGGAACTTTTTCCAAAAAATATTTTATAATGAAAACATGACTGACAAAAAAAACGTTTTTATAAACACGCAATATATTTCAATTGATGAGAAACTTAATATCAAAATATAACGTAAGATAATTCTTACATTATATTTCATAATTTTTAAAGTTTACTATATACGATTTCACACACACATATCTAATTCTTTCTACACACCACAAGACTCTCATTTAAAAATCGGAAGTGTATACAAACCTCGAGTTAAGATTTGCATTCATCTTGCACTCGTTGATTCCTTCGGACGATGGTACGTCGATTTTCTCGTGATGAGTCAATCTTGGTGGCGGGTTCGGTTTGCTCGGTTTCGGTGGTAATGCCGGTTTCGTTTTGTCCTCTACTCGTGACTCGTTGAAATTCTTTCTTTCGCTGTCGCTACTCTTCGTCACCGGTCTATCGAATTCGAATGGCCTGTCAGGTGTTTTCGCGGGGATCTCGAATTTGGCGGTCACATGATCAGCCACATGTTTTGTCGCAGAATTTGGTTCGTATTTGGCTGATACCATCTCGAATTTGTTCTGACCGCTACTTTCGTACTTGTTCGACTCCGATTTATATTGACTGGAACTTGAAGGGTCGTGCTTGAATGTTGAATTGTGATCATATTTGTTCGACAATCTTCCCTCGTGCTGTTGCTGCTGCTGTTGCTGTTCGTGTTTGGTGTACTGTTGCGAATTTTGACAACCAGACTCATATTTAACGTTGTGCAGATGCTGATCATGTTTCGTTTGACTTCCGGTTGGATCGTGCTTGCTGCTTTGCTGCTGGATCTCGTATTTACCTGTAAGATTCTGATCATACCTAATTTGCTGCTGCTGCTGCTGTTGTTGTTCATGCTTATTGCTGGGCAGTGATGCATGTTCGAACTTGTCCTGACTCTTACTTGATTCGAATTTAGCTTTTTGGTTGTTCAGTATTTGATCTTGATTTTGTGCGAGATCGTTAGAACTCAACATCTGTGACGATTGATTGTATTTCTGAGAAGAATTGCCGAAGGTCGTCGCGGTGGTTGCAGTGCCATGAAGACCAACGAGATTTGACGAACTTTGAATCTGATAAACGGCCGCTGGAGAAGATGCATGAATGCTCGTCTGATTTGGGTATTGCTGCTGTTGTTGTTGCTGCTGCTGCTGTTGTTGTTGGGCGGGGTAACCATGTCTGTAATTTGCTTCCTGATTCCCAACGTTGGATTGCAGCTGCGTATTTGCCGCCACTAATTGTTGATTATTACCGATGTAGTTTTGCACCGCACTGTTATGTCCGCGACCCAGCAAGCTCAATGTCTGCGGCATAACCGGATGGATCTTGGTCGAAGAGGTCTGATAGATCTGTGACTTGACTGAAAAACTTGGCGCCACGCTCGATACTGGTTTCTGATGACCACTAACAGTCTGCTGCAAATTTCGATTCTGTGTGGTTTGCACGATCGACGGAACGGTAACACCCACGAGATTCGACGTTGTTGATGTACCGCCAATACCGGTCACACTGTGTTGCTTCTGTTGGAGATTGCCATTTTGATGCTGATGTTGTTGCTGCTGCTGCGTCTGCAATTGTTGTTGGTGCTGATGGCCCTGATGAAGACGAAGACCTTGCGACAAATTATCCGGACTGAAGCTATGCGCAGTGTTACAGATGAGATTGTTGCTGTTATTGCTGTTATTGTTGTTGTTATTATTATTGTAGTTGCAACTTGATTGGATCGTTGTGGGTTGATTGCCGAGATTTTGATTGTGCTGCTGTTGCTGTTGATTGCTTCCTAGTAATTGAGTTTGCCCTAAATATTTTAGCAATTAAATCCATATTTAAATTCAAATTTATGTTTATCGATTAAATGACAATTTTATAGTAACTGCCATTAATTTGCAGGAATTTATTTCCGCAAAATTATTTTTTCAATAAAAAAAAGACTTACTATCTCATATTAATTTTAATTAATTAAAATTTTTTAATTAATTTTAAAAGTTATAAATAATTATATGAATGCGTAATGTTTTAAATTTTAAATTGCGAATAAAAGTACTTACCCTGTATGTGCGATTGTGACTGGCTGTGAACGATTTGGTGCCCGTATTGCTGAAAGGTCGGCCGCTGTCCCAACTGGGAGGCGCTCGCCGAGTGCTGTATTTTATTTTTGTTCACGTCGTCCTCTATAGCCTTGAAATTCATCGTAAACTTGGTGTTGTATGGCAGTGTCTGGTACTTGGGGTCGTTTTTGTTCAGGTTGAAATCGTTGTCGTTCGGTATGTGCGAATACGGCTCGATCGCGGCGATGTTGCCGGCCGGTCTCAGTTTACCACCGTTGTTGAAACCATCGAGCTTCGTGTCCGAGAATCCTGTGTTGTTAACACCGCTGCCGCCATTAGGACCCACCTGCGTTAATCGTTGATTCAACGCTCTCTTGCGCTGAAGACGACTTTGGAGTTGAGCTATTCGTGCATCTATCGATGCCATCTCAGCTTGTCGTTGCGCCAAGGCCTGTCGTTGTTGGGACACCACTTGGTTTTGCTGTTCGTTCATTTTGTTGCGATACTATGTACAAATTGGAAAAACACAAATTGACACTTCTCTTCATTGAAATTTTTTTTATGTCTTATAGTATGCTTGTATGGGTGCATAAAAATGTTGCTGTGATTCATCTTCAATCGTCAATATGTACTCGTAAATAAATACTAGTCTCTCTCTCTCAGTTTATAAGCAATTTTTTATTAAAAAAAGAAACCTCTTATCATATTAACAAACAGTAAAATATATAATATTATACATAAAAAATTAATTTCAATATTATACATAAAAAATTAATGTCAATAAATTAAGTATTGTGTCTTCAATAAATATAAAAAGCATAAAGATAAAATAACATCTTTAAAATTTGAAATTGATAGTTCCTTAATAGTTTGAAATTGAAGCAAAACTTTCTAAATATTAACATTTTTTATGCTACCAACCAAAGTTCTATTAAAGTATAAACTCTCTTCAAATTACATAATTAAATGACAAATAACATCCTATTATTTATGCTATAAAATGGTAAAAAATTATTTCCAGAATAAATTATAAAACTTCTTGCTACATAGCTTGACATGTGACCAAAAAAATCAAGAAAAAAAATTGGATTCAAATTTCTTAATTCAGAATGACGCTATGTAGACGCTTTCCATTCTGGAAAGTCGTCCCGTAAACATATTATAACTGATTTGTATTTATAATTAATTAGAGAGAAAGAGTATAAGGTGAAAATGGACACGATAATATTCCCTTGTGAATGCTTTCGGGAAACAAAGCCGATTCTCTTGAGATCATAATCGATGGCGCGAGCTTACCATAAGCTCCCTCCTGAGTTTCTCGAGTTCGACGCTGGCCGGGGTGACCAAATGACCATTACCGGTGGCACCCGTAAGGCTGCCCCCGATGCTGCCGGCGCTTCCACCACCGGCAGGGGCATTCTGACGACCTCGGAGTTCCTCTAGCTGCCGCGTCAGCTCTTCGACCTTCGCCACGGCCAACGAGAGTTCCTTTTCCTTCTCATTGAACAGGGCCCTGATGCAGTCTAGATCGGAGGCTACGAACGGAAGAACGAAATAATGAGAAGAGGAATAATGAGAATAAAACAAGAACAACGAGAATAACAAGGGTAGAATAATAAGAGTAAAAAATAATACGTAATAAGGAAGCAAGGATAAAGAAAAAAAAATATAAATGAAGAATATCACATTTTGTGAAAACTGTAATGATGAAGGAAAGATTTTTATCAATTTTTATGCGCGACATCTAAGAATAATATATGTGAATTATTTATTATGGATTGTCATTTGTTCATAATTTCCAGCAATTTAGGGAAATTTCACTCATTAGTCTTATTAGCTGCTTATTGTTTAATATATTTTGTAAATACTCTCGTCCGCAACTCTTTTCTATATTTTATTTATTTCGCAATCTGTTCAATCTTTATTAAATATTATTGACATGTGAAAATTTTCAATTCTAAGTGATATTACTGCAAGATACGTCATTATAAGATACATTGCATATTGATGAAGGAAAATGAGCGACCCTTTCAGGTGGCCTTTGACATTCAATGTAATAAATTGGAGCCTTCGAGATACACACCCTGTGTCCAACGGACGCTACGAAAATACGTGCTAAGGGATGACGTCGTATTAACGGGTTCATTAATCATCGTTGAGTGACTTATCCGAGGACGATACACTTTCATGGATTCCATCGGCTGTATGTATCTCATCTTAAGCGCCGAGGAGCGCAGCGGCGTCTCGTACTTCGTATCAGATTAGAAAGTTATTATACGTGCGCGATGGACCACTAAACCAACCACATATTGCTACACGGAACTCCGTATTGGCCGTACAGAGCGATTTGCTGTGACCTGGAATTCCATTATCGAATTCTGGATTGGTACCCGGTCGACTCCCTGAGTACTATCTATCTGCCCAGGAACGACATCCTTTATGGTCTTTCATTACTTCTTGGTCCCATACCCATTGTCGAAATTGTCAATGCGATTCTAATTTATACGAAACCCGATTAATGGACCTAATGCATTCGACTCAGCAGGTCAGTAAAGTCCTGTTGAATGATGATATTAATTCAAACATATTTTATATATATATATATATATATATATATATATATAATATCATCATCAAAACACTTTGAGTCGAATGCATATATCCATATATACAGAATAAACAATTTCGACAATGGTTAGGAAAAACCATTCGTGCTACTCACTGCTTCTGAATAGCACAATAATTCTAAAGACATGAAAATAAAGGGAAGAAATTTGAGAAAAAGATGAATGGTTTTTCTCAATATTTTTTCTTCTTATTAATTACTTGCTTCATCAAGTATTTCAGTCATTGTTTATGAAGTGTAGCAATAAATTTTTTGGCTAATTATATTCTCATATATCATTGGGATATATATTTTTTATATATATATATATATATATATCCCAATTAATTCTTTGAGAATATAATTAGCCAAAAAATTTATTGCTACACTTCATAAACAATGACTGAAATACTTGATGAAGCAAGTAATTAATAAGAAGAAAAAATATTGAGAAAAACCATTCATCTTTTTCTCAAATTTCTTCCCTTTATTTTCATGTCTTTAGAATTATTGTGCTATTCAGAAGCAGTGAGTAGCACGAATTTTTTCCTAACACACTGTTTCTGCTGTTTCGCAAAATGGAGAATCAATGAATGTCAAAGTTAACTTTCACTGATTCTCTGAACGGTGCTGAGTTTGCGAAGAGCATTGGCTTTTGCATACCGAATAGATGATTTGGCTCGACTTCTTTTTATGTTGTTTGTCGACAGTTCGTTAAGCCATCGGCATGCCAATCGGCATTTTTGCCAATTGGCATAGATCGATCGACACGTGTTCACTTATATGGCAATGAGTTGCCGATTGAATGAACGATTAAAACAATAGCTAGAGAGAAAACAAAGACAGGAAAGAGATAAATGTAGCGTTGTAAGAAAAAAGCTCTTATTCTATTTTTAGTATGAAGCTTATTAAATCTTATATGATATATAAAAGTAGTTTTTCAATTCGTGTTAAATTTAATTTTGCAGCAACATTATTATACAGATGTAGCAAAAGTTCATATTATTTACGTTAAAAGCAGAAAATGCAGGATTAATTGCATAGAGATGCGATTGTATTGAAAGTTCAAGTGTAGGCGACTGGTGGTGGGCGATTTTGTATAATATATTTTACGTGGGTGTATAAAAGACTCGAAAGTTGATTCCTTGCGCATAATTTAACTTTTATCGTTGAATTTAATTTCGCCAACATCAATTAACTTCAACAGTAGCTCAATTGTCTCTTTATCTCCTTTTGCAGGCAGAATTCGAAAAGAACTAGCAAAACAATTGAACTACAGTCAAGCTTAATGGATATTGGTTATATTGACGCTAAATTAAACGATGAAACGTGTCCTTAAAAAGTCTCATCAATTAGGGTTGATTGAGGTTTATTGTTTTCTCTACTTTTATTTTTAGAAGAAGACGAAGAATCGGCCAATCACGTCTTTGATCCGCTCAAATGTATTCGGAAGTTATACTTTTGTAATGCGAAAGACAATTATATAAATACATTATATAATCTACAAAAAATACATTATATAATCCACAAAAAATAATTAGATAGTTTAATTTTTTTTTATTTTTTATTAGAAGCAGAATAAACTAAACGATAAAGAGAATCAGACATTTAATTGTTATATAGGTTTTTGCCCATCGTAAAAACGCTCAATGCTTTCCTAAAGAGGAAGTGGTTAAACCAACGTTAGCTTTAACACACGGGAGAACGAGGGAGAACTCGGAGAAACGTGATAGACTATGAATGCCGATCGTTGTTAGTCTTGCCAACGAAATCAAATGCGTCTCATTATGCATGTCGCCCGTCAATTCGCGCTACTTGAGATACACGTAAAGCCCGCGGGGGGCGAATATATATTCGTGAAAGCATCGAAGAACGCAAAATTCGAACGCTCAACTTGTTGAGAGACGTCCCTTGAGCTCGTTTTCTCACGAACGTCACGTTCCATCGTCAGTCTATTCAAAGGCAATTTCACAGCTACCAAACGCTCCTTGAGATTCTTCCTTGTTCCAGAAACGATCTTCGCCCATTCAACACTCATCCCAATCCTTTCCTTACCACAGAATATTTCACAATTTTAATTTTAATAACAGATCCAATAACTAATTGACTTTCTCTCAGTCAAGATTCTCGTGGAAGATTGGCTAAAAGTTATTACTTTTTTTTTACACACGTGTGATACGTTTTTTATTTTCAAAAGTCGTTTACGTTTCCTCCATTCTCATTGAAGTTTCAGGTGTAAACATAATTAAATAATACTCTCATTCTTCTTTATCTCGCAAATAAATATCTTGTTTCATAACAGAAACAAAAGGTGATTTAAATACGCGACATGTCGAAAAAATATTCCCTAATTTCGTGCCTTCAAAAAGATATGAATAAAAAATATAGCCAATTAAGGTCTTTTATCAAACAGATCTGCTTATTTCTTGTTTACGGTGCAAGAATACATAAAAGTACAAATACCGAAGTATTCTCGACGTACAAACATTACGGTCAATAATAAAGCAATTAGAAAGAATAAAAAGTAAAAAAAGAAGCAAAGCGAGTAACCGTTTGACGTTTCAACATTTTGAATAACAATGAAATAGTAGTGTATTCAAAACTCTGTGAAAAATCAATTTTCAAACTCGATGTATTTTATAACTCGTTCACAACACGTGTTTACAGGAGGCCTCTTTCTTTGTACCTATATGTTTTATAATCGCCCGTCAAAAGTATCGATCTTTCGTGGCTGAAGAGCAGTCTACGTGCGGTGTTTTCCATCGATCGACGTCCTGCGCGTGCAATCGAACGTGTTTTGCACGCGCGACATGTATAGGTACAAAGCGACGCAACGCGCTAAACAATAGATTCATCCACGTCGCCACGTTGCGTCGCTTAAATGCACGGCAAATGACATGTCGCGTTGTCGTCGGAATTTCGCTCGACATTCACTCCGCAATAATATTTAATTTCTTCACGTCAACCTCCCACGCATGGACGAATTACATGAAAATGTTATTTCGCGCGTCAAGAGGAGAGTACCTCTCGAGAATAGCGCGAGACATCAAGTCATTTTGATGGAAAAGAGCATGTAAAATCGAGATTTTAATGCTTTTAAAATGTTAAGTCTCGCAGTCAATTTTACAATTTTATGGATGAGCCGAATTCGATCCTTGTTTAAAAAAGAAAATTAATAACTTTGTTTCGGAGACTAAGAAGAGGGTTGGAAATCTTTTGTTGTTTCATTTTCGCGTCTTAAGATGCTACAATCAATTTCAAAATGACGGCAGGATTCGAGACGCGAGATGTGCGAAACTGATTGAATTTATCAACATCATGCACATAACGCAACGTCAAACGATGAGAAAATGCGTTATGAAAATGCATACGGGCGGACTCGCCGCACAAAACTGTTCCAGAGCACTCCAATAGCTGTCAGGCGTTTTATCTACGATTAAAAATGTCCAAAATATGAATTTTCCAAAATATATCTAATTTTTCAGTCTTAATTTCTCTGCCGTTGGGAATCCTTTTGCAAAAAATTGCAACTGTTAAGCTCTTTATCCTCTTCACGTATCTCTAGTTTTGACGAATAAAACACACGAAAAAAAAAGATTAGTTACTATAGCAAAACTACTTGTAAAATATGGACAGCTAACTATTATTTGCAGCGAGAGCTATAATTTTGCAATAGCAGCAAAACTTTCTCACTTTAGCAAAACTACTATTGCTAATAGTTAGTTGTACATATTTTACAAATAGTTTTGCTATAGTAGCTAATCTTTTCTTTCCGTGCACAATATTTACGCGAAGTATAGTTTCACTTATTTATTTTTCATTTGCTAAAAATATAATACTCCGTCAAATAAGAAAAGCGATCGACGTCGGAATTCTCGTGTTTTATACTAAATAGATAGTGACGTCTTAACTACTCTTTTTTTTCTCATAAATAGGTGGTGACGCCTTTTCATCGATGTATTTAATAAAACAAAAATGATGTGATTATATACTTGTACACACAGAGTATTGTTTGACACGTAAAAAAATCCGACCCTCTGTGCGTTTTACGATTGACTCATGAAAATTATGGCAAGCCTACATACGCGCATAGCGTGTTCCGCTGGGTGTGGTCACACGTGTTGCGTGTCAATATCGTGCAACGTACGTGTATATATAAAAGGTAAAAGGGAGCGTCGCTTGTTTCGATCGGTGCGCGAATCCGCAGCGGCGAGGAAAAAAAAAAGAGCTTCAGATCTAGCGTTTGCACGAACTCGGACGGATATCAGACAGATCGAACTAATCACAAGTGCAATTAATGCAATAGATTAACAACTAATTCGACTGTTCGCTGTTCACATTATTATTATTGCGATATATATATAATTGATCGCCGCGTCAACATGTAATTTGCTCAGCGAAATTGATATTTGTTCAAGCGAAGGGCGATCACCGCGAAATCTGTCCGTTCAAGCAGCGTTCTGCTTTTTTTCCTCCGTTGCGAAATCAAACAGTTTATTTTTTTTATATATTGATATTTACTTTCCTGTGTATATAAGTAGTTTTATATATTAATATTTACTTTCCTATGTACATAAGTAGTTTTATATAGCTCGCTTTCTCGACCTATTCAATTTTGATGGCAAATAGAACAATGGAATGGCCGCATCGATTTTACGCGAGTCTATAGGCAGAATCACGTTAAAGAATTAAGGAGTACCTTCCGTTTCCCCGTGTAATTTCCTTTCGACGTTTCGAATATTTCGGCGCTTGTCCGAGAATGATTTACCGGCCGACGCGACCGCGGATGAGTTCCGTGCGATTGCATTCTATAAAAGCGCAGTGCGGAAACGAAACGCGCGGTCGGCCTCGGTCAAATCTTTCCAATTTATTTTCCGAGGATGATTCTCAGCCATGAATAGCGATCACGCGAACCGTTTTTGAACCATCGATGTGTATTTGGATTTCATTTATAAAGCGGTAAAGTATCCCGAGTTGGAAATATGCTCGATGTCGTGCCGCACCGAAGATTAATCGCGTTTCCCAATGTGAAGACAGGATAAATCTTCCTTATCACGTTTACCGAAACGAGATGAATTCCCATTTCGACGATCGGGATATTGCCGATCTACGAAAATGAATTGGTCGGAACTCAAATAACGGAAGTTAGTGTTTTTAGTGCTTCGTACGTTAACTGTAATTTAATATTCGTTGAAGTATTCGCTTGAGGAGAAATAATCGTTTTTGCGTGTACCATCAAGTAATCTCGCAACAATTTTAGAAATATATTTTAGAAATATTCGATCCAAATAATTTAGCTTTTACATTTCTCTCCGTACGAGAAAGATCGACATTTTAAAATATATATTTTAGAAATATTCGATCTAAATAATTTAGCTTTTACATTTCTCTCCGTACGAGAGAGATCGACATTTTATAATATAATCTCAAAATTAAGAATTATGAGTTTTAAGTAATCTTTGCTTTAACATCATACGACAACTTTCCACGTCAAAGGATACGCGTCAAAGGTATGCATCAAAGACGTTGCATCAAAGATGTTCTAGTATTACAAATTCTTTTGCTTTAGATATTTTTTCAGGTTTTCTTGCGTATCGAAATTTATTTTGTCACATACAAATATTACGAATTTCGCATAAATTTCGCGAGAACGCTCAGACGATGAAAAATCCCCGGATACGGTTAACTCCGTGCATCGCATAGTAAATTAGTTCGTTGCGTACGAGTCTGCCGGGAAATCCGGCGGAGGTGAAACTTCCTGCCGGAAGATTTCTTGCCAAATCATTTGAGTTTGCGGCAAATTGCAACAAGTTTGGCTATTGAAACTTTCAAGACCCCTGCAAAAGACAATATAAGACAATATAAGACGGTCGAGCGTCGTGATTAGAAATTGAAGGAAACAAAAAGCAAATATATCGCGTCGCGACAGAGTGCAATAAATCTTGCGCGATTACTACGAGAAGTTTTGCGGATTCTTGCTAGAAATTCAAATCACTGATCCAGAAAAAGACTCACGAGTCAAAAATAATGCACAAACTCTTAATTGTCTAAATTTTTTAGTAAAATTAGAAAAAACTCTCTCTCTCATGTGCAAATTTGGATAAATTGAATTGATCTTTTTAAATTAAAAATTTAATTAGAAACGTTGATTGTTAGTTTTGTTACATGCTTTTAAATGAAAACGATGCGTGATAAATACAGAATAAAATTGCACTTCTGATTGTAAGTTAATATCGAGCAAACCGAATAGCAAAAATACAAAAGCTAAAATTATTATTATCCACATGAATGATTAAATATTGCAAAAAGAATGCGACACATGATTCTTTGTCACTTTCATTAAATTAAAAAAAAAAATCTGAATCTTTTATTCATAAAAATTACATCTATTGTACAGATATTTAAATGTCAAACGTCGGAATATTTGAGGGCAATTATTTTTATACAGCATGCTTTTGATGGAACATTTTCTCTATCGTCCTCCAAGCACCCACGACGCAATCGTATTTATTAAACGAAACGCGACAGAGATCTCTGATTATTACATTTTTTTTCAGTTCGCAGGTGTCGTCGATGCATAACCGACGTTTCTCTGCCATGTCGATTCGTTAAAGAATAACGAAGCGTGTTTCGCCCTTTCAGGGTTATTATCGCGGCGGCGTGTCGCATTGCAAACCGCAAGCTATCGTTTTCCATTACGCATAGACGTAACGATCTGAACAATGCTCAATTAACAAGGCAGGCACACGCTGGTCGAGTCACGCGTAGCTTTTACGAATCGAATCAGAGTGTAGCGCGTGATGACATCGATACATCAATCTACTCTACAAAGGTAGACAGGAGAGTATACAAATTCGAAAAGTTTGAAAAATTTCTATGTGAAAAACGAACGTCAAGAGGGAATTTTTTATTCAATTAAAAATTTGTATCTGTTGCATTAATCTGCGCGTCCACTTCCCCCTTAATACCGGAAAAAATTGATGGCTGTCTAAAAAAATGGTTTTTCACTTTATGTGTGAAAAGAAACAAGAATTAATTATTTTCAATCAATAAAGAGTGTATTCGTGTTTCCCCTCATAATTTTCATTGTTAACAGCTAATTAAATATACGTCATAATACAGAATATTGCTGAAAAGCAACATACGTAATAAAATTATCGAATAAACTACTTTCAAATAAACGAATCGATTTCATGAAATGCATACTTTTCATTGTTGTCGACGATTCAAACATTTTTTACACTTTTTCAATAAAATACTATATTAAATAAAAGTTTAATAAAGCTTGAATAAAGCGACATAAATTGTTTCAATTGTTAGGTAGCTTAGAATGAAAATTTCTCTATTCTTATCCGGAACATTGTGCAGCTCAGATATCGAAGGACTAGGAAATGCGAGAAAGATGTTAATGGACTTACTCAATGTCGCATTGTTGACACGCGACTGGTCCGTCTGCGATCGAAGTAATCGCAGTCGATTCAGCTTGCTCTGTTGCTGGTCCAGCTTGTGCCTCAATCTGGCGAGTCTGTCTTGCTGTGCTGGCTCCTGAAACGGTAAACGGTGCGTGAATACGATCACTATAGACAATGAATATACAGTTAACGACAATGAACGACAGTGGATTAAGATGAGAAAGAAATAAAACCGTAACGTTATCGTGAATACATATTCTCGTATTTGCAAAATTGTTTATATTATAAGAGCCTGAATTTTAACAGCGTATCTATTAATATTCTACAGTCTCGTTTTCTCTTAAATACGCGTCGATACTTTAAGAAATGAATCTGTGGGTTCGAAATAAGGTCGAAATAATAAAAAAACGCTTTCCTATAGTTTCTTATTCGCGAGTTTAAATCGCCATTATCAACTTTGATGGACTCGCGAAACGAGATTACGTAATCCCGGAGAATAGGTCCGCTGGGGACCCATTCCCTCTTCGAGATCAAGGCTGCTCAGTCGTGAAGGTTATTGTAACGGTAACTGTACAAGCATACTATCGATCTCCCTCGCTGTGATCTTCGAGGGAGAGAGAACACGTGACGAATGCTCGAATTGTTGAGGGTTGATCGAATGCGTGATAAATTCTAGAACGAGAATTGCTGAAGATGTTGCTCGCATATGTTATTGTTGAATTCAGAACTGATATTCTTTCAATAGTATGCCATTCTCACTTATACGATCAAAACCATGAAATGTGGTTCCAAGTAGTACTTTATCATAGTTCACGAAAATGATGGGGGGAAGAATGAGACTCACCTGTGCGCCTCGAAGCACGGCTAAGCGGGCCTCTTTCTGCTCCAGGAGGCGCCTTTGCTGAGCGATTTCCCGCTGTTGCCTGGCCGCCATGCTTTCAAGCTCGCTGAGCACCAGCACAGCACCACCCCCGCCCACTGCTAACTGAAACAGGAAGATTAAATGCACGTAAGCATACGAATGTATTCGCTAAAGTAAAATGACGGTGAAGAGAAACGCGCGAGCAGGTACGGACGGGCGACAGGAGGCGCCGAATCGACGATTAATTACATCTCAAATATCGGCTTTCGATCAACGGTCTTCGTTGTTTCTCGGCCTTCCGCGAATGTTCCCGCATAGTAAAAGAATTACGTGTCGTTGTTTGCTCAGATGTTGGAAATATTTTTTAAAAATATGCCGAAGAATATTCACACGTTGAGTTTGAAATTCAAGGCTGTCTCTTTTTTCTTGTCTCTTTATGTACTCTCATAAAAATTTCAAGAAAAAAAAATATACATACATATACATATATATAATCATACATTAAAATTTCCTCTTAAGCAGAATATTTAGAAGTAAAAAATTTAAGCTTTTATCTCGGAAGCTTTTATATCCTTTGTAAAAATAAATCTGCACACTTCCATAAGAAAAAGAAAGAAATTCGAGGAACTTAAATCTCAAAAGAGAGGATGACGTACTTCATACTATCTATTCTTTAAAATCCGAATTCTGAGTTAATTATTGCTAAGTATCAAAACACAATAAAATAGTATATCTTCGTTTACTGCGCGCGACAGATACTATCAAGTCATTGTATCAAAACTAGGAATCTCTCTGCGACTATAAACGCTCTCGTTTTGTCCACGTTGATTAAGGATCATTCATTTGCTCTCTAAATCCTTTTTTTGCAACATTGGAGAGTGGATGCGATACGATAGCACGCGAATCCCACTGTGTTTCGAGTCGAGAGAGCGCTGAACCAATCGAGCGATGTGTGCGTGTTCGTGCCTCTTTTTGTTTCATCACCACCATCTGAAGAGGGCCGGGCGTGGCGCGATACCAGGTAGAATCCCAAGGTCGGCGTGCGGCCCTTCGAATTCCACCGTGACAAGGACTCCGCGTAACCTTCGTACGTCAATGAAAGTATGCCCGACGACGGCAAAATAAATGTGCACCGAGTGGTGAGCACGAGCGATGAAAAGATCGGTTTCCCGACCGGCTGTCCTCGTGGAGAATCGATCGCAAAGGGTCAGATTTTCTCTCGTCTCTTGATTTCGTTCCACTTCGTGATCGAGATAAAATGCATTCTTGCGGAAATACGCTTGCGCTTGTACATTTATCCTTTTTACTGTGTGTTTCTTATTGCGTTTTTATATCCGCGAGTCGCAAACGTATAAAAGTTAAACTCTCACAGCTTCCGCTTTCCAATATTCGTGACCGCAGTAGGAAAAGGTTCTGTCGCTCGTGGCCTTATCGTTTGATAAATTACCCGTGTCCTTTTTCGCATTCAGAAATCAAATTAGTAATAGCTCGCATTTCTGTTCGCTAAAAAAGGAGGAAACGTACAAAATACGTTTGAATAAAATACAGAATGAAAGGTGGTAATCTTAATATCAACAGAAATGACAAAAGACCGTGAGAGTTTCGCCTCGTCTTTCGAGACAATCGTAGTTACTCCGTGGATTCAAAGTTCTGAAGCCTGAAGTGTATAATTCAAGTAATGGATATAACGAGGATCACAGAATGCCTGTCTGAAGTTGGACAGAGTATCTAGCGCGAGTACAGTTCCGTATATCGATAGCTCTGGACAATATGTTATTGTTAAAGTTAATCTTCGTCGTGACACAATCCTCCACGCCGTGTCTCCCGGCGCGAATCAAGTGGTCTCGAAGCGGCAGTTACAGCGAAAGTATCGCGTCGCTCGAGACAATAACGACGCGCCGTTGAACAGGCAAGATAATATAATACGGACGCCTTCTCTCTCTCTCTCTCTTTCCCCGTCGTTCCAGCTTCTGCCTCTTTTCATTCCGCGCGCGCTCACTCGCGAGACAGTTAATTGTCTCGAGCAGACTGTGCGAACGTGGTCGGGAATGGTAAACGAAACGGCGAACGGCGTTGCGTCGAGCGTATCGCGCGATCGCCAAGAGAAATGAAAAGGGAGCCACTTGCCTACAGCTTCGCCAGCAGAAACGAACGACTCGCCTCCGATCCCATTCAATTTCATTATCCCGGTCGTTCCGTTATGATACATACGGTAATCTACGAGATACATACATTATGCTTCATTAACCCGTAAAAACGAACGCTCAGAGTTTTCTGGGTTACATCCGGCACGTTTTACGCTTCACGCGTGTCCCGGTAATATTTCTTTCTTTTAACAAGCGCTTTTCATCAATCGTACGCTTTATACGATTCAGGTTCAAGTTTTTTACTTATTGCTCAAAGTTTGATGTAAAAAGTAGTTATAATTGTCAAAAGTAAAAATCTTAGAAAATGTTTATTTGAAATGTTACGTTTTTCGAGAATCTCCATTTAATTTGTTACAAAGAAACATTCTTCACATTCCCTTTATCCATTTATCTTCGGGAATACTTTCAACAAGATAATTGCGTGCACCACAAGAGTATGATAGTTGCAATCCCTTCACGCCGAGTTCTCAATTGATCTGCCCAGCTTCTCCGAAAGAAATATAAGAAGGAAAAAGGTAATCTCTCTCTCTCTCTCTCGCTCTCTCCCCGACCGATAACCAACAGAATTCGTCTCCGTGCGTGAATGGGCAGGAAAGTTGCGAAAAGATGTTCCCTCGAGGGAACACGTAAACGAAAAAGAAATTTCTCATAGAAACGGATTCTTGTAGCAGCGGATAATCCCCAGGGGATGATCCGGTCGGACTATCCCCCTGCAAAATTAATTTCGAGGAGCCTGAAAACAGGTAGCGCGGAAGAAGCCGTAATCGGCAGTTTGTTCGGCGAAGCACCGTTCGAGTTGAGGATCTCTTCTTTTTTCGAGCGTATCCATTCGCAAAATTAATGAAAGCGAGACTCGTCATTGCCATGTAAAAGATGAAAAGCGGAAGAACAAAATTATATAATTAACTCGTATTTTCCCTTTTTGACTCGAGAAGCATCACGGTTAGTTTTAATATAATCTCTGCACAGTCCCTTTGTACATCTCAAACTAAGAAAGAAATATCTCATGATGTTCTCAAAATATTCTACAATATAAAGCTCTTAAATAATTATAAAAATTGACAACACTATATATAAGCTGTTACAGAAAGAACAAAGAGAAGATTAATGGAACTATGAATAAAGTAATAAATGAAACTAACGAGGCCTGCTTTCTCCTGTACGCATAGCTGCATCTTTTCCCTGATTAAAAGAAAATAAATATACGCTAACGCTTTACAAAGGAAAGTAAGAAAATGTAGTAGAAAGTATAATAGCTGGACTTAAACGGAGAGAAAGAGCAAGCTTGCAATTATGGAGATTACACTCGCTTAAGCGAGGGTATATGGTACACTGATAAAAATGTAAATACAGAGGATTCAGTGGGATGATTTTCCGCAATATTTATCCGATCATCCCTATAAAGCTAGAACATTTCAGGCATGCGTGCGTTTTAATTAAGACCGTAATAACTAGAACTTTTAAACGGTAAAAGCTTTAATGACGTGCGAAATTGATGCATATGTTTTAAATAATGTAATATTGAATGGGTTTTTCGGTCAACTTTATCAAAACGTTATTTTTAACTGAACGTTAAAACTTTCAGCAGAATAGTTAATATAATTAAACAATTCGATGTTTTTTGCGTTATATTTCTAATCACACACATACACACGCACACACACTCTCTCTCTCTATCTCTCTCTAGTACATTTTAATAATACGCAATGAGAATAGTCGAACACCTTGTTTCACAACCTCTAAGTATTTATTCATATGTATGCAAGTCTCTCCGTGTCGGTAGAGCGAAAAGCGAGACGGCGAAGTGCACCGAGTTAGAACCTTACCTCGCTGCTTACACGCTCGCCGTTGTTGCATTCTGTCTCTGCGGTATCCAAAGGAAGTTTTTCCTTCGCTGGGACGGACTTGGACTTCCTCTTGGATTTTCCGTGATGGAGCTTTACCGCCACGGTTTTCACCTCGAAGTTTTCTCGCGGATAGACGCACGCCAGCATCCTCGCAGTGGCATGGACCAGCAAAACCGCACGCCCGACCAAGTTTCGCTTCTATGCGATTTACGTTAATGCAAAAACCAACGTTGTCGGAGATGTTCTCGTTTACTCTCCTTCGCACACTTTCACAGATGCGGTACGCTGACAACGGCGGCTTTGAAAAAAAAAAAAAACAGTGTCGCATCGCGTTGACAAAATCGCAAGATTGCATATTGTTTCGCTAGTATTCTCCAAAAAAATATTTGTCACAGGATAAATTTAGCGGCAAATCCCTAAATTTTTCATGAATATTTTTTTAGTTAAAAAACATTGTTTTGAATAAAAGTAAAACAGGCAAGTCTTTTCTATTTTAAGTTATTATAGGGATGCTATTTGTAAGCAAATTGAAAATTTTGTCGATAAATTGTTCTCGTTCAAAACTTGTTTCAATTTCAGATAGTATTCGTATTAAAATGTTAAATGAAAAATTTTGTGAAGAGAAAACAAATTTTTTTCCTGTCACATTGGCCTCGTTATTTTTAATCATTACTAGGAATTTTTTACTCAATCTCATTAATTTAAATCATATAATTAAAGGTATGCTCTTCATA
Organism: Crematogaster levior; assembly: GCA_901521435.1. Taxonomy (NCBI): domain Eukaryota; kingdom Metazoa; phylum Arthropoda; class Insecta; order Hymenoptera; family Formicidae; genus Crematogaster; species Crematogaster levior. The sequence goes on along the minus strand of CABEGB010001261.1, from coordinate 52,124 downwards.
ATTAGCGACTGGTGAGTGACGCACCAGCGATAACGCGATATTTACTCAAAGCAAATGAATATTATCTGCTATTCTATCATGTGCTTGATACTACAGAATTTATCATAATGCAATCAATTTATCAGTTAATTGAAAAAGGAAAATAATTTAAACGATGATATTTCATGTTACATTATAATATCTATGATAATTCTTTCCTGAAAAACCTCGTCAGATTAAATTTTATTCATATTTTAATAATTTTACTAATCGACCAATTAATGAATGATATCTTGACGCAATCATATTTCATATCTCTTCCTTTAAAATTTAAAATGAATTTAAAATGAATAATTATTAATAAATATTAGTAAGTTTTACTAAATTGTTAAAAATTGTTTTTCTTTCTCTGACAAAATGTTAATGTGATGCTCTTTATCTTAAAAAACAATTATAAATCTGCGGAATAATTTGTGGAAAACCCTCGAGATTTAAAGCCCTAAGCGACCGCTATCGATAAATCCGCTATTGAACGTTGCGAGTGTAGTACGTTGCTTTCCATTTATAAGCCACTTGACACGAATCGACACGTAGCGCTTTAAAGATTCAGGACGGCAACGTATCGAATCGTCCGTAATGCACGTAACAGAACTATACGGATAGAGATAGATAAAAGCATAGACATTGCATCATTTTTCAATTTTCACATTACGACTTTATGTGTCTCGATATTGCAACTTTATACGGAACAAAACTTATAACTGCTTAGGATTTTAAAAATGTATATTTGTTGTTTATTTTTCAATCTTTACAATTGTGATAATTTTATTGTCCTATTGAATTGACGCCGCCACTATTTGTGTAACAAAATGTCAAGAGTAACAAACTCTTACCGAATAATATTTTAATATTATCACTTTTTAATAAGGATCTGGTTTTTTAATAAGAATCTCTTTAACGAAACTATCGCGATAAGTAAGTTTCGGAACTTTTAGTAATTTTCAAGTCCATATCCTTGGAAATTAAATTAAAATTTTGTCAAAGTAAAAAAATCATTTAAGTTAGTAAAGAATGCAACTGGGTAATTAAAAAAAAATTTGGAAATTTCATCGCTCGCAATTACAAAAATTATTCGTATATCTCATTTTCGTTAAAGATTGACTTCAAAGTTGCGGGGGGACACCTATCACTCAATTGTCCGATTTGATCCGATAGAAAAGTAGGACATCTTTTCTACAGACGGAATGTATCTCAAAGGAATTTGCAGTTATTTTGGTCGCTTATCACCAGACCTGAGCTTTCATTCTCTTTCGACATTCAATCTCCTCAATATTTAATGTCAATAATCTACAAATTTCTCGTTTTCTTCGCAAAAGAAGTCAGCTGACGCCGCGCGAAATCGATATGAAGCCGGATTTATGGACTTTTCCGCAAAAGATGCAGAATGAAAAATGAGTCATGTTGGGAACTGTGCTAGAAATTCGAAATCTTTTCGATATTACGATTCGACATTTCGTCAAGTTCGACAAGAGAAAGATGCATTTTTTGCCATGCTTTGCCCCGTAACTCGATAATTCTCTCGTTCCTCGTTTATATGGAACATAAGACGCGAGAATAGGCTCTATCTTATAGAAGCCGAAGAATGAAATTACGTCGACATCACTTCACTGAGAGTCGTGGGCAAAATTTCGAAACAAACGCTGTTAAAATTTCATCCAAATTCCTGTTAAAATTTAACTTTTTAATTGAATCTTTCATTAACCATTAAATCGAAAGAGATTCGACATTTATAATTTACTGGGATGCAATGAAATACATATTATAAATGCATCGTTTGTTTTCATGACTCACGATCGACTTTTTTACTATTTGAACAAATATTATATTACTAAAACATATTATATTAAAATATTATATTATATGTTTCAAGTAGTGTAGTATGTCAAAATTTTAATTTTCTAAATTTTTAAGAATTTTCCAATAATATTTAGAGCAAAGATTTTTAAATATGGTTTGGAAAGTTAATAATAGCAATGCATCAATGGAGATTGTGACAAGTACTAATCGAGTTTTTACTCGGGTAAGAATCGCGAATCCACTCTATTTTCAGTCGCTCTCATACCTAAGAATAATATACTAGGTAAAACAGAGAGTCTCGCTCCTAATTTAGCTCAAGTTTTGGAGCAGAAGAGTGCTTCAATCTATATTTCGCAGGATTTTCAAATTGAAAGTGTCAACTGTACAAGCACCAATATGCCAATGTACGAGTTTTAATTTAAAAGTATTGATGTGGTAATTAAAATATAATATAAAAAATAAAGTATTTTAAAAGATACTTGATACATTTTCCAGTATTTAGAAAGTAATATGGTTTATCCATAAAGATTCTACAGATCATACTTTATGTATGTGCTGTACGTACATTTTATTACGTATATACGAAATATTTTTGTTCTCGTGTAAAATATTAATATAAAACCAAGTTTATACGTGCCGTAGTCTCTGTCTCTTTTTTTTCCTTGCACTCTTTCTTCCGACTAAAGAAATTTATTCGGACGACCGAATATTCTCTTCGGAGATACAAACGGGCCACCGTACATAACATGTGCCTCACAAGATGGTTAAACGAGTTGCCGCGTTTACGGTACGACGCGGGTACAGCGCGGCGCGACGCGGCGCGACAACTCGAGGTATATACAGGGCGAGCAGAAGCGCATATCAATTTATGGAAATGAGAGAACACGCCTTGCCGCGTGGCCACGTCTCTCGTAGCCGACAACGGTTTTGCGCGACAGCGCACGTTGATGGCTATCCAATTTGGCATGCAAAGGATAGCGAGGCGCGCAAATTAGATTTCGGCGTAATTCGCGAAAACGTCGGCCAAGTCGGTTTTCCCGGGGTGTGGCGAGAGACCGTCGAAATTTAGACACGTGTAGGGTCCAACGAGCGAAGCGGCCTAAATCGACTTAATAAAAGAAAGGGAGCGAGAGTGAATTGCACGAGACATTTCTCAGAAAGCCACTGAACTAGTTTTATTCGTGGATCCTTCGATCCACTTAGGATTCGACCCTCCACGCGCGGAAAAAGTTTGATAAAACAACATCTTTTCTCTCTGCTACATACTTTTTTTTACATAAAAACGCGTGAATAATTTTGTCGCGAAATCGAGTCGATTCAACAGGTTTTTATCAGATTATTATGCGGTATATATGCGGCTTACAGTGTCATATTCCGTCAATTTTCATATTACAGTAAAGCACACACACGTACACGCGTGCGCGCGCGGCAAAGTAGATGGGATTAAAGTTAAAACACCTCAGGAAAAAGCGACCAGTGTAATATGCCGTGAGTGCACAAGGCCGTAAATAAGCGAGTCAAACGGAATGAGAGATCTCACATTTTCTTTATTTCTAATTTGGATCCCTTCTCACTGTTCAGCCTTCCGCATTCGATCAAAGTGAGAAAATAGTTCCTCGCTCTGTAAAGTGTGAAAAGTACTAGCTAAATCTTTTCAATAAAGAACATTCTCTTCGGGAATTATATGAAGATCATTGATATGAGAATAATGCGTTTCATATGCAACGTTTTAATTGATCTAATGTTTCGCCGAGGAAACCTCGTAAATTAGTGGAATGTTAGCAAGCAAGGCGTTAGTAGAGTGAGTTGACGAGCGAGACGACAAACGGGTTTTTAATTGAAAATCCAATTCGCGGTATTTGCACCCCGTCGTCGCTATGTGTATACCCTGTCGACTCGGAATGAATTAGACCGCCACGGACGAAGTGGGTCTTTCGAGCGTCTTGGCTGTCGACCGTGGAATTTACGATTCGTCTGTTGCACATGGAAGGCAAGGAAGCCAGGAGAGAACGGTAATTTTGCGGCAGCGGGATGCTTCCAAGGACGTTCCCCGTGGCGACGGAACAAGACTAAACAGGAGAATCAGATTCAACGACCGCTTCTCATGCACCATTATCGTCACCTCAACGATTCTTTCCGTGGTAAATTTCATAGATTTCATAGCAAAAGGAATCTTAAAGATTCCTAAATAAAACCCGTACATTTTATTGAAAGTTATAACTATTTTTAAATTCTATCTTTTTTTAACATTCCGTAGTATCTCTCTCTTTGAAAATATTTCAGACAAATATTCTAAACATTTCTTCTAAATCATCACGTTTGAAAAAATAAAATCGAAAAAGGGGGTCTACATTATACGCAACACGGTTTTGAAAATTTTTTTTCTCTACTTTTGAAATATGTATTCGTAACAGCTGCAGCGATAATATCATATAAAAGCGTAAAAGTCTTTTCTATTGTGTATCCGCAAGGTAAAAATTTTTCTATTTAACTTATATTGCATTTTGTTCTTACATGATACTATTACTTGACCTTGTTATTCTTGTAAATTATAATATTCATCAATATTATTATTCTTAATCTTATATCATATTTAAATTTTTCTCATTTACATTATTAATATTATATTATATTAAATATTGCTATCACATTATGCATTTATATGCGCACAATGTATTTTCTCAAAATAATTTCAAAATTATGTGGTAGGATATAACGCAAAGAGCTCAAAGTTATCTTCTAAAATTCCAAACACGCCTTTTTGTCATAAAATCTCTTTCAGCGTGCAAAATATGCATAACAAAATGAAATTTTCGCGTACAAAGAACAGTCAATTTTGTATCGTGTAAAATCGTCCAGCGCGATTTCTCCGCAGAGACGGTGTACTCCGCAGGGAGACTAACTTGTCTCGTCTCTATTTCCTGGCTCATCAAAGTTGTACGTATCGCGATTCAAGGTGCACTCCTCGGACGGACAAACTCCGGAAATATAATTTCCGAATGCGACTGTGCGTTTCAGTTTCGTTTCTGCGAATGCCAGTTTGACATCCAATTCCGGCGGAGTGCGCGAACGTGGATACAATTTAGAGCTTAATTCAATGACAGAGTTTCGGAAGCTCCGAAAATTTCCAGTTCTCCAGTCATCCGAATATCCTTCCTTTCCACAGACAAATTTTAATGCACCGACTACTAATGAGTTATTCGAGTTTGTAATTTATCATTGCACCTGTGTTAAATTATAATGTTTCTAAAGCAAAAAACTCATGCGTTTCTTTTCCAACAATGCAAGAAGAAATACATTAGAAAGTTCTCATATAATAAGTTTAAGTGGAATAAGCTAAGTTAAACAAACGATACTCAAAATTCAGCTCCTCCATCTTATATTCAACAGATATTCGATGTTTTAAAAGTTTCTCTTTTAGTATGCATACTTGATTTTCAATACGTTTTCCAGCACGTTTATGTAACCACGGTCCAACTATTTTAACCACCAGAACAAATTTGATTCTATCTAAAGAATATCGTTCAAAGGAACGATCCCTTAATTGCTTTAAGTAATGCATTAATGCAGTCGAGATCCGCAATAGGTACTCATGCATATAATGATAAGTACCATTACGACGTAACGGTAAGCGAAGATATGCTTTGCGAGAATCGTAACTCTATCGAACTTGGTAAAGTTATTTCGATGATACAATTCCAAGTTCTGCATCAAGCTTGTGGGAACAAGCACGGTAACGTGATTTGAAGTAGTGTAATCCCGCGCTGAACATCTACGTGTGGAAACGAATGTGACAGTAATTTATGTTTTCACATTATATATGTAAAATGATTATATATGTAAAATGTGATTCGATGCATAATTCATATAAATGATATTTGTAATGGAAAGGTTTGCTATAACAGTGGCCCAGTTCACTTCAAAAATGCACTGCAAAAATTTCAAAGAAAAACATCTTGAGAATTGAACAAATTAAACTTAGAGTAAAATAAAAAAGTATTGATTAAAAAAATCTATTATTATAAATGATCAAAAATAAGTTTATCAATATTACATTAATGTTTTAAATCAAAAGTTAAATTCTAGAAATTAAATTCTTAATTAAATATATATTCAATTTTCTCTCAAGTTTGTACAGGATCCAATGTTACATTAATATTTTTAATTGCGAGTACTTTTACTTTTGTTTCTTTTTAATTTTAAAATCTTTTTTTTTGTAAGAAATTAAATATGATTTAGAAAATAATGTTGCATCTCGAAACACAACGATACTACAACAATTCTTTTGCAGACAATACCTAAAAAAATAACAAAGTTACCCCCTTGACTAATTGCGAAAATATAAGTACTCGCAGCATCGAAGCTCTGCAAGTTGTTTCACATAGAAACAAAAAGCAGAGATCAAATAACATTAAAAAAATTGAATTACTTTATCGAGCGTTGGATGCTATGTTAAATACGATATTAGAAATATATTTTTTCGAGATACAAAGTCAAAAGTCGAGTTTAAAAAACAAATACGAAACAAAAGTCGAGGTTAAAAAACAAATACGAAATACAAATAATTCTAAAAGTTATCTTAAATTTTTCTTTCTCAAATTTTAGATTCTACATTTCTGGGTAATATATAGACCAGAGTAACATAATGTTACAGTTCCATCACTAAAAGTAAATAATAAAATAATAAATAAATAACATCCCAATATGTAACGAGACTCAGCGAGAGGTAAATTACAACGAGCCTTTTATCTCTATTGCAATTTCCCTGTTACAAATGATAAGAATACAACTCACTTAGTAATGCGCTCATACGAGTCATAGTCTGCGCGGAGTCGATGAGAAAATTGAAATTCTAAAATTAAATTTATTCCTAAAAGGTATAAGACGTAAGTCGTAACGTAAGCGACGTAAAGTGAAAACAATTCGCGGTTTCGCTCGGTTCGCCAAAGAATCAGTCGATGCCCGCGAACTGATGGATCACAGCGCGGAATAACGTTCCATTGATATGAAGATTTTTATCGACAGAACGGCCGACGCGTGGAAACGCGAATAGCGAAACGTCTCGAAAGTCATAGCGATTCAAACGCACGAACTCGTGACACCCTCGACACGCCGGTTTATTATGGACCGCAAGACGGAAAAGCGAAAGATTCTCTTACTGAACTGTCAGAATAAAATTTAATCTGTTATCCAGAAAAAAAAAGAAGAAACGGCGGGGAACGGAGACACGCGAAAGTCGCGCGATCGGATTAGTCTGCCACCTTGACGGTCTCGTCTTCGCGAAGCATCACGCTCGATGCCAAGTACGATTGGTGTCAGCGCGAACTGTCAACTTTACGGAACGAAGCAAGAAGCGCGGTAAAGAGAGAGGAGACACGCGGCACGAACACACGGTGCGACGCTCGTCGAGGAACTGCGTGGCCGAGGTGGTCGCGCCGCGCCGCGTTGCGCCGAGTATCGCGCAGCGCGGCGCACCACCCCCTTGCTATCTCGCGGCCAGCCTCAAACCCCTGCTGTTACTGCAGTACGCACAGCGTGGACGGAGGACACATTTTAGCAAAATTACTTTTATGTTTTTTACCATTCATTTCAAATCATCACCATAGAAACGATAAAAGAGAAGCACAAAAGGGTAAATGATAGGGTAATCAATTCGTTCAGATTCGCCACAGATTTCAACATCCTTGGAGTTATCAATTCTCCCTTTTTATACATGGATATTGTTGCCGTCCGCTTAGTCCTTATCCTCGTTATCGCGAATACCTTCATTGTTGCCATTGTCATAATATTTATTACTGTCTTCTTCCTCTCATTCCTTTTTTCATTTACTTCTTCACTTTTCTTAAATATCTCAAGTTCCTCAAGTAAATGCCGTACCTCTTGAGTGAGATAACTTCTTTTTTCTCTTGTGAGAAAAGATTCAAGTACTTGATATTGCTAAGTTCGAACTAAGAGGGGAAAAAAGTTTTAAACGTCTCGCGTATTACCTTTTTTCTTTTCGGAATTCCGGATTATACGGGAAAATTACGAGATCGTGGATCCAGATATTCATCGTTTAAAATGCAAAATGTGAAAAACATTTTCCGTGATTATGATTTCCATAAATTCAATGGAGATATTTTCACGTTTTATTTCAACTGAAGAGGAGTGTTGCTAATATGGGTGTTTGTCGATATGCAAACTATTGTAAACAATATATCACATGATCTGGTTTATATCATTTTCATTATAATATCATTTACATATCTCTCTCTTCTCTTTCTCATAAATGAATTAAAATAAAGTTGAGTTATGTAAATCAACACTATAGATCGTATAAATGTGAGTTTTTAACGGATCAAAGTTATATTAGAGGATGAGTCTGCGAAAAAGTGACAACGGAATAATTCAAACAACATTATTATTCAGCAAAATCTGTTTTAAAATGATATAATCAGAGTATTATCAGAATATATCAGAGAATTTCCTCATTAGGAGAACACCGCGGGCGGGTGTTCCTCGTTTTCGTTTAGACTGTTAATTGCTTTGTTGTTCTCTAATCGCGCGTACGACACGGATGTTTTTATTCTTATGAAAGATGGTAGCAATGGTAATAATGCGCACGAGGTTTGTTCAAACGTGTTTTGCCCAAACAAGTAATGTGGATTAATTATCCTGCGCGAAGCGATTTAGTTCTCTCTCGAAGCGATATTCGGCTAGTTGCACAATGTCAACTTTTCATTGTATCCTGGGCTTATTATACATCAATAATTAATTATTATTTGTCATAAATATTAATGAATATTATAACATAAATATCAGTTAATTATATCGAAAATAATTTATACTGCACAATATTCAACTAATGTTCAACTAATATTCATGTGTATCGCTTTAAATATCAATTTTTTATGTCACTGCTGTACAAAACATTGTTATACTCGATGTAGAATAATATGTATTTGAGTAAAAAAGTGAAATAGTCTGTTAACAATAATATATTCAAGAGATGAGAACGCAAAATTTATATATATATTATATATATATATATATATATATATATATATATATATCACTTTCCACAATTCATAATAAAAGGCCTTCTGTCTTGGAGTTCTTTTTTGTTTAAGTTGAAAGCTTAATTAGGACCGCTGAAAATGTCAACATTGTTTTACGCTTTTAAACTAAGAACAATGCGTGTGGTAAGACGTGGAATAAGTACAATATAGATAGCGAGATAAACCGGTTATTTCATGACAAAATTTTAAACTTGTGCAATTCAGACATTGATCCGAAAAGAAGGTCACACAGCTAAAAGCGCGCTCGCATTTACTAACAATAAGAACCCGTTAATTATGCGCTTTTTACTTTCCCGCGGCAATTGGAGAGCTGCCGCGGCGAGTCTCGCGGATGACGGAAAGTTTAGATGGAGAGTTGTGATGTTAGCGCGGAACAGAGACCAAGAACTTCCGAGTTCTCTCCAATCACATTGGTGTCGATTGGGGACGAACTTGGTAAACGCCGGAGTCCTAGTGTAAAAAATAGAAATGGCTACGAAATGGTTACGAAATATATTAAATACAACTTGTCAAACATGTGATATAAATTTCTTTTAATTTGTTGTGCAATAAACGGAGGGAACAACATAGAAACTTGTACTTATAATTACTTATGCAGCATAAGTAATTATCACGGACGGCAAGGCGGAAAATATAAAAATAAAAATAAATGACACATTTAAACGGAGATAATTCTTAAGATAATGAATTTTTAATGAGTAAGGAATTTTTTATTGTGTAGGATAATCTTCTTCTATGAGTAAATATTCTTCTAATAAAGTTTTTATCATCACGAATTACGCTTGAATTACTTAAAACGCGCTTTTTGTGCTTTTATTGAAAAATCTACCATTGCATTTGACTCTGATGTAGTCATTCTTATTTTCTTATCTATTTCGATGATATTTTTTGTGTTAGTTTAAGTCTACGAAAAATAAATCAATAGCACAGTAATCCCTTTACTCATGGATTAATCTTAATGCATTGCTCCTTTTCTGGTTGCGGCAAACCAAAAAAGGAATATTTTAACACGTAATCTAAATTCACAAACGTATTTGTATAGTTACAAAAATATGATTCTGACAAACAATTTTTAAATATGCAAGATAGTTAAGACACTTTCTTTCTCTTAATTTAGATCTTTATTCAGAACTTCAAAGTAGGAAAAAAGAAAAAATATACCAAATATATAATAGACGTATAACATAGTAAATAATCATGACATGTCTTCTATATATCAATCAAATAGAACATAAAATAATCATTAAAAAAATAGCAGTAGCTCTTCTTGTTCATTCCGGAAAAAGTGCCGTAATATATATCGCTTATTTAGAATTAACACCTCCATTATCCTGTAACAATACCATGAAAATCTCGCTGTTGTTTCCCGTGGTTCACTTAAGAGTGCTTCGGTCAGATGTACGAGCAAGATGCGATAAATCACAATTACGAGTTAAGCATCGGGCGCATATTAGAGTGCACATTTTCCTAAAGAAAATTACAATTACGTATAAAGAGTGAACCTTGTCTCATCAACGTCGAGGTGATTTACCGATCCAGTATATCCTTTTTCCGGTAGGGCACGCCCCGTCGCGCAAAAAGATACCCTCGCGCATGAGGATGTATGATCCTGTTTCAAATTTATAATCCGACATTCGCACGCGGCGCGCTTCTTCTCGTAACAAGTGCGCTTTTTGCACCTACGTGAAACCACGAGGACGTAGAATCGAAATATCATTGTCAGATTACGTTCCGCCTGCGGTTCCCGTATTCCAACCGCGTTCGTTCTATCGGAAAACTCGGCTCCCATCGCCGAATACGAAGCCCGAAAATTGAAAATGTGCTACTTGATACGAGAGACTTATGCATATATCGAAAAAATTAATTTATAGTTCGTGATGATAAAAATTTCAGCTTATATCCTCTTTCCAGGCAAATGTTTTATTTATGAGTATTAAAGTACGAGAGGTGGTGACCCAACGTGCATAGTTAATGCTTAAGCCGGACTTTGTTTATGATTTTGTCTCAAATTGAGCTATAAAACTGTTTGTAAAAAAATTACGGTAGGAGATTGTTACGTTATTCGTGCAAAATATTTTATTCTTCTATACTGCCTTAATAAAGATATAATTATTTACATATATAATTTTATTTGAGAGGAACAAAGATAATTATTTCATTACCTGATACAATTTTAGAAGAAAAAATTAAGATATATTTAATAATAAGTTGAGATTTGTTTTCATTTTTCAAATATTATAATAAAGGAAAGAAATAGTAAAACATGAAATTGGCCACAACTTTCGTGTGCAACAATTATTAAAGATTTGTTTTACCGTCATTAACACGATGTACAAGTTCCACTAAAAGACATCACTATTCCTTTCGGTGCCACATCGTGAAGGCGAAGTAAGATAAGACGATTCTTTGTCGTTCCTGGTCTTACTTAAATTAGTGTGTAACAAGCCGGTCACTCAGTTCAGGCTCGCAGTAGGGGTGTCGACAACGAGCGCTTTCCTGACCTGGCTCCGTGATACAAAACAGGACCTATCCGACCTCATGGGTCTGCGCGAGTACTCGACTCGGAAGGGGATGGGGTGAGTGAGTGAGGGAATTTATCTCGACTTGGGTCAAGCCCCTTCAAACGCTCAACAAAAATATGCACGAATATAAATGTAGTCACGGCACGAACATTTAATGAAAAATTGCTGGACGTCAACTCAGCCGATCGATGTTGATATATTTAAATAATTTGCAGTCTTAATTATAAATTAATAACAATAAAATCGTACTTTAGTTAGCTCTTAGAACAAACGTCAATATACCGAAAGAAAAGAGTAATACGTATTTGATAAGACTAAATATTTTTAGTCGGTAGTATTTTTTGAGTTCAAATATTAATATGTATATGTTCTTAAGTTAAATACATGTCATTTATCGAAACACATATTTTTTTGAATTAACAAATATTTTTTTATAAATTAACAAATATTTGCTTGACAGTCCGTAACGCATATAGTTGTTGAACCAAGAGATATTTTTATTCAATGCCTTTTTCACAGAAATCAGCTTCAATTCAACTGTATCATTACTGTTTGCTTTTTATAAATAATAAAGAGACCAATGTAATCACGGAATAGTGTTGCGTTTATTAAACGATACCGCGGAATACTACCAGAGGTTTTCGCTATCGTGCCGCAATGAACCACGGACTTATTATTCAGCGTTTATCGAACAGGTTTGTGGTCGTCATAGAAACGTGACGACGACAACAATGAAACTTATGGTTCGAGGCCTGAATCATTTTCGATTTTAACCACAAGCAAGGTATGCCGTCTCATTTCAGGAAAATTTGAGAGATGGGACAGAATGTGGAGGATTTTGGCAAACAACCGCGATGCACGGCGCTGGATATCGAATGGTATTCACCACGTGATAACGAACACGAGCACATCAGTGCGCTGTCGCAATTGATGAAGGCACCATTGTTCATTGCAGCATTCGGTGAAGTATACAGGGTGTTTCGGGCATACGAGTCACCCATCGCCCGAGAATTCTTTAAATAATTTAAGAAGCATATCGAGAGGCGGTTGAGACTCAATAAAAATAAAATAAATAAATTTATAGTAAAAATTAAATAATTATTGTAAAAGTTGAAGAAACTAGATGCCAAGCTACTTAAAAATAGTAAAAAAAAAGGATAATCTTTTTCAAGTACCTTGTATATTCGATGTAGTATTCGGTACACAAGTAAAAGGCATGTTATTTGAAAAGCGATAAATTTTACAACCTAGTTAGCTTAACGACATGTTATTTGCGAATTTTCAATACGTTATTGCGAAGAGAAGCATTTCAACCAAGTTCAATAACGACTGACTATAATCGATGACGAAATTCAACTGAAGCGAAAGCGAGAAAGCTGCAGTCGCGCTGAAGTTACATTAATTACTAAAGTTTCTCGATCATAAGCCGATCATAAAGAACAATACATCGTGTAAGGATATTTGTTAATAAGCGACACAAAGAAAGAGTCTCCAACAGTCTTAAAAGTTCATCTTATATTCCACAAAAAAATAGATATAAAATTTTATGTAAAATTAGAAAAATTAATATTTGTATAAATGAAGTAATTGATTAAATCGTAATCAAAGTGGTCGTTAATCAAAATTTGAAATTGATTATTAATTGCAAGATATTCACGAATCAATTATATTAAAAGGATCGTGATGAAAGAATTACCCTCCTGTGAAACGAGAGTGTTTCAATCATATCCAAATTGCATTTTAATATAACTTACATATAACTTTTGGCGGAACTCCTGACCTAGAAAAAGTTAGCCCAAACTGATTAGTAACGATCCACGAACTCGGCTAAGCAAAATTCTGTTGTCTGAAATTATTGCCTGCAATTTTATTATCTGGAGATCTAATTAAAGTGAATTTCGAACTTTTGCACCTTGTGATCTTGCGTTTTCTCGCGATGCCGCACAATGTCGCGCGATCGATATAGGTACATTGCCCGTGGCCCCATTCGTTACTCTATTATGTCATCATGAACATATTAACGTCAACCATTTTCCCCGAGAGAGATAGGCAAATCCATAGTCCTTTTTTAAAGACATTTCTTCAGTCGGAGAAAAAAACGAACGAGAGGTGTAAAAAATTATATCGCGCGCGCGCGCGCGCATGTGTGTATATGTGTGTGTGTGTGTCACGCAATAAATCTAAATTTTAAATATAAAAACGTGTAATAATTGATTTGTCGAATCCGTGCCTAAAAAAAAAGGAATGATTTTGCCTGGAACGACTATCTTTCCGGTCGCGAACTGCGTGTCGAAATAACCGGAATAAATCTGAAACGTGGATGGGTAGATTACCACTTCACGAAGTGAAACGGATATCTGATAGACACAAGCATTGCCACCACGTTGCGTATTCGCTATGTAACGCGATCTTCTGGCAAGCGGAATACCACAGACTCTGTACCGTGTTCTTGTAACAATCCACTCTGCGCAGAGAGAGTTTTAGTCGCGCAAATAAACGCGCTCACGAACAATTATCGGTGCAGAACAATCTTCGATCGTGGGTTAAAACGATAGTATTTCTATAGCGTAGAACTGGTGGTGGTTTTAGAGACACCTACTTTTTGCTTTGTACTAGTTTCAAAGAATAGAGACGAGTTACAGAAGAGTTACAGAATTATATGTATTTACATCATAAAATCTAAGATACTCTATCTTATCGTTTGTTTATCGCTTCTTTCTTTTTTCACTTTTATCATTATTTTATTGATTCAAGAAAATCGTTAAAAAAACGAGGTACTTTTACGTCAAAATTAGTATTTAAATATCGATAAAGTATGAAAACAGAATTACAGTATCAAATGCGTTACTGAGGGTCCTTATTTTTTAACGGCTTTCTTTTGCTGTAGCTTTTAATGAGCCTTATAATTGCGCGATGAGAGTTTGACTAGTGATCGAGCAGATGCCGATAAGCGTGATGAAAACGAGGTTAGCTAGAGAAGTAAGATCGAATAAAAGTTGAAATGTCATAGTGTGGGAAGGAAGCATCGGGAATACTCGAAGTCAACGAAACTTCTCTAAAAGCCCAGGAAAGCAACATCAACTCGTCGAAAGCTTTCGATGGATATGCTAACGAGCAGACGAACGAGTGCAGAGGCAAAACTTTGACGAGTTTCGTTCTCACCGTGCCTTGGAGCATTGAAAAAGAATAGAGTTTGCGGAGGAATTTGCAATTACTTTACGGAAATGTTTGCCGTGAGCCAAGAAGTGGCCGAGAATATAATCATGTAAGATAAAATAATATCTCATTGACGACGTCAGACATTGAGACAAACCTTATCCAGATATAAAGCTAGTAATATTTTTCTAAATAAACATTTAAAAAAATTTTTTCAAAATCTTTTCTTTCAATCATTTAGATGTTTATAAGAGAAAAGATTAGAAATAAAAAAAGAGTTCACATTTCACAATTCACAACTCACATTTATAGATATTGAATCTTGGTGTATTATATAAAATATATTGAATAATACTCAGAATAAAATTTCATATCTTAAAAAACAAACAGTTCAATAATTATTTTTGATTAAAGATAAATTTAATAAAAAGAGTATGCTTATTGAGTGTCTCAGCTGATTGTGAGAAACAATTTTCTCGTAATTCATATGAAATGACATTATCAATCAAAGTATCAATAAACAAGAATATGTAGAATATTAAAAAATTAGAAAATAAAATCAGTTTATTTATTAAAAGATTCAATAATTATTCATATTTCTTAGTCAAGAAATTAATTATGTTATTTGATATATAGCGAAATATTTTCTGTATTTTGATTTGCCAAACATATATTAAAAAATCTCTAAATATTGCTTTGCTATATCAATTTGTGATATTTAATAGAAATATAATAAAATAAAATAATATAACTAAATTAATAATTTTTACTTTACTGTATGTATCCTTTACTGTGTAGTTTCCCTTTACTGTATATAACTCATTTTTATTTTTCATAAATATATGTAGAGAGTACAAAAAAACTTGTTCGAATCTTCATGAGATAGGAATATCATGAAGAAATGTTGAACTATTAAATATGTAAATTATAGCAATGCTCGGAATAATTAATAACTACTAATTAAAATGCTAGAAGAATAATTGCCACCCCATATAAAATAATTATAAATGATTAATTCTATTAAGTAACAAACAAAATAAAATAAAATAATTTATTCTCACTGTGATTGCTCCACCATCATGTTTCCCAGATCTGCTCCTTTCAGATTCGTTCGTAAAACTCGCGAAAACACAGTTAATTACGAATCGCCAGAATAGAATAACCGTGCGACATTTTGCACGACAGTATTAATCACAACGCGTACATTGCGATAGAATCTCGTGGAAGCATGATCGAAAATAATGTGAAAAAGAGTATAAAACTTCATGATTCGCTCAACACCCACGAACTTCACAAATTAAAGCAACAATCGGTGCGATTAATAAAGCCGAGTTAACGACTAATATAATCGCAAACCGATAAGATACAATTAAAATTCAGTACGTGCATACACAATGTATCTTGTATACGTAAATGTAATGAAATACAAGTGTTATTAATAAACGATCGATACGAGCAATCGTGGTCTTTCATTGCTTGAATTATTCGATATAACGACTCGCGAATTAATCCGCGCTCTCCATTCGCAAGTGAGCAAATTACGTTTTAAATTAGCAAAAAAATCGGAGTTCGATGCAGGATACATTCAATATATATTATTATCATCATCCATATAAATGTCACGATAAAACATGATTCTTATATCTTTATACATAATTCTTTCTCTGCTTCTTAAGTGAGATGAATAAACCATATAAAGTATGTATACGCCAAAAATAGCCGATAAATTAGCAATTGCCAATTACGGGAGTTAATTACACGCTAGACAGGCTAATTGTTCGTAGGAAATAATCACATCTTGTCCCTGATGCGATCATGTTTCGATGGGTAATAACGGCGACACGCAGAGTGGCACGCGCCGCTACCTGCCCGCTCGAGTCCCACCTTTGGAATGATAATATAGCAGCCTAGTACGCTGTAACGCGCTGCTAACAAAACAAACATCGAAGCCATACACACCAGAGTCTTACCGCGAAATTTCATGTTATTTTTACGAAATAACCATACACCGAATATCATATTCTGGCTACTCTACATTCTTCAAAGTAATAAGCAAGATAATTGTACATTTGCATTGTTAGTATTGCCTAAAATAACGATAAATTTTGTTCGATTCAACGAATATTTGGGGAAAAAGATATTGTTATTTAAATGCAAACTAATGAAAATTTATTTCAATTTATTGAAATATAAATATTTTATTTAGTATTGTTGACTATCCCACATCGAATTTGAGAAAGATTAATTTTAAATACAATCAAACACAAATTAAAACTGGAAAATAACACAGTTAAAAATTTATCAATTTTTTAAATTTTAAACAAAATTCGTTATAATCTGTGCTGTTGCTTTTATCTTGTTATAATCAATAATTACAATAAAATTATGATAAAAATTGGCAAATGATTGACAAATGCCTTCTAAAACATGTTATTGAGGAAAAATCATATGTAGAAGAATTATATTTTGTACAATATATCAAATTGTTATAGTATATGTTATAGTATATTGTAATTATATATTTTAACATGATATATTGTATATAGTAATTGTATATAGTAATCAATTAGTGAGATATGTACCCGAAGTGAGGTATGTACTGTACGAGAACGTGCGCGCGCGCGTTCGATAAAGTTTTCTAAATCAGCTATTTTTTTCACGTATAACAACCTAGTACCATAGCACTTCGTCAATATCTCTTAGCGTTCTGTTGAGTGTCCTCGCTTTCTCTTTTCCACACTTGCTTCTTACATCTACTCTCTTCGCGTTTCTGCCCCTGTTCTGGTTTCGACTAAGTTCCAGGCTTTGAGCAGGGTCAGGGTTGAACGTCTACATGTCTAGAATAAATTTCGTTTCCATGGGAAAGTCTCCTTCTTTGCGATGCATTTATTTCTGAAATGGTTCGTTGAATTCATTGCGACTTAAATGGACTCTCAAATGGAATTGGAGAGTTCTCCGAGAATCTCAATTGAGAATAAAGATCGCACGGCCAAATTCTAAATACAATATTTTAAGTTGCAACAAAATAACATTTTTAATTTTAACGATTGTATCGTCTAAATAAATTAAATAATACAAAATTAATAGATTTTTTATTAAATTACAAACAGTATTTCCACAATTAGAATACTCGAAATACTTTTTCATTGCATAGCGAAGAGATTATTTCAATTTTACCTTTGTAACAAAATTAATTTGCATAACAAGATATAAACTCAGAATAGCATTTTTTATACTTGTCTCGTATTTCACTCTTCACGATTGTTTAATTAATTCCCTATGTAAAGTAAAAAAAAGTAAAAAAAAAACCAATATCAAAAATTTTACGCATTGTCAGTGATTAAATATAGAAGGTAAATAAAGTTATTAAAACATCAGAGAAAAGTATTTGTTTCCGACAAATAAATTTTGTTACTACAATTCCCTACATTTTATAAATTTTATTTAGTGTTTGCACCAATATTTTATTTCAATATTTTGTTTGACTTTTTTCCATGTTATAATTCTTGTTATATAAAATGTACTTTTCCTTTCGCGCAATTTCGATACTTGTGTTTCTCATTAGTAGACCAATATTCTCTCTCGATTATGGAGAGATTCGATTTCACTTCACGCTTTCAGTACTTCATCTCTGGAAACCGAGTTCGTTTCTCCCTCTGTTACGATCGAAGATATTGTATCTCGCCGGCTAGCTTTTGTTAAAATTGGCACTATTCTGTCAGAGCCGGATTCACGAGGAATTTCACTTTTATGTGGATACGCTTCGCGCGGCGAAGCACGTCTATATATCTACGAGCGATCTTATCACTTTCTGCATTTCGCAAATTGTTATTTCTGCGAGTGCAAGATGAAAGGGCTGCGAATCAATTACCATTCCGCAAATAGAAGGAGCTTATTTATAGTAAACAAGTAAACAACAACTAGCGGAAGCGGAAGTTGTACATATAAACGTATATATTGTACAAGGGTCAAACGCTTTGATTAAAGCGAATGTACCAAATCCCAATAGTTTCCTAATACAACACGGAATGATGACAATTGAAACTTACATCTTTCCTCCGTAGATAGACGAAACAAATCTTTCAAGTCAGCAAGTAAATGGTAAATGATACTTTAAGATATTTATAAATATCAATAGTTTTCATTTTATAATAAAATATGTTTGAAACAGAATAACAATCGATATTTTAATTTAAAAAAACGGTAGCTACTGCTTATCCCGCAGCAATCACGTTGCGCCGCAACTGGATGGACGTGAATGAAAGGAGCTTTTGTCTTTTTTTGACTTTCCTGTCCTTTTACTTACAAAGCCTCGATTATATTTACACAAATCGCATGAGCGGTTTTACTTTGATAAAATTACCTCGGTAAAAATTAACATGATTCTTTATTTCGTAAT
Source organism: Crematogaster levior (assembly GCA_901521435.1). Taxonomy (NCBI): domain Eukaryota; kingdom Metazoa; phylum Arthropoda; class Insecta; order Hymenoptera; family Formicidae; genus Crematogaster; species Crematogaster levior. The sequence continues at coordinate 33,153 of CABEGB010001261.1, read as the reverse complement.
TTTTTTGCAGCCTTTTATTTCATTAAGAGAATACTTTAAATGACATATGAATTGTTTTTACATAAAATTACGAATAATTCAATAATTTCTTTAAACCTTTCATAAAAGTCTTAATGCAGTTACCACGCAATTTATGTTAAAACTTCAAAAACCGTGAAGAAGAAATAATATCCAACTTAAAATCCTGAACGTTTTGTTGCTCGTCAAATAGATTTATCAGTGAGCACTTTACATGGACCACGGTTTTTGTCCTCGCGGCACATAAATCACAGAGCCACGGACATCATACGTGTTAGGGATCGCTGCGAGATTTTACATTGTTAATTAAGTCCAGTGCCTATACAGTTACGCGGTGACCTGTGATTTATGTGTTGCACGCTCAAATATATATTGGAATCTCCGCATATTTGGAAAGCTCGGAGCGTATAGCAGAGATGTAGAGAAACATGAACGTAGATATTTTATTAGCAAAAAGAATAAAGCAAAGCGTAATAGACTAATTTTTTTCCTTGCGCAAACGATAAAGACTTTCTTAAAAAAATTAATATCATGATTTAGCTTCAAGTTTAACCTAGCTGTTAGATTAGCAATTCAGTAAAGTAAAGGAAGAATGTGATACAACAACCTGGTATAATATCTCTAGATCAAGAATCTTAAATCTCTTTCAAACATAAAGATCGTGTGGCTATGATAATGAATTAGCATAGAAATAACGCAAAATCGCGCGACAGCAAAAAGTTTGAATTTCAAATGGGAGAAATGATCTTAATGGACATGGAATTCACGGGATGGCCGCTAAAAATCCACCCGATTCTATGCCAAAACAAGCACATGTCGTTGCGTACATGTCGTTGCGTCCTCGTTTTTCCGTCAGACATTGGCTTGTCGAATTGATTACCGTGTGACACACGTAAAGGATTTATAGACACTTCTTTCCTGCCTCGTATCGTCAGCGGTAATTTATTTGGTAATTGTGGGAAATTCTCCCTAGTAACTCTGGAATCGCATCTTTTAGTGTGCTTAATTAATAGTATTTTGAAAAAACGATGTTAAAGGCACTTTGCATTTTAAAGAAAAATTTTGAACAAGTTTAAATGAAAAATGTAGACTCATTAATTTAAAAACACAATTTTGCGTGAGAAGAAAATTACAAGAAGTAGGAGATGAAAAATATATGTGTATGACGTATAATTAATATATGTCATATTTTTCCCATGTACCACAAAAAATTTCTTGATTATCGTTTTCGCCATCGGTTAACTTTTTAATTTTTAGTTTTACTTTAAAATAACTGCTTCTTTTTAGCAGTAACACCAGAAAGAGACGGAGAATCAATTAAGGTAAGATTAACTGACGTTGGTGAACCGTAAATTTCTTATTCTTTTTTATTTTTTCTTCAGTAATATCCTGCAATTTAATCATGATAAATTGATTGCAAACTCGATAAAATTTCAAGTTCAAATAAGAATAGAAATGAGTCCTTTCATTTCAGTCCTAATAACAGCCGTAAAAGTTCGAGAGAAACCATAAAATTCTAATAACTTATTAAAATTCTTAAATGGTTAATTTTTTGCTGCGTGAGAGAAAACTATCCAAAGTTTTCCGAAAGAAAGATTTTGAGTTAATATATGAATTTTAAGTTAATATATGAATTAACTCTTTCGTATTCAAGAATAAATTATTCTCGCGTTCTGGTTTCGTTTCAATCGCAAGCAATAGTACGAGTACGTAAAACATCACGTTTCGCGAAATATTTCATACACAAACGAAACATATCTCATACAAAACATAGTACAATATTATCATTTTAGAACAGTTTACGTACAAAAACATTTTATTTTAAAAAACTGAAAGCTCAATATAAACCTCAAGGGAGTATTCGCAAATATTTGCTTTAAAGGGGAAAGAAGGAGACAGAAAGAAGAGTAATATCCGCGAATTCTGTCTTCCTTTTTTTTCCTCAATGTCAAAATTTTTTGTAATACACTAAACATTTTCTACATCTTATATACAATATCAAGTTGAAAATCAGCTGTCGTTTCCCTCTTGTATATCGACTGGTAATCCGTTTAGAAGCAGGATGATCGAACGGTTATCAGACACACGAGAACGCTGCTGCTACCTCCTCCTTCCGACATTACGGACAAATCAATCCTCCGTCGAATGTTCTGCGCTGCTGCCAGCGCGTAGAGAGAAACGAGAATGAATATCGACGAATCCGCGTGCTACGGAAATTGCACGGCAAAAAAGGAAGCGGACGAACGAACGAACGACGCGACAGCGATGAGGCGTGTGCATCCGCGAAGACTATCTGCGAGCAATGACGAGGAGATGAAATTTCTCGCGAGTTATTCGGACGTGAGGAATATATGACGCTACGATAGGCGCATAAATTTCATTTTCCGCCTTGCAACCTTTTAGCTTATGTATTTCAAAGTATATACATATGTATAAAATATATGTATGTATGTAGCATGCGAGAATCAAGCGGCCAAGGGTGGAGTGCGATATACCGCGACATTTTTATCTAGCATACGTTGTATGTTTCACGTTTTTACATGTCGCATCAATCAAACAGGCTGAATGCATTATACATTTGAAAATTACATGAAAATATGCATACACGAGGAAGTAACAAATTTTCATAGATAAATTACGGAAATTAGAGCACGCAGCTAAATTTTATAAAAACACACTCACGGCTAATTGTTATATATATATATATATATATATATATATATATATTTCAATATATATATATATATATTGGTATATTCATATATATATATTGGTTAAGAAACTTTTTGTTCATCGCGCAGAAGTCAAATTATGTAAAAAGATATAGCGTGAATTGAATATTCGGTTAGAATGTATATGAGAATCTGTTACCGATTTAAAAAAAATAGGTACATTTAATAATGTGAAATTACAGAGATATTCCGACATTCTCTTGCCTGCATTGTTACATCGCGCATTTACATATGTCCGTTAATTAAACGAATGAATATTCGAAAGAAGACTCCTCGACTAATGCAAATTTTTTCAAAAGAAATCTATTATAATCGCGCGTTATAAAGAAATTATTATAATTATTATAATTGCGCGTTATATCTAATATAGGAAAATTACCAAATTTCTATGTAATGACCTCAAGAGATGCAAGCTGCGCATAAAAATAAAAGTACATAAAAAGAGTTGTAGTGTAAATCACGAAATGAATGTACACAATTATGAGTTCCTGACATTAAAACAATGATTATGTAATATACTAGACACATTATCTCGTCTGTTATGCATTGTGCATTTGCATATGTTTGCGTTAATTAGGAAGCTAAATATTCAACAGAAATAATACCAAAAAATAAAGAAGCCTTCGATCAGCGAGTTTTTCTGGTAAAATGCACAAAGCACAATGACGTTCTCAAAAATTTTATAGAGAGGGAACAATACCTATTTTTTATTTAACTATTGTGATTTTTTTAATACGTGAAAAAGCGTGATAATATCAATAAATTATGAGATTAATGTATCTATATACGTAAAAAAATAATTTGTGACTTTAAAAAGACGTTATAATATAAAATGGCATGCAATGGCACCTTTTTTGCTAAGTTGCAGATTTGCATATGCATTAATTGCACGGTTGAATACGTACGCGAGAAATTATGAGAGAATAAACTTGTTCTCTCCAACTCATATGAAGGGATTTTTCGGTGTAAAATTGCAAAAAAGAGTAAGTTTTTCAAAAATCTACACAGTAATCCCTATTAAATAAAGACTTTTTGACCCTGTTAAATAAAGACTCAAACATGTGTAGAAAAGATATTATGTAAATCGAAGAGTATGTGCATACTTAATGATATTATTTTTTTATTCTATCCTTTTTACACTAGATTTTTAATCTTTTTCAAAATTGTAAATTTATTTCTACAAATCATGTAAAGTTCAATCCAATCTTATCTATTTTTAACAATATATCTCTAAATAATATATCTATAAATTTCTAATTTTTTTATACGAGTATGTTTGATTGTCTCTGTGATTAATAATCTCTAATACTAATGCAGCATTCAAAAAACGTTCGGTTGCCTAATACACCCTGTATATGTATAGGAAGTGGCTCCAAATGCGACGCATACAGCCAGGTGCATTAATTCGCTTGGTGCGGACGCACTGAATGCATCTCTCCGTAGCCCGATTACTGGACTCACGTTTATTCGATGCATCTGCAACGAGCGAATTGCATTCATTGGATTGTACACACGTACTGAATGTCCGCAGACGCATAAATCGATGCATCAACGCGACGCCGACACGTCTCGCGAAATAAAAGCTCTCACTGAGCTCTCGCAGTCATTACCATGTTGAGTGTTATGGATCTGAGTGCTACCTTACGTGATGAATAGGGCTGTCAAGATACTTTGAGTAAAGTTTGCCACGTCTCTTCATTGAGAGATACTGAGAATCAGGAATTAAGAGAAGATGAAAGAGAAAGATGAAATAATAGAGTCGTGTGCACACATTGTGGAATATTGTACGCCACCTGCGTGTATATGGGAAATTAATTCTAAAATCAGTAAATTATTTTAGTATCAATTGTCTTAAAGAGATCTATTTTTGTGATCTCAAGCACTATAGATATTCATTTAAAATATGATTATTACATTATTTTACGCGTTAAAAAAATGCTTGATTACCATGAAAACTGAAATAAAGAGGATAGAGAAATTGTAGCTTTAATCATTGTGGCGCAACAGTCTTATCAGCTGAAGACGATTTCAAAAGACGAAAGAAAATAGATCACTTGCAACTAGTAAGATTTTACTTGAAGAAGCATACAACTCGCGCTGAAAACGGCAAAGAAGGCACAAGAGTTTCTGGTTTGGACGAGGAATCTGAGAGAGGATCGCGTCGCTTTTTCTTTCCCATTCCCGCTTCGCCCGATTTTCCTCTCTCCCGTTGCCATCATTTCCGATCCCTCCGTGGGAATATACATCTCCGATGGATTTTTATCTCTCGTCGCGGAAAAAGGCGACGGATAGATACAACCGCAAACGCGCCATTGTGGGCATCGTATCTGTCGACGGCGAACGACGTGATATCGGACGATTTGGAAGGTATAAAAAAGTAGGGTAAAAGGGAAGGCAACTAAATCTTATAATAAAAGGTATCGTAAACATATTTAAGAAAGTTATGTCAAACTTTGATTATTTATCGAACAAATCAACGGTTTTAACCAAAATTTAGCGATATAGTTTATGTTTAATTAAAAATATGATAAATGAATAAAATGCGTGATCCACTACTTGCAGAAGCAAGCAAGAAGGATATAAGACTTTTCTTATATATTTCATTAACAAATGAGGAAAGATCTAATTTGGTGAGCGACATTACGATTAACAGCCGAGTATACACAATCGATACACCGATCGCGGATTACGTGCAAAAAGCAGGAAGCTATCCGTTTCCGGATACAAGTATTTGCACTTAGGTCTCTCTTGCGGTTCTTCCGTCCTTGTCGTGTTGTGTGTCGTAAACATCACTACCTGAAATCTACCTGATGGCAAACGGACAAGGAACACGTATTCATCAAAGTAACACAGACGAGAAAAGGCGGCATAGACAAAGGCACTACAAAGAACAATGCTATAGCATTTGGCATCAAATGAAAACAAGTACCATTCGATACAGTTAATTCATTTACACAGATCCATTACCATAAATGTTAGTTACATTACGTTAGCTAATTAGAACGAGATCTTTTGCAGCTCGATATCAATTTTTTTTGAAAATAGCTTAATAAAAAGTAAATCAGCTAATTCTAAATAAATATCCATTATGTAATCGGTTGAAATTTCTTGAATAAATACAGACGATTTATTTCGTGATTTATGTAGCTGAAAGTAGAAAGTTATCCAAGCGTATTTGACGAAAGATACTAAAAATTCTTCGATTTTCGATATATCAGTTTCCTTGAAAACGGAGCGGAGAACGTTCAACACAACAATTCTTTTCGTATTAAAAATGGAAAAGTACTCGACATTTACGATTTATTCATTGTAAAATCGTTTATCTGCTTGAATGTATTACTCTGCACTTCCATCGTGCTCTAACTCCGAACGAACGTCATGTAATAATGCAACAGTCAAAGTGTCAAAGAGTTAATGCCGTCGAAGATTACTACAGACGTGTTCAGCAATGAATTAGCATGCGATCGAATCAGCAGCTCGCTGTCGTCATTGACCGATTGTAAGCTGAAGTAGGCGTATACGGCTTTGGTATTTAGCGCTGACGTTTAGCACATACCGAGGCAAATGCGAAAACGATACTCGCATGACGTTCGGATTCGTATCCGTCTATCAATAAACGACAGCTATAGATATTTGTATGCATTATGGAATTCCTGTGTCTACGGAGCGGATATACGAACCTAGATAAAACGCTACGATAATACCATAAGCCTACAGCAAGTACGTATAAGAAACACTGTTGGCGCAAAGGCAAATGTCATTAAAATTCATCATCACGCTTCATACTTATTTATTCATTCAAATTATCTACTTATTTTGATTACTTTGAGCTTATCGTTTTATGAGACACTACATCAATAAGAAAAATTTGTACTAATTTTTTTAAACAAAGATAGAAAAAGACTAATTAATTGATTAGCCATTGATTAAATATGTAATAAAAAATAAATTACTTTCTATCAATACAATTATACAAAACATAGTCTTTTATTACAATTTTTAATTTGTTGCAATTTCTTCAAAATTCAATATTGTTGATCTGTTAAAAAACTTATAATTATAAAATAAAAAATTCTAAAACACAATTTTTATATGTAAATTAAATATATTTCATACTAATATTAAGATCATCAAGTAGTTAATAATTCAATGTTTAGTAATTGAATATTAAAACGTTAAAAAAATTATCTTTTATACGTAACAAAATTTTAATCCTAATGATAAGATATCGACCGTTAATGGATTAAGTAAATGCAGTTCAAGTTTTTGCATCCCTCAAATAGCTTATCGTAATTGCGATAAAAGACGGTTTATACCTCTTCCGACTACAACTGCAACGTCCATTTTCAACGTGCTAATGGGTACATTCCATCATGGTCGAACATGGGTCAAAATTGCACTCGTAAAACGTTCAAATAACTTGGAATTTGCTGTCGGGAGAGTAAATCGCTGGTGAATTCTGAAGTATTAGTTGGAATTATCAAGCTTAGGGTATTATTTACTGTAAATAACAACGCAATAATACCTGTTTAAGCAGTGGACGCTAATATTTTGGCTAGGAATATCACGAAAATATTAACGAAAATAATATTATAATTCCCGCTTTAATAATGATCAAGTTTTGACCTAAATTTTTTCAAAGTCTTCAACTTTTAAATAAATATATAGTAACAAATAGAAATTATTTTAAAATATTAGATAATAAAATAAAATAAAATTATTATAAAATTATTATAAAATTAAATTATTAAAAAAACTGATAATTTTTGCTATGATTTTTCTAGTGTGATTAATCTTCAAATTAAGAAACTTATAAAAGATAAAAATAAGAATATTTATACATAAAAATTAAATGTATTGTATTATAGTTTCATCGATAACTACTGCTTTAACAATACGTGTAAAAATAGTAAAGTGTAAAAATACTAAAATAGTTAAATAGTAATATGTATTTCGTTCTTGTTATTAAGATTTGATATTTGTTTGTCACTAATCTAACGAATAATTTGTTCGAATTCTTTCGCGTCTATTAGATAGACGCAAAAAATTGTCTCATTTGTCAAATGAAGTTGAAAACAGGATTTCAGGAAATTGAAAGCTAAAAGTATATCGCCTTCGGGCTTCAATATGCTTTTTTTCTAAAGAGAAATTGTTAATTTCCTTTTCGAGGTACTTCAGTTTTTTAATTCAGTGCGTCAAAGCTTGATAGAATAACTTTTTGCATCAATCTAGTAAATTTAATAGTATTATTAATACAGCTTAATCAAAGACGGACATATATAAACGAACGAATAGTGGATGCAAATAGAACGTTTGACTCACGTTCAGCCTGATTCGCTCGTGATGATAGATCAAAGAAAGTTCCAAATAAATTTAATTTCGCATTTGCTATTCGTATTTAATTTTAATTTACGCTACGCGTATATAAAATATACGCATATATCTTAATATTTTTCTCTTCATACTATTCACATATTGTAATACAATCTTAATACCCGCACATTGTAGAATTAGTGTACACACGTTTGGTCAGCGGTTTAACCGCCTCTCTATACTCATTGTTCTCATGAGAAAGATTAACACGAGAATGCTCCGGAGCTAACACATATTCGCCAAAGTAATTACTTTTCTTAATTAAAGAGCAACATCGAATATAGGCAGTGTCAGCATTATTATTCAGTTTCTGACATTTGTGGTATCTCATCGATGCATTCGAGCAGATTTAGCCATGTGGAAGAAGGGATTGAAAGGAAAGTCAGGGGGCCGTTCACATGAATCCGCCTCCATCATCTCCGCTATCAAGAAGAGAGGAGGGGAGAGAGGAAGGGGAAGAAGAGAGACAGAGAGAGACCGATGACGTATGTCATTAAAAACATATTTGCTTATCTTGTAGATGAGGTAACGGCCATTGGCGACCTCACACGATCACCGTGATTTTACGACTTTTTTTATGACAGTAATCAAGGTTCTAGATTCCTAGGATCTTGATTACATGTGATTTTGAGTTATATTTTTGTTCAATGTGCAAACTGTACGCTACATAAAAATACGCGATTGAAATATGTTTTAAATCTCGGATAGAAATCTCGGTAGCGAATTTTGGTCTCAAACGAAGAGAAGTACATATACTGCTGAAGTTAATTTATTGAATTTTTGCTGAATGTGTATAATAGAATAATAAAATGTTTTAATAAATATCCTTTCCTAATCCTTTTTGAGGATTACGTGGAAAGTCGTATAGCAATTAAGTAATACATGGGATATATCTGATAATCCCTGCTAATAAACTCAATCTTGTATACCAAAATTCCCCAGCGGTTAACCCCATAGCGCGCCTAATGCCCGAAGGCAAAGCAGTAGTTATGCCAGGTGCACCCTTTGACTACGTAACTATGAAGATGCCACCGGTAGCCGTGTTCAGATCTGCATTCAACACATTTCAGTACTCTCGTGTCAGCAGCTAAATATAGGACAAGATAAATATATTCGTTTTTATCTTGCTTAGATGTATATGTGGTCGGAACACACTGTGCGAAACTTAAAAGTGCCGGGAAAATTAGATATTACACCGGATATCAGATACAGATCTTATCTTAAAGTACGGCTACCAGCACTTCACAGATACGCGATCAAAGAATGTATCATGTGCAGCTCTTTGAGAATTTTTCATATCTGAGACCGTATGACATTACACCACCGTTCGACACAAGTCTTTCCTGGTCCTTTGAAAAGAAAGAGAGAGCGAGAGAAAGAGAAAAAAAGAGAGAAATTTTGTAAAATCGATTTCGCATCTTCATACACACGTACACATATTGAAATTAAAAAAATAAAAATTACTAACTTGACATAATTTCCAGCAAAACAAAATACGTGATATATGACTTATAAACAAAAAATATTCTTTAGTAAAAGTACTTACCAAAGAATATTTATTATGTATATTTTTATACTTTTTATGTATAATTTATAATATTAACATTATTAATATTTATACCTATATATCGAAATTATTATTATTATAAAATTAAAACTTAAAGATATATGAAAGTTCTCTTAAGAAGGAAATACGTACGTAATACGTTTTACAGATAATATGGATACATCCAATGATTCCGCTTTTAAACAGGTGATATATTTTTGCAATTTCCATACGCAAACGATACGGAATAATACATTTCACCTGTGAATACGGTCTGCGCCAGTATTCGCAGATGAAACGTATCCAAATCTCGTTTAAGCGTACTAACGAAACAAATGGGACGCGAGATACGTACAATTTATAGGAACGACACATTGTATCCGTATACACGCGGCACATATAAATCCGCTAATTAATACCGTACCGTTAATTGCGATCGGTCCTATAGGTCCTACTAGCGAGCAGATATAGAATGGTCTGCGTCGTGAAACGTGTCGATTAATATCGATTACATTCATGTCTATTGCGATACGTGGCCAACTCGACACCGTAAAATCGTACGAAGCGATAACGAGATCTAATTCTGTCGCGTATTGCATAATGAATAGCGAGTAACGAGGAACGAGCAATGACTGCTGTCACCTGTCACTCTCGCCGAGAATGCTGTCGTGTTTCCTCACCGGTGTAAAATTGAACACGATCGCGTTACAATAGCAATGAATTGATTACTTTCGCGATTACTCTTGTAATTGGTTAATGTGATCATGTGATCCTAATTAAAACAGTTATTAAAACAGTTATATAGTCAAGCATTTCAACTTTTCAACACTTTAACACCATGTACCAAATGTTTACTCTATCAAATAGTTTAAATAAATGTTTATAATGTTAAAAATAAACTTTGTTCGAGAAAGCTTGGGATATTACTGGTATGTTAATAGAGCAGTTAATAGAGTTAATAGAAACAGTTTATCCTAGCAAACTATTATATATATTTATACGTATATATACATATATTCTGTAATTAGTCTACAAATATTTAAATCGAGGATTTATATTGAATCGCAATTGAAGCGTGTTAAATAAAATATATAATGTTGCTGGCAAATTTAACGGAAAAATGACAAGACGTTCCTTTCAATGAACTTTTTATTCGTTTAGAGATTGTATGCAAATCGATTCACTTTCAAGTAATCAAAACTATACTCTATTTTTGATAAATTCAGACTTCAATGTTAAAAAATCAGCTATTGTGAAGGCTCTAATAAAATATTGCTAGAAATTTTTCTTGTATCTAAAATGTTTTCTCTTTCGTAACGTACATAGTGCGGAGTTCGAATGGAAATTTATCAAAAGCGATGGAGTGAAAGTTTAATAATAGAAACTTTCCACAATTTATTAATATCAAAAAGCTCGATAACTTTTAATGAGACAGAATCCACTACGGAATTTTACTGTGCATAGAGGAATTAATACATTGGCAGATACTACTCGAATGGGCATTGTTTAATTAGTATCCGCATTCCTATGTAAATAATACTCGTTATTTTAATTAATGATTAACTCAATGTGTTCCAAGCTTCTTCATTACAAAGAAATTACGAAGAAAGAAAGAGATACTAGAAAATTTCATTTAATTTAATTATTTTAAACAAAAAAATAATAAAATATCACAATAAAATACGTCCAATTTTTCGTCAAGTTATAGTAGCATTCGTGTTTCGTCACTATCTACACTATATATCCGCGCTTTTACCCTTTTAGCTAGTCGCTAGTTCAAACTTGTACTGTGTGCCACACATTTCGTCCCTTCCGGGCTCTCGGTTTACTATGTCGTCTCTGTCGAGTTGCTATTGAGAGAAACATAAACGCAAGAAATCGTGAACATGATCGGACGCCATATATTTCGTTACAGATCAATTACGTTGGAAATGTGAGATATTAAATTTCTCCTCTTTTTTTCCTCTCTTCGCTTTTCCCCAGTTTCTTCCTCCATCTCCTCTTTCCTCCCTCTCTTTTTCTCTCACCGTCTCTCTGCCGAGTATTAACCCGGTAGCCTACTTCTCGGCGCCAACAGCCGAAGGCTTTCAAAAATACTCCGCGCGGCTGTTTCCAACGCGGTCACTTTGACACTAGATGCCAAAAGATAACAACGATAACCACCTTAAAAGAATTTTGTTTTCCGGCCATCGGCAAAACTCTTTTGTACGAGAGACGTAAAAATAAAACGCGGATTCAAAAAATTTACGCGTCCTCCGGGTTAAGGTAAACCAAAGTAAATCTCCGCAGAGTATATTAAATCCACTCACCACGTCGGCAACGTTGCCGGAGCCCTCCCTCATGCCATCCCTGTCCGTGTGTCCTCCTGAAAGAGATAACGCACTTGTCAGTAAAATTATCGTACTCTCTCTCTCGTATATCAAGATCAAATATTTAATTTCGTGCAGCTTTCTTAATCAAATTAAGGACCAGTGTTTTTCATTTTGTAGTTAACTAAATCAGTTAACTTTTCTCGTCTCCCTAACTTTTTCTATATTATTATTTAAAAAGAGACAGAGGAGCGATTAACCTTCAGTTAGCAGCTAACCACAGAATTAAAAGCCAGACTGAGACTTATTGATATTTTTTGTGGCACACAAAAGTCTTGGCACGTTAACAAATTTTTAATCATAAGTAAATTTTTAGCCGTAAGTCTATAAGAAACCTGAACAATCACAGCTGATTATTCTTCTACCGCAGGGAGAATAATTGACTGAGATTTGTCAGTTTTCTTACAGAAGTAACGGTTACGACTAGAAATTTGTTACGTCCAAGACCTTTAACTGTTTAGAAGCTGCTTGCCGCTAAAAACCTGCGTTTCTCAGAAATGTCTTCGAGATGGAATTCGTCGAACCGACGAAGCATGAATCGCCGCAGATTCCGAACTGCGAAAAATAAAGATAAGTGATTATGCGAAAAAGTGGAGAATACGTAGCCGAAGAGGAAAAGACCTGTTCTACTCGTACAAATTATCTATTTCGTCAAATCATCGAAGCGATGATAATCGGAGATGCTGATTGAAATTGTGAATCGATCGATTCTATAAGCGTATAAAAATTTTTCCATCAAGTTTCTGCTGTATCACCTAGCAACGATCGTTGAAACGGAAAATTCCGTTCAACGTGTGTTTCATACAACATCTTTCAGATGTAAATACAGCTAATAAAGACAAATTGATTCAGCAAACGGAGTGCTATCGACGGCGAACAGTGAATCCGACGCTTTTTCAAAAGCTGTGCGCTTTTTACATTTTCTTGCAGGATGAAAGTTTCCACAAGATTCGGAACGTAAAGCTTTAAAAAAAAAAAAATTAAATAAAATATAAAAACGCGGTAAGAAATACATATGTACGAAGGAAATGTCAGAGAAATTACCGCTAAAAGAGAATAACAAATGGCTCATTAGTCAGTCCAATATGTACTATATTATTCGCAGACAGCATGGATAAAAATATTCCTAAATTATTATGAACAAAGGCCTTTGTTTAACTGATATAGTTTTCCATTAATTATCGGCGCGCGCGCGCGCGTGTGTGTGTATGTCAGTGTGTTTAAAATATAAACGTTGAGAGGTTAATTTATAATTTAATTTCTGAGAAAAAACAAAATACTAATATGACTAAACTATAATATGACGATTCCGTATAACCAGACCTAACCAGACCTGATCTAACCAGTTTTATACAGTTCGCGAAAATAAAAGTAGGTAGTAGGATTATCAAAATATAATCACTGCTATAAATATTAAATTACATTTACTACTCTGATTATATTTTGATGAGTTCTACTGCTTTCGTTTCAACGTGGTTATCGTCATATTATAGTGGCCAGTATTTTGTTTTTTCTGAGTACTTAAATTATATATAAATTAACTTCTCAACTTATATTTTTATCCTTATATTTTAAACATACTGACACACGTGCGCGCGCGCACCAATAATTAATAGAAAACTATATCAGGGAACTGTAGTCCAATTACGTTGATAGTTAACGTTACTTCGTTAGTTGTATAAACTGTTAAATAGTGTCCAAACAACGGGATATAGTCATAATATAGTTACATAAACTTCAAGGACTTGATAATAAGTTGACGATTATCTTCCGATTTAGACATTTTCTCCTAGAAAACGCCGTTATGCCATAATAATACAATATAACATTTTTGCATGAATAGTTAATGCAGATACCTTGTTTTTTTTTGTAATTAATTAAAATTCATCCAACCATGTAATTACTACAAATGGTTAACATTCATGTTTCCCTTGTACAACTTATTTATTTGTCTTGTCGCAATTTAATTTCGTATGCGGTTACTTTCTTCAATCTCTCAGTCGCTGTACTTTTTTCTCCGAATGTACATACAAGTTTCGAATTAGAAATCGCTGTTCTTATACGCACACATCAAGAACGACACAACACTTTCCTAAAGGGTTTAGTTCTCAGGCAGGTCAGCTTTTCCTCGCGATCGCGAAACGGGGACTTGTGCTGTACAGCGGAATTGTGTGTTACGCTGCTACACGCCGCTTTCTCGCGAAAGCACGCTAACCGGAGAGCGTGGCGAAATCAGCGGCTACCGTAACGCGTTCAATGAGATTTCACGGCTGCTGTGCTTTGCTCGAGATTAATTCCTCACGAAACGTTATCAGAACAGAAAAATCGAGCGCCGACGGCTTCTTCAGCGTCGCGACGCACATCTGAAATGCAAGGAGACTCGGTGATATTTACATTTCATTGGCAGTTTGTTTACCTGCGCGAGACACACGATATACAAATTTGAACTTCGTCGAAAAGACACCTGTCAGAGGTACTCGAACGCAGATTCTGACAAACTGCTGCATGGTTGAATTTATTCCAAACGGAGCCAATGGTGGAGCTGTTTGATCGATCACGCCTGAACGACGAGACTCTAACGTCGCAACGATACATAGAGCGTAACAAATATTCGAGCGTAAACAAATATTCATCGAGACCAGCGGAAGTAACTGGCCTCTCGTTCGTCCTCTCGCGACGACCAACTTTGCCGTTTCGACCCGATTTCGGATTCGCCGATCCGATCCTCGGTAAAGTCGATCCGAACGAAATGACGGCGAAACCGGGCAACACACTCTCCATTTCTATGTTTACAAGCAGTCACTCACCTTTTTTACGAATTGGCAAAATCTTGGCGATCCTCGACGCGCCCGCGTAATCCAGATCTCGATCGAGAACTGCCTCCCCCCTCCACCCGACGTCGTCGATTCGATATTCCGTTTTCCTCGATCGCGCGCACCGTAACGCCGATCCTTTCCGCTCTCCTTTCCCCCAGAAGAGAATGCCGCTCTTTCTCTTCCAGCGGCACGATCCTAACCTCGCAGCGCGCGCGCGCGCTCACACACAACACCACCACAGATACACACAAGGCGAACGGAAATCCCTGATGATTTCCGCGATTTCGTCGCCCTTCGACTCAACGCGACACTTTTGCGGTCACTTAATCCACGATCCAGAAACCCGAGGGTTTCGACGTTGATTGATCAGCTCGATTCTCCTCCTGCTTTTCTATGAATCACACACGAAGCAATCGGTAAGAAACACTGAACTGGTAATCCAGGCTCACTTCACTCGCGCCGTTCCATCCGAATTCGTCGGGAAGTCGTGCCCGAGCCGTCGTGCGAGAGCGGCGAAATTTCGGCGAGTCTCGGCATTCTCCGCCGTCGCGCCTTGTCGCGAATCGGGATCACTCTCTCGCGATCGCGTTTCCGAACTGAAGTTAGGAGCGCGAGCGAGAATTCGATCTCCGACGAAATCGTTGCGGCGTTCACGACCCGCGCGAGTTAAACAAAGAAGAGGCACGGCCGCCGCGGCTCCTCTCGGCCTCTGCTGCCTCCGCTCGCCGAGATCGTCTACCTGTCACCGACGAATTCGAACTTTCCGCTGGACTCGTGCGCGCATTCGCGACGACCGTGGGGACGCTTGCTCGCGCGACGATCACGAGTCGCGTCGGCGGGAGCGACGCGAGATCGGGACGCGACCGGACGGTCCTTTCTCAAAATCGTCCATACGGCGACGACGGCGGCCGCGTTATAACGGGAGGCACAAGAAAAGAAAACGAACGAACGAGAGCAGGACGCGAGGAGAGGAATATACGACTTTTCAAAAATACCACGCACCGACCAATCGCGGGACACGCGAATGCGGCGATTCGGCGCGGTCGCGATACCGACGGAAGGGAGAAGAAACGAAGCCGTTACGCGCGCGAGCGCGCCTCCTCTCTCACTTCCTCTTTCTATCTTTCACTTCGGCTCCGACGGAGTGTATGTGTGCGAGTATGCGTGCCGTATGTTACGTTACGTGTGTGGTACACGCGCACGACGCCCGCGAGCGTGTGTGCGCGCGCACATTCACTCGCGCGCACCAACACACGCGCGCACGCGCGCCCGTCGCACGCACGCACGTACGATTGCCGTCGTTAGAAACGCCGACGCGCTCGCGCATACAGACGCGCGTGGAACGCGCGAGCGCGCGCGATCGTGTCACCGCTGGCGGAGACGCGTTCCCTCCTCGGCTCTCGCTCGCTTGCGCGCACGACACCCGACCGGTGTCGGTCCGGGATTGTCGCGCGCGCACGCTCCTACGACAGACGTACAAACTGTGACTACGGCGATGACGAAGTGACTCACTTCAGGCCTCGAGAAACTGACGTTCCGGTTTTCAACTTGTAACGCGAGAGACAGACCGGATCGACCGACCGACCGACCGATCGGCCGAGGTAACTTAAACTGAACGCCAGCGCGCCTACGGTAAACGAGATTAAACCTACGTGCTGGCGGAGCCGCGCGGTCGGCCAATCACCGTTCGGCTTTACGCCGGTCGGCCAATGAGCGCGGACCCTAACCTGGCGAACGGTTGTCCCAGGTGCAGCCAGTGAGGCGCCATTGCGCTGGCACGTTACCTGCTTCAAGTATGCGACGTTGGCGGGGAGAGGGGAAGAGTGCGAGAGCAAGACAACGCGCGACGTACGGCGAGTGGAAGAGAGAGAGAGACAGAGAGTGTTTGGAGAAACGGCCCGAATTACGCCGGACTTGGAAGAATCGGACACGACGCTCATTCCTCGCCGGTCTCGCCAAGGATGATCCGCGACGATACAGCGGAGATGTTCTTTCCGGAGTGCCGTATATTTTTTCTCCATTATTCGAGACGCCGATATCGGATCGACGTGGGTGTTCCTCTTCTTTCTGGCACACATACACGCCCGCGCGCGCGCACACATACAACGGACTGTCTATCTTTTAAACGCGCTTGGTATTTGATCCGACGAGACGTTGGGGAAGAATGGGAGAATGAATCGGACAGGTTGCGTGAAAGTGGACACAATAAACGAAAAAGGGGGAAAGGAGGAGAAGGAGGGAAGAAATCATTTATCACACCTTTTGGGACTTCTCGTTCACCCCTCACTAGGACGAATCTGTAGTCACCTGACGATAGTCGCTTAACCACCACACGATATATTTTATCGGCTATTAGTTTACTTAATTTTTATTATTATATGAATTGTATTTTGTAAGCGACATTTAAAAAATATTCAGTTTACAAAATAATACATCGGAGCCAGCATTTCTGCGAAATAACGGAGAGACACACGCGAATTAGGTCGGAAGTCTACTGTCGTTCGATAAATCTGAATATGTAAAATTATTAATAATATCGAAAAAGAATATTACTAATTATTAATTAAATGTGTACCGCGCGAAGCTACCACGCGCGCGTCACACGTAAGCGAAAAACCGCGACGATTGAATATTATTTAACGAATAAATATTAATTCTCCAAGCATTGGTGTGTGACAATTACTATGTCCACGTTTTCCTCTCACCGCAGTCGAATTAATTTAACAAACCCAACGAAAAGAGCAAATTGGAGAGAGAGAAGGCGAACGAAATTTATTATTCCGGGACAAATCTTTCACCGCAGAACGAAAAGTAGTATAAGCGATATTTATTTAAGTCGATAATAGAAACAAAGAAGCCTTAAATAACCTGCGGTCGCGGTGATAGTCACAAAGGCTTTGCATAATGAAATCGATACGAAAAAAAGAGAAGTGAAATGAGGAAAAATTACAGGCGTAATAAATTCCTATTGGCTAACCGCTGGCGAATTATCCGCGGGAGAGGAGACCGAAACGAGGCTTCATTTGCGTTCTTCGCCATCTTGATATCGATTAAAGAGATAGGATCGAGATGACGGTAAGCTGTGAGCCAGTTGGAATAAGAAATTTATTACTGTAACGAACGATCATTTTCTTTGCCAGTAGAAATTAAAACTCAAATAAAAGGAGACTAGTTGACATCAAACTGGCATAGTGATTGGTGAGCTGCAAGCCGACTTGGTTTGTCAGACTTTAAACCGCAGTGATTCACCAACTTTTTGAAATCTAGATTCGATTTCCATTTTTAGGAGATTAATAAATATCATCTCAACTTGTGAGATGAAGAAATTATTGCGAAATACACAAGTTGAGATGATATTTATTAATCTCCTAAAAATGGAAATCGAATCTAGATTTCAAAAAGTTGGTGAATCACTGCGGTTTAAAGTCTGACAAACCAAGTCGGCTTGCAGCTCACCAATCACTATGCCAGTTTGATGTCAACTAGTCTCCTTTTATTTAAGAAATTTATTGTTTGAAGTAAAATCTTCGAAACGATATAAGGGGGAAAAAATCACGCATTGGCTCCGCTTGATTGCAAGCGCGAACCCGTTGTACGCGATTCCGCTTGTACGCCTGAGAGTGACCGGAACGCAATCCCGCGCGAAACAGCTAAGCGAGAACGAGATGATTCGTTTAAGAAGTTGCAAGGTAACGCTGCCGTTAGATCGACGGCACAACGACGGCACACTTCCCGCGGCGATCGATCTTAAGTTTTACGGCTGGAGGAGACGAGCCGTAACTCCTCGCTTCTTCGCGCCGTACTTTCGTAGATTCGATTCTAAAATCTGCCCGCGCAACGTCCGACTCTTCCGCGGCCACTCAATCAACTCTTATCCGAGCGGACGGGCTCGTTGGACTCGCTGCTCATGGTTATTGATGCGATATTATTATAGTTAAAGTTCCTCTAACAAGAGGAAAGAGAGATGAGTTGAGTCTGAGAAGTTAAGTTTCAGAAGAACGATTTATTACGTCTTTATCGGACATTCAAAAGTGACATTATAGCGCAATAAATTATAAAACGTCTGTCTTATGTATGATATCCGTTTGTAACGAAATTGACGACCGAGTCTGTCATTTGCGAACGTTTCGTTCTTGAAGTGGCTCAACTGTCTTGAAGGATATCCAGTAGTTTTAGAATGAAATCTCCAAACAATTGGCCGCAAGCGTGAAACATGTCTGCGGAGGAAAATGCTCTCGATGTTATTCCGAAGAGAGAGAGCTCGGCAATACAAGTAAATTTGAAGTTTCTGTAAGGAAACGGTATAAACATATCGAGTCAAGTTTTAGAATAAATTTAGAGGACACAGGAGAAATTCTGTCATTTTCAGAACAAATGGTTTCTTTTGATTGTTAAACTAAAATGGGGTAAGAAAGGACTATTTGAGTCAGTTAAAGAAAAAAACGGATAAAAAATTTGTAAGGCAGGAAAGGGTTTTTCAATTTTCAGTAGAGAAAGGCTTTTTGTTTTCAACATTTTTTTATTCGATTCTTTCTTTAATTATTGACTCAAATAATCCCTGTATTCTTTCTCTTACAAATTGAAAGACCTCTACCTTTTCTTTTCCTTCCACCGAACTCTTCGAATGTACACGGTAAACGTGCTTTAATAATACGACAATGAAGCTTGAATGCGAATGGGTTTTACCATTTAATATAGACATAGTACGATTTCGCTTCGTCGAATAGCAGTATTTACTATAAAAGGGAAAGTACCGCTCTCTTAATAGGATGCCCGTTATGCGGCTTCCAAATGTCTTTGCCCTATTGCGAACGCGCTGGCGGGGATGTTTCCTTGTTTCCCTGTGCGAAAATTTTAACGCTGGGATGCGCGCTGAAACAGGCGACGCTCGACACGCGAGGGCTGCGTCAATAGATTCCTGTGTCTCGTTATTTTAAATTAGAGAGCTCCGAGTTCCGAGAACGAGTGCACTAGTAAAGTAGTTCTACGTTATTCCTGTGTCATCTGCGCAAGGTAGTTGCTAGATACTGAATTTATATAAAAATATATGTATATGTTGTACATACACAGACACGTAATGCGCAATAGAAGTCGCGTATTCTCTCGCGGATCCGAAAATATCGAAGATTGAATTGAGAATAGTAACAATACCTCAATATCCGCGAAACAAAGGAGTATATTAAATCGGGATGTTATTAATAGAAAATATTAATTTATTCTTCGATTAATTATAAACAAACGTTTACCTTGTCATTTTAATTTGAAATTCAGCTGCCGTAAATATTAACTGAGTTTGTTTATACCACGCAATATTGAAAATCACGTAATGTATTCCTTAATTAATTACAAAGTGACAAAGTGATTGAAGGGCCTCATCAATATCAAAATTGGAACTGTCTAATTATTTCCCCTCTATTTAAAGGTAATACAATATTTATTTTACATTATAGCGCACAATTATTCTAATATTTATTAATTGTGTGACAAATTTTAATATTGGAAGAATACATGACTATAATATAACGAGAAGTATCGATAACAAATGTATTGCATTGTCGTTACACGAACGAACCTTAGTATTTGTGTTTAGTTATCTATCACCTGTCACTTTGTTATCGATCCACTTCGACATGACCCATTCAATCGCCGCTGGGTAACATTTTCGTGCAGAAAATTACAAGTGGCACCGCAATTTATATGGAAAATCGCTCTAAGGTCGTTCTAGGTTCGAAAAATAAATAGTACAGCGACACATTCTTCCTTTATCTAAATCATTTCATGGATTCCTAAATATTCACGGATTCAACAACAGAAAGATTCTAGCGTCCCATTAGAAAAGGTCTGAAGCGCTTTCGAGAGATTAAGGACATTTTTACGACACCCTCACAACGTCTCAGAGACGCTATCTCGGGATTTACGACTATTGTTTCTTCTCGCCGGTCGGAAGAATCGTCTTCCTATTTCCTGAAATAAATCCGAAACAATGATTGACATAGCGGCGTGTGAAATTTAATTGTAGAGACCAGTCGATTATTGCTCCTGCGAAACCCCATAACTCCTCGCTAATTGGATCTGACTAAGGGAATGGGGGGGCAGGGGTTGGCCAGTAAATCGAATTAGCAGTTAGCTCGATTATTTACTAGCATCAGACGATTCTCCACGAGACACGTTCCGCTCAAGTGATTCCCGCTACGGGACAGACGTCCTGTGGTGAAACGAGGCGCGGAATTGGTCGGTGAAGACATTGTGCATGTTACGGCCTGTGTCACCCCATGTTCCTACACAGCAAATACATCCCTCGAGCATTCGCGCAGTCGAGAAACAATGCGGCAGCAAGAGGGAAAAGAAAACATCACGATATAGCAAAACAACCGTAAACAATGAACTTATCATCTCAACAAGAAGAGTGAAAGATTGTATACCATCACATGACAAAATTTATCAACTTAAATATCTTTAGCTGCAATAAACATAGATAAAGATAGATATATAAATAAAGCTTTCGATTAAAAATCTCTTGAGATGTCTCGATTTAAAGAATTTTCCGGTTCTAAGTTCAATTCTAAAGTTGTTTCACATTCTGCTTGGTCACGAAAGATACTCTACGAGCAACGGTCGTCTCGCAACTACCCGTGGTGAGTGTGTCGAATAGTTTTGCCGGAAATTAATTGAGAGTCGCAAAACGCTCTGTGGCTTGCAGGCCGGTAAATGAGAAGAAAATTCCAGAAACTTGTTCGCCATCTCCAGTTTCGTGGTTAACCTAGGGATTTTCTGTGTGCATAATAATATTAGTAACGCGTCAAGTCAATTGTTTATCGTCAAAAATATGTGCGTATTAGAAAATTATAGTTCTATTCAAATTTTATTAATAAATTTTAAAATTCTTAAAGTATAAGTTAGATATTAAAGTAAGTTAGATATTAAAGTAGATAGACCAATGCGTGACTATTCAATAAATGACCACTATATCTTTATTACATATAATACATTTGTCATATTTTATTTTAAAACGATACATTTTTGTAACCGTGATATTTGCTATCAGTTTGTTTTAAAAATATAAATTAAATAATTTATTTACTATGAAAAATGAATAATTAAGTTTTATTGAATAACTAACAATTATTCCCTGATAATCTTATTATTATTTTGTTGCATTTGTTAAAATGTAAATTTTTTTATAATAGTCCTGTAAACAAAATGTACAATTTAAATTTAAACATTCAATATTTAGAATGTAAATATGTATATGAAAGCGTATGTGAAATAAAATAGTTTATATTTATATTTTTACACATTTTAATTTTTATATTTATATTTTTACATTTTATATAACAGAACTTTCTTTTTGCAACTCTGTTTCTGTTTTCTTTCTGCACCTTTTACCTCGAGCGCTTTGATTTATTAGACCTCTTAAGTTTGTGCACTTAAAATGAAATAAACGTAAGTCTGTCCACATTTTATGGAAAAAAAGAAGAGAAAATACAAACATAAAAAGTGTAGCTAAAAGTAATAGAATTACCTTTGACTTTATTTTCGGTTACGCAATAGGTTCAGGAAATTAATTCCTTGTACAAGGAACTCGAACTGCAATTAAATCTGGTCGATGTATATTTATAGATCCACTTAAATAGTTTTACTTTAAATAATTTTACTTCCCCGAAGATCAAATATCTGTCATTTCCTTAAAATACTCATTAGTAATTATTACTAGCAGTGCACGGGAAAAAAACAAGATTATATTTGCCGATATTATGAAATAAACGGCGTAAATAAATTTCGAGCTAAGATTTGTGTTAATTAAAAAAAAGTCGTCGCGCTAATTTAAATAACGATTAATTATGCAGATTACATAACTCTCAGGAAATCACGTGGCCGTTTTCGGTCACGATGCAAGGGAGAAACTTTGGTTAAAGAATAGTCGGAAATGTTCTGAGAGTCTTCCCAGGATGACGCGCAATTAAAATACGAAACACAACAGCTCTCACGTAATTCTCAAAGATCCATCTTCTCCCGCGGTTCGTACATTAACGAAGATATTACACCGCTGTCTGTGCTTGACCTCGTATTTAGAAACAAGCAAATAAGAAGCTAAGCGACGTTGTGTTGTAATCTTGACTTTTTCCAGTACAACACAAAATTTGAGCATGCGTGTGATATTCTCCGTAAAATTTATACTGAAATTTATCGTGCTCCTCTCGCCAAACTATCTCTTATTAAACCTAATTTGATGAGAAACGTGATATATTATGAGAGACACGTAATGCATTTCTCACGTTCTTACTCCGTCCATTATGAAAGTCGATTTTTGACGATCCAATTTAATGATTACGAGTAATTAAAAGTGAAAAAACATTTTAATAATGACAAAGATGAAGATGTATATAATACATTTTCGTGGAATGTCATTTGTCATTTGTATTGAACTACGAACGGAGCGTGCGGACTGCGCAAAGATGTCTTAAAGATTTACAAAATGAAAAGTAGCACAATGCCATTTTACAGAATCTTTTAGATGTTTTACGCTGCTCAGGGAATACTTTTCTTTCCATTTTATTTTCTATATGGCACGCTCCACGTGCAAATTTATCTCAAGATTCAAAAAAGAGAATTTCAAGATAATAATTGCAATTTCAGTGGATGACCTAATAATGCCGGAGTATCATGAAACTAATACTTCATGAAATTATTTTGTAACGAACGAAGATTGTTAAAGTGAACTTTTTAAATAACAGGAGGATCAATCTTTTGTAATTAAGTTTGTGAAGCGAGCTTTGTCATGTAATTTCAAACTTGACTATTTATCAACGCAAAGAATTTTTAACGAAGAAGACAAAAAGAAACTTGTTCGGCAAATTTCTTTCAATTTTTGTTGTCTAATAAAAGAATGTATTAAAATAAATGCTGTATATTTTTTACTTTTATTTAATAAATTATAAAGTACAAAGAGAGAAATAATATATTATTACACTGTTGTAACACATGCGAACAATATGTTTGTTACATGTCAATATTCTTATAAAAGAAATATTATTATGATATACAATAATGTTGTGCTAGTCATTTTACTTTAAATTTAAACAGTGTGAAATATGTTAATTACAAAATATTAAAAATATCTAAAAGAAGTTTTTATTTTCAATAGCTAACAGTTAATATTTCAAACGAAGATTAGATCGCTAATATATTATTAAATGCATCACAATAATTATATATGATTAATTAATACAATATTAATACAATTCTCAATTAGATAAAACCAGAAATATTCCTTCCGCGTTTTCTCATGAATATTTTTCACGAAATGATAAACATCAGTATTGTTTCAATTAACATTTTCTTTCGCCTTTCGTGAAGTGTAATATCGATGTGCCAGTGGAATTTTAGAAGCCACTTTGAAGAACAAAAGTTTTCTCGTGAAGGACTAAATTGATGGCGGAACGTAACACTTCGTGAAGGCCAACGGAAGATTGTAACGTGTCTTCTAAATTTAGTGATAGTCATTCGTCTAGGCGCGCAGCGGAGATATATGTAATATATGCCACCGAGATAAGCCTCGCCAACAGAACAAATGTAAGTGAAGATTATACCCTAGGATATCAAAGCGACTATACAGTCTGTGTACATGCTAGACAATATATTGTAACATTCACCAGAGGCAGAAGACACACATTATGACGAGATATACAAAATGAATATTTACATTAAAAACGTTATTTTAAAAAATTTTTTTTATTAAAAATTTTTTTTATTAAAAAAATTTTTTTCCTATTTTTGATTGCTCATAAAGTGGTTGTCAAAAAGTAGTTATCTAAAGTAGTGAAACTTTAAAATATATAGAAGACAATGAAAAATAAGAAAATAGAAATCCATCACGCTCCGCATAAAATTAGATTCGACCAGAGATAGTGAAAAAGGCTTATTTTTTTTATACCTTACTAAATTGGACATAAAATTGCGGACGGTTAGAAGATGTAACTGTCTCTCGAGATAAGAATGTAAAAAAATATTGATACAACCGATCGCGCGGAAATAATTTATGGCGCTTCAGTAACATTTTCCTTCCTCCACGTCGAACTGCAGTAATGTAGATTTTAATAAAATTGGAAACATTTTAGTTAAAAACACAAATGAAACGGTGCGTTAATTGCGTTAAATAACTCAATGTTTGAAAAATAGAAATTGAAGTGTCAATGCATGAAGAAATAAAAATCGAAGCTTATTTAATATTCTTCGGTTCGCGTGTTTAAATAAACGTTTCGAAATGATTTTCCTGTCACGCCAAGAGATCGATGTTATCTCGTAGCGGTGAGGTAGGATGTATATTAACGAATTTAAATTCTTTTTGAGTGCATAGTAGTTTCATACATTTGGCCCCTTATTTACAATAAAATACAAAAACATTGATATATTTGGATTGTACATCGTTTGTACATGAATGTACTATAATTTTTAGTGTTTGTACATTCTTGGTTAATTAAAAAATAAATAAATAAAATTTACTAACAGGACCTCTAAAAGTTAGCCCCTCATTATTCCAAAAATAATGATAAATCATATTTTATTTTATTATACTTAATTGTTTGTACACTTTTAGTAAATGATTTATTTTTTATTTAAAATATAAATAAATAATTTTTTTTTATTCGAACTTGGCGGATAAATTTGTCAATTCTACCAATGTCAAGACTTACATTATTTATATTTTAAACAAAAAGGGAATATTTAAATAAAAAATCAATCATTTACTAAAAGTGTACAAAAGATGTACAAACGACTAAGTATAATAAAATATGATTTATATTTTTGGAATAATGAGGGGCTAACTTTTAGAGGTCCTGTTAGTAAATTTTATTTATTTATTTTTTAATTAACCAAGAATGTACAAACACTAAAAATTATAGTACATTCATGTACAAACGATGTACAATCCAAATATATCAATATTTTTGTATTTTGTTGTAAATGAGGGACCAATTTTATAGACCTCATAGATGTCCCCATCAACCGGATAGCCGGCGGTTACCGGTAGAGAGATTAACGAGTATCGGTAAAAGCGTGTCGTTAAATTGCACGCTAAGTGTCGTGGCCGTCAGGGGTGGTAAACACGACTCTCCGAAGTGAAAGGGTGCTCGCACGTGCCACAATATTGCGACTTTAAATAATGCAGGAGTCGAAAAACATGAACGAAAGTGAACTTCGCGAGCTGCTGAGCGACCTGCGAGTGTCAAAGCAAAAGGGCGAGCTGGACACCGACGAGAAACTCGCGCAGCAAACTGTCAAATGGCGAAACACCTTGGAGTACAGTGTTTTGGAAACGTGTGCCAAGCATTACAGCGAGGAGGTAACGTTTATTAACCCTTAGAAATAATTCACTTCATAAGTGGCATCTACCTCAGAAATTCAAGAAATGTCAATGGAGCGGTCTTACACGTGTCTTTTTTTCGAACAGTGCAGACTGGAGATGCTGGCTCTCTTGGTGGAATCAAAGAAAAGCACGTTATGCTTCACACGCATAGAACTTGATGTGATTTTGTTATTTTTGGACTATAATTTGTGCGAGAAGATGGAATATGTACCCTTTGTCAAAAAGGTAAACGACTGACATTGATGCTGGCCCTCGTCAAAATCTCACTTACTCAGATTATTTTTTTTTTAAGGCTTTAAAACGGTTGAAAGATAGTCTGGCGGTTATGCGGAGACAATTGTCTCAAGAACTGAAAATGAGAAGTCGCTGCGAGGAGCAAGATATCGCATCCGAGAAGTATGAAAACGCTTTGCCTTTGTCTTATAGAATATCTGAGCAAATTGAACGAGATGTGCAAGATTACGTCATGTTTTTCGTAAACTTGCGCAAAATTTGCTTAGGTAATTTGTACCCAGACGCGACGTACGCTCGTAGACGTTCCAGCTTGCAGATACTTTTACTGATGCAAGATCTTCGTAATGAATTCGAGGATATCGAATGGAAGAAAGAGCAAGCCGAGACGATATTCCAGTGTTTATTGCTGGATACATACGAACCGAATAAGGAAATGGCGTATCAGATAATAAAGTCAATGAATCCAGTATTGTTGTGCTTAGATTCGAAATCCCAGGTTCACTTAATTATTAAAGTAGCACTTAAATTGGGTAAAAGTGTACGACCTATAGACAGTGCCACGGCTGCGTATATGTTAAAAATATCCAAGCTGTCCCCTGTTATAAAAAATATACTTTGCGATTACTGCAATGTAGAAGACAATGTTACGGAAGCGACAACGTTGCAACTAGTGTTACTGCTATATAGAAAATTGCAAGTATGTATAAGACATGATATTCTAATCGCTATCAAAAGTAATTTTACAATATACAGATTATTTTTACTTTTTCAGGAAGCATTAGTTTTAGCAAAAAAAAATATAGGAATAGTAATCGTAAAAAATTCCTTATATGGATATTTATTCTGTATGAGAAGCTTGCTTTTAGACTGTGACTTGAGGTAATTTAAGAAATATGAGCATTATAAATGTTTTGAAAAGAGTTATATATTTTAAAATACATTTATGTATTTGTTATGTATGTTGTTTTAGAGACATAGGAACAAGCAAATTATGGCAAAGCACCGTAGCTAATATTATATTATTATGCTTTGAGTTGAATTACACTGTTTCTGTGGTAGTAAATAATTCCTCACCGGAAGGACATTTACCAATGGATTTGAAAACGCTAAATTTAGATGATACATTGTTTCCCGAAAAGGAAATTGTAACACCACAAATGGTGTTGCTTTGTTCTTGGCGTACTGTTAAAGAAGTCAGCCAATTATTTGGTCTGTTTGCCACAAAAGCATCAATACAAACTGTTGAATCTTTAAATGGATTGCTAACAGAGGAACAAGTGAGATTTGCGCATTTACACATGCTTTCATATTTAACGAAACATAAAGGGAATAATATGTTGACAGATTGAGCATATAATGAAACATTTAGTCTCGTTATTGTGCGAAACAAAACATAGAGGTGCGTTTGAACAAGCGTATGTTGGTTTTCATCAATTATGCACGCGGTTGTGGCGATTAACAAACACGACTCTAAATGCGCTTCCTATGCATTGGTTGCACGATATTTTAGTTGGTATTACAGGACTAATGCCAGGATATACGAAATTATGTGCGACCAGAAGAAGCGCGGGTGTTCCATTTATGATACAGGTATGAGTAGGAAGAAAGCTTATAAAAAGCAAAAACTTGAGGATATAATACTAAAATGAATTTATTTCAAAATAGGCAGTGTTATCCTCGGAACCAAAAATCCGTAATAATTCAGAGGTGTCTGCGTTCCACTCGGTTATGAAAATTTTGCTACAATTTTCGCAGCTTGAGAGCACAATTAATCTATGGCAAACAGTAAAGAGCATAATGTATCGAAATACAATATTTTCCAAGTACGAGCATCTAGCCGAACCAATAATAGAAAATAGAAATGAGCATAGGGAAATTAAACTTAATATGACTGAGATAAAAACTCATTCTATGAATATTCTTAGAGCTTTATTTAGACATTCTCAACTCGGAGACATGGTTAAAAATTATATTGCAGATGGTTTGATGGTCGCCTTTAGAAATTACGAAAGTAGAACATGGGCAGTAAGTGGTTACACATTATTTTGAAAAAAAAAAAAAAACTATTAATATTCTAATCATTCTTATGCAGAAAATATAATTTCGGTCTATAGGAACGTAATGCGGCTACATTATTGTTTAGCGCACTTATAATTCGAATTTTTGGTGTCCAAAGAACCAAGGATCACATCAATTTGACGACGGATAACAAAATGACAGGGAGAATATTTTTCGAAAGATATCCAAGTCTATTGCCTTTTATTCTGAGTGAATTGCAAACTTTCGTGTCGATTAATGGTACTATGATAAAATCCAACGTACAAGCAATTTTATTGTTGTTATCACGACTATATATTAATTACCATTTTGACGGCACGGACATTACTTGGAAGGTGTTTATGAACAATCCAATTTTTGAAAACGATAATAAATGAACGATATGATGGCAGGTGTGTTTCCAGATAAATGAATTTGTTAGTTTGGTATCACAGTGCGCTAAAAGCCCTGTACATAAAACACGTGAACTTGCAGCTAGAGCACTCGTGCCATTATTGACAAAGAGTACAGTCCACAACATTGTGAAAAAATTATTTTTAGTTTTATGTACAGCACAAGATACTCGGATTTCGACGAATCTCACGCATGGTTATTTGCTACAGGCAAGCACGAAATTTGGCAATTGAAAATAATTATAAATAAAATTATAAATAATTAAAACAAAAATGTTAAAATATTTTAAACTAAAAACAATATTAAAATGTATATATGATTAAAATATTTAACTTTTGATTAAATTGTAGATATTAGAAATCTTGAAGAGATTGCCATCCGTCCACAGACAGCTATTAAAATCTGATGTAACAAACTTTTTGCGCGCGACAGATTGGGTATTGAAAGGATTGGAAAGACGAGCCATTAGGCTGAGTTGTTTTCCCATAGCTAGTGTATACATCGACATCCTTCATGAATTATATAATTTAGACAAAAATATGTAAGAAAGATAATTTCATAGAAACTTAAGTCAGACTGATACTGACAAATTTTTCATGTTTTTAGGATTGAAAGTTGTAATATGGAGGATATATTGCATATCTCGCAGCAGCACTTAATTGAGAAAGATCTATTAAGACAAGAACCAGGCGAACAAATGTACAAAGTGTCCGTAATCAAATTTATACTTTGCGTGGAGAAACATTTAAATTTCTTACAAACAGTACATGATGGGCAAAGTAAAGCGTTCAACATATATTCGCAGCTTTTGATCATACCAGAAGCCGAAATACAGAGCACTGCTTGGATTACTGTTTTTGAAGTACTGAAGAAGGGATCTCATCAACAAAAAAATTTATTGATCACTTACACTATTCGCACAGCTGCCGATTTTGCCAAAGATTTATATAAATATAATCCTAGATTACAAGATGCGATTTTCGATTTTTTATACAACAGCTTGATGGACACAAACGACTGCTGCCTCAACGACAAACGTGAAATTTGTAATTTAGTTCTTAGGAAAATGCATGTACATGATGCAAGAAATATTTATTCTCAACGTGTCAATTACTTGAGATTGCTAGGAAAATGTATGACGACATTAACTCATGAATTGAAGGTTTGCTTGTTATTTTTAAGTTTTACTTTTTCAATTTCTTTTCTCTTTTTTTGTCCTTACTACACTTAGTGTGTTTTCATACTCTTGATATATTTTTATGTCTATTTTAAGGATAAGAAGCTTAAGATGGAACATATAGAAGACATTTATAGAAAAGTCTGTGACAATAGTTGGATTGGTTCGTTATGTAAAGATTTCAGATCATCAGTTTTCGATATATTGTACGAACTTTTTGAGAAGGATATTGATGTCGAAGAACATTGCAGTATGTGTGAATCGAAAATTTCTTTACAGCTAATAAAACTAGACTTGTGTAACAGTATAATGTAAAAATTTCTTTACAGATCCTGTATTGGATTGGTGGACAATGTTATTACAATTATTAGTAGATGATAATGCGGACATTCGGCGCGATGCATCCAAACTGATTTATAGACTTAAATTGTGTAACGAATTGGAATGTATCGAGAAAACTTTGTCAGTATTTTTCCAGAACTTTTGCGAAATTGTCGCTAATAAGTATCCCGGACTAGCAGTTAGCGCTCTTTTCTGCTGGAGCGTCTCGTTGTTAGGTGATACGAATTACGAGATGGACGAAACCGATGTAAGCGAATATGTAATAGAAAATCTTTAGCCACACATATACGCACGCGCGCACACACGCGCGCACGCGCACACACGCGCGCACGCGCACATACACACACACACACATATATATAGGGTATATATAATAATATTCTCTTTGTATATATTAAGATTTTTCGAATTTGTGTTTATCAACAGGTATTTAACAAATGTAGGAATTACGATGTCTTCGAACCTGTGAAGATATCAAAATTGTGCTTTGATTTAACGAAATTGATAACGCAGCGATATTCCATTGATAGTCCGTTACCACCGGATGCTGTGAGATGGATAAATTATCGTTTAGATACCAATTTTTCTGCATTGTCGTCTTTTAAAGAAATTGTTAGTAATTATAGGAACAATCTACCGACACTTGAAAGAGAGTTGGAAGAAATTTTGGATCCAACATATAGAGATAAATTATTGCAAATTTTAACATATGAAAAATATGTTTTGTTATAATGCTAGATGATTTATCACATAAGTGTACTGAATTTTGTATATATTACGAATAAATACATACAACTATACATTTGATAAAACTCACTCAACCGCGTTTTTTCATTATACTTAGGACTTAGAGTGTCATAAAATATTAATTTAAAAAAGTACAGATTTTAAAAATATCCTGTAAAAAGTGTATCAACAATTAAACGCTGAATAAGTTTCGAGAATTTTATTTTTCAAAATTTTTATCTTTGAATATTAGAAGTTATATTAAATATAGATACAATTAATAATATATTACTTTGAGCATTTCTAATAATTACTACAATATTTCGAATATATTCTACTTTTCCTATTATGTTAAACATATGTGATTATTTTATCGCCTTTTGTAATAATTATTTCAATAATTTATAATTTATAGAAAAAGTATATTTCGTATTTTACTTCTGTGATAATAGTAGCTTTTTTGTTTTAACTGCACTTTTTATCTTTTTCTCTCTCTCTAATTTTTCTTCTCTATATAGATTAAATTTATATTCATTTTTTATTACATTTTTTAAAATGTAATAAAAAGGAATCTAGTTAGAGTTAGTTACGATGCGAAATATGCCATTAGCTTACATTTCAAACGTTTCGATACTTCGAGAATATCGTTCTTCGATATTGAGAATCTCGAAGTATCTTTTTCCAAATCGTAGTCAGTCATGGAATGGTTCACGATGAATCATGGATTCATATTCGAGGTAACGTATTTTTCATATTATTACTATCCAATAGCGAATCTCGCATGCGACAAATTACCGAACGTGTTCTGTAAAGGCTCGTGATGACGAAAACAATCGTGCACAATCGCTATTATGCACGCCATGCCGCAATTTCGATGTCGACAATGTACCCTTGTATCGGAGCCGATCGAAATCCTCTTCGCACATTGCACGACGCTGCGTCCTCGTTGAAGCGTAGTCAAGATGCAATTAACGCGTAATCATCATCAGGTACATGTTCATTGTTATTCAATTAGCTATAACACTATCCCTCATATTCTCATCTCTAGGTTGCATTCCAAAACGTCTTATTTGAGGAAAATTTTACTCAATACTCTATAGCTCACGTCACATATACTATAGAAATTGAGTAAAATTTTCCTCAAATAAGATGTTTTGGAATGCAACCCTAAAAGGAATATTTTCGAATTTCCCCGTTGGTAATTTCATCTTTCTTTTAACAAGCAATTTTCGTAAAATATGAATCCTTATATAAGTCTGAAATTATTTCCCTTCCTTTTTCATCTTCCCGGAGAAATCTGGAAATAATATTTTCCCAAGGCAATAACTCATCTCGCGGCCTCCCTCGAATAATGGCTTCGCGATTATCGCAATTAATATGTAACGCGCTCAAAGCGGCTTCTCGCGTTCGCCGCGCGGCGTCGCCACCGTCGCGACGGTGGCTGGCCGCGACGGCGGCCGAGCCGGGCCGAGCACGGCCGAGCACGGCCGACTCGCACGCGTATTTCGCGACGCGACGTGCTACCGTGCGACTACCCGTCGTACTCTCGTGTTTTTCCTGTTTTTCGCGCCTCCGCGTCGTGACCGTCCGCGTTTCGCACGCGTCAATGCCCACCGCCCGCGTCCGACCGGTGACGGCGCGTCCGCGCGCCTCCCGCCGATTGTGAAAGCTCCGAAAACCGAGGCGCTACACCCTCCCCGCGCGTATCACGCACGCACGCACGCACATATATATATACATACATACACACGTACGTACGTGCGCACGAATATATACGCGCACACACACACAGACACGGGTGGTGTACGGTGTTCTCGTGCCGCTGGTGTTCGACAGGAGAGGAGGCATGGAGTGTGTTCAGTGCGCCCGTTTCAAATCGTCACGGGCCGTTACCTCAGCCCCTTACGCAGCAAGGTGAGTTGCGTCTCGTCGCGCTTTATTCGTGGGACCGTGATGAGAGGAGGGGCGGGGGAGAGGGACGATGAAGGGTCTCGGAGTCGC
>CABEGB010001260.1:0-94254 GCA_901521435.1 Crematogaster levior | reverse complement strand
AACGTTTATTCTCGATATATAATGTAATATTTGGTCACAATGAAGTGGGTCCGGTATAGAAAAGTTCACTCGTTTCTTCGCTGGCTAACAACAACTAACTAACTAAAAACGAACGCTCGCATGTCTGCTCGCCCTCCTCCCCGCGCGCGCCTGACGTCGATTGTTTCTGAATGCTGCCGATCTCCACAGCGGGTGTACCTTTTACAACCTTGATGCACTTAAAGATAGATATATAAAAAACGATCTACGTGAATACAACCTAATCCTACACTCGGCCATTCGACTGATAGCTGTCCCCAGATATTGTTCCTCCGTCATCAAGGATACCCTCTCGCAAATCGGTCCATGGTTTCATGTGGTCGGCAGCTGTCGACGTATTCCGTGGGCCTTCATTTTCTCCTACCTTTTCTACAATGTAACGGTCGTTACGTAGAACCCGTTTAATCCGGTAAGGGCCTAGGTACTTGGTACAGAATTTCTGTCCTGGTCCTCCTTGCGTCCGCTTCCTGGATTGCTACCAGATCACCTTCGGCGTAACTACTTGGTTCCTTCCGTTTGCCATCATAACTCCTTTTATTCTCGGCTTGAATCTTGGAAATCGCTTTACGAGCCCCTTCTCGTAGATGGTCACGCTCTCCTTGGAAAACAATAGCGTTTTCAGCCTCTAGGATTTCTTTTATCTGAGGATCGTCTCGGAGCCTCATCCGTGTTCCAAACAAAAGATGGAATGGAGCCATCCCTGTACTTCGGCTGGGTACATGGTTTATATACTGTTGTGCCCGTGCAACAAATTTATGCCACTGGGCCGGCTGCGGCATCGACAGCTTAGTCAATAATGGAATTAGTATGCGATTTATTCGCTCAACTTGACCATTGCCTCTTGGTACGCCGGTAACGATCAGACTGTGTTCGATTTCCTCGTCTTTACAATATGTTTTAAAATCCTCTGACGTGAACGCCGTTCCTCGATCAGAAATGATTCGTCTCGGATTCCCGAAAATGGCTGCTTGCTTCATCAAATGGTTGAGAACACCTCTGCTGTACTGGTACTCCTTGTGGGGTAGAGCCATACAAATTTAGTAAAGGCGTCTACGACTGCGAATATGTATTGGTACCTCTTTTGCGTAGACGGCATTGGACCCAAGTGGTCTATGTGGTATGTATCCAGGGGAACCTCCTTACTGATCGGGTGGAGTAATCCCTCCTGCTTGCCCGTCTTTTTCGTGGCTAGAATGCACGCGAGACAATTTTGAATTACCTTTCCGACTTTTGCGTGTATATTTTCAAACCAGTAATCATCTTTTAATAATTGTTCCGTCTTAGCGCTTCCAAAATGTCCACGCTCGTGAATCTGTCGAATTATTGTCGTCTGCATTAATTTCGGTACAACGATCGGAGTATCGCCGTCGATTTCCTTGCACAATAGTCCGTTCATTATCGTAAAGCCGCTCGATTGTCCTTTCTCTACCTGTTTTATAATATTTCTTAATTGCTCGTCTTCCATCTGGTTCCGACGTAGTTTTGCCAGTATGCCTTCATGACATTCTTCTATCATCATAGCTGCAGGTAATGGATGCATTCTTCTATCATCATAGCTGCAGGTAATGGATGCCGACTTAACGCATCCACGTGTTTCATGTTAGTACCTGGGCGATGTACTATTGAATATTGGAAATCCTCAAGAAAGAGTGCCCACCTCGCTACTTGAGCACAAATATCCTTCTTTTTCATAGTTTGCATAAACGCCTTGCAGTCAGTTACTATAGTGAATGGAATTCCAATTAGATACACCCGAAACTTCTTTAATGCTTTTATGATCGCCAATACTTCTAACTTATAACTATCGTACTTTGCCTCGGTCGGCGTGGTTTTTCCGCTCGCATAGTGTACAGGGTGAAACATACGGCTTTCGTTATCGCGCTGTAAAAGTATAGCACCGAATCCTAGAGCGGATGCGTCGGTATGTAACTCTGTCTCTGCTAACGGGCAATACAATCTTAATACAGGCCTTCCGCTGAGAGCCTGTTTCAACTGGTCATACGCGTGCTTTTGCTCCTTTCCGAAAACAAACTTCGTTCCATCCTTTAACAAGTCGCTTAACGGTCGGGCTATATACGCATATTTGGGTATAAACTTACGAAAGTACCCGGTCAATCCTAAGAACCTTTGTACGGCACGTACGTTGGTCGGCGCCGGAAAATGCTTTACGGCCTCAGTCTTTTCTTCGGAGGGAGTAATCTCCCCGTTCTCTATTACGTATCCTAGATAATTTACTTTCGGCTTTAACAACTGACACTTTTTCCAGTTAAAGGATAACCCGTACTTAGCTGCTGTTTCTAACACTAGCCTGAGATGCAACAACCCATCTCGAATATTAGTCGACGGAATAATCACATCGTCCATGTATACCGCAACAATTTTCTTCGTCGTTAATTCGTGAAAGACGGCATTGACATACTTTTGAAAATATGCCGGAGACGTGCTTAAACCAAACGGCATCTTCAAAAATTCATAGTGCCCATTCGGAATAATGAACGCGGTATACTTTCGGCTCGACTCTTCGACAGCTACATGGAAAAATCCGTTCTTGAGATCTAACGTGCTATACACTTTGGCGCCTTGTAGAAGATCCAATTGGTCTTCGATCAACGGCAGAGGGTAACGCGTTTTAACTATCTTTTCGTTCAACTTCCTATAATCTACACATATTCTCGTTGCGCCGTCTTTTTTCTTTGCTAGCACTATAGGACTTGCATAATCCGAATACGAAGGTCGTATTATTTTTTCTTTGAGCCATACTCGGATTTGCGCTTCTACCTCGGCTTTCTCTAATGTAGATAATCTACGTGCGCTCTGCGTAACCGGGATGTCATCTCTCACAACAATATTCATCTGAATTCCTACGTCCTTTTCCTTCTGAGGTCTATAGTCGCCTATCAAACGTTTTATTTCGTTTTTAACATCATCGTCTTTAACGTGTGACAAGTCTACTACTTCGTCGTTCTGTACTACGTCTATCTTATAAACCTCCGATACTTCGACGTTATCGTTCTCGATTCTCGAAATGTTTACGATACCTTTCTTTATGAAAACTTCGACTTGATTCAGGAAATCAGACCCGATAAGTAAACCGTGTGGGATTACCCCGTCGCGAACAACATGTACAACAATATCGTAAATTTCCCTATCAATGCAAACTTTTAAACGTGTATCCCCTAACGCCGCGTTTTCTACTGAGCCTGCCCCTCGGAATGTTATCTTTCGGTTACCAAGGGTCGGCGACCCGATCTGCTTATATCTTTCTTCGCACATTAAACTAATGTCGCTACCTGTGTCTATTATGGCGCTCAATTTCACACCGTTTATAACGACATCCTTACAACATTTTCCGGAAACGGATTGCACAACATTACAATCTTTTTTCTTTCTTGTGTCTTTACTTTCCGGGCATCTCGCCGCTATGTGACCGTATTTATTACACCCGAAACATTTCATTCCTTGCTCTTTTGACGGACACGCTATACTTAAATGGCTACCGTCGCCGCAGTTATAACAACGTTTCGCGTCTCGTCTCGCATCTTTATGGTCCGCGCCCGACAACGATTTCTTTTTGTTTTCATTCGGCTTGAGCTTCATTTTATCGCGCATCTCGACGTATATATCGAACCTGTCTTTCAATTCGCGAATGGATTTAGCACCGTACAAAACTGACTTACGATATCCTTCGTCATCGATACCATCGATGATGTATTGTATGACCGCCTTTTTCTCGACGTTTGCTCGTGCAGCTATCTCCGCCATCTTATAACAATACTCGTGATACGATTCGTCCGTCTTCTTCTTTCTTCGTTGCAGTTCCTTATGTACCGCTCGGCTATCCACCTTTAATGAAAATTCCGTCTTCAGCGCAGTCTTGATAGCGCGCCACGTCTTTCCACCGTCGGCCTTGACAAATAAACGAGCAGAGCCGCGTAGTAACCTCTTCGCGTAAATGGTCTTCTGGATCGGATTCCACTCGCATAATTCTGCCAGGTCCTCAAATTCTTTAATCCATGACTCTACGTTTTTGCCGTCATCGCCGTTGAAAGTGTCAATGGATTCCTCTACGTCTTTAAAAGTGGGCACAAATTTTGATCGCTTTCGTCGTCCTTCGTCTTTTCGACCACTATTAGCGCCGGCGTCATCTTGTGTATCGTCGTCCTGTTCGTCGTCGCTCTCGCTGCTGGATTCGTCGTCGTCTTTTCCGTCTTCGTGTTGATCGTCCAGAACTAGAGCCGCCTTCAATCGTGCCACCAGGTCGACTTTGTTGCCCGTTACTTTCAGCTTGCGTCGTTTGAGCTCTTCCTTCATCTGGGCTACCGTCATCGTGTCGATCTGTAATTCGTCGTCTTCTCGTCTTTCGTTGCTGTCCGACATGTTTCTCTTCCGGTTTTTCTCGACTTCGATCCCGGCTGAGCCCCCAATTGTAGAGGTGATAAATACCCAAGTTTATGTAAGGGTAATAACGTTTATTCTCGATAATATAATGTAATATTTGGATACAGTGAAGTGAGTCCGGTATAGAAAAGTTCCTCGTTTCTTCGCTGGCTAACAACAACTAACTAACTAAAAACGAACGCTCGCATGTCTGCTCGCCCTCCTCCCCGCGCGCGCCTGACGTCGATTGTTTCTGAATGCTGCCGATCTCCACAGCGGGTGTACCTTTTACAACCTTGATGCACTTAAAGATAGATATATAAAAAACGATCTACGTGAATACAACCTAATCCTACATTACATATTTGTGTATATATTTTTAAAGTCGGGCTGTATTTAATTGTTAATAAAGTAGAAGTATAAAATATATTGTTACACTAAATATTTTATTTATTTAAGAAAATATATACTTCATGTATTCATTCTGTAAATACATTACCCATTTCTTGAATTTCACTTAGATTATTTATTGAAGTATCGGTAGTATTATCTCTTGCAGAATCGTCTGTAGTATTATGCGCAGATGTATTTCCAGCTCTTTCTAAAATTTTGGACATGTCTAAAATATCAATTTTTGCAACAAGTTGTCTGTAAATTTGTTTATGAATATCTTGATGATGACCCATAAAATTAGCAACATGAGATACTTCATTTTCAGATAAATTAAGAGATAGGCATTTTGTAGCTATATGTTTACGTAAATTGGTGCCACGTAAAGTTTTTTCGACTCCACATACAGCAGATTGTTCACGCATTAACTTGCATGCTTTAAGATGTTTAGACTTTTTTTTGCTACTTGGAATACCAAATAGGTAAGGATTTTTAGAAGATACTCCTGCCATATTTCGGTATTTTAGAATTGTTTCTATCGATTCTATCATCTTTGAGTTCAATAAAACAGGTACAGTCCGATTTAATTTTCCACGGACTGTAAAGCGTATATATTTTTTAGCTGCTTCTTTATCTGATGCTGGTAATTTTTTATATTCTTCATCATTGTCTGTTACCTTGATTGAATTTTTATAATCATTTGTCAAAGTTCTTTCTATTTCTCCTGCTCGTCGACGATTAAAAATTTGTATAATAATTAATATTGTTTCCGCGAGTGATTTCCAAGCTTTAAATGAAAAATTATTTTGTAATATTTCCATATTAGACATTCTTTTCTTTTCTAGATATTTGTTAAATTTTGCTATATCTGACGACTGTGGAAGTTCAACCTTTTTCTGTCTATTTCTTTTAGATACTGTTTCTACAACAGTTTTGTTCACAATATGGCCGTATTCTGCTTCTAATATTTTTTGAAAATCTTCGGTCAGTTTTTATTTTTCATTGTTATGCTCCTTAATATGTTCACTAATTAAAATCTTACACAGTTTTTTCAACATTGTTCCTAAACTTGAAGCATTGAATGGTGTCTCATATAGTTCTGTTTCTTCATTATAGTTAGCAACAATATTTACTGCTTTTATAGCAGTATCATAATACTTTGGATCAAATAACATTTGTAGCTCTTTTATTTGTGGTTCAATTTGTTTTAAAACTTTTACATATCGACCAAGGAGTCGTAACTGTGATCGTATATAGTCATCTTGATGTTCTAATCTGTGTCGTTGGCAAAGATGATTGCCATATAATATTATAAGTAAATCATATCTTATTATATTACGAATATCATCCTGTTTCAATATCGGAATTATTCTCGTTCTTAATTTAGTACAAGCTCGGTTATGGACTGATTTTGCGGCACTTTGTGCAAGTTGCAGTACGTACCGAGATGTATCTTTCTTTTTAGCGCAAAAACGAAAATGATGTCTAAGATTGTTTCTTGCATAGTGTCCTCCACATTTAGGACAAGGTAAAAAATTAGATCCATTCTGCTTTGCTTCATTGTTAGGCCTTCTTACAACAATCATAAAGCCATTATTTATATCTGCATGTGTATTAAACTTATAATTTCCTTTCTTTCTGCACAATTGCCTATCATCATTCTTCTTTCGTAAGAACCTTTGGGCAGTGACAAAAATTTTACTACGTCTTTTTCATTACTATGTTTTAATTCTAAATGTCGGGCAATTTTGGTTTGCATTGTATTGCAATAAAAACAAAAATTAGACTTTTTGTCTCCTTTTGAACCTCGAGATATTTCTACAAATAAATCATCATCCTTGCAATAATTAGTTCTCTTTCTTGTAATAAGATCATCTTCTAATGAACTGTTGGATAATTTATAACGCCTTGATTTATTTAAACATTTTGATGAAGATTCATTCTGCGAGGAAGTATTATTTTCTTTAGACTGATTTATAATTTCTGAAATTTCATTATTTGTAATATTATAATCTTCATCATTTTCACTAATATCATTTGACTCTTCACTTTGAATAGATGGCACGAAATCGGAATCATCATCCTCTATACCATTATCTTCTATAACATTATCCTGTGTATCATTAGTCTTATTTTCGTCGCAACCTAACAGTGAGAAAAAATTTTATATTGTGTTTTTATGAGAACAATTACACACTTCATGTAACATTTTTAAGACTCATATATCACTCTTTTCATAAAAATACAACATACATATTAATATATAAAGATGTAAACATATATTAACAGAAAAAGAAAAGCAATTTTTATCTTAATTCTTATATTAAATTTATCCTAATTAGTAGATTAGTATTTATTAGTAATATATACGGCCTAATTAGTAGATTATTATTTATTAGTAATATACAGAGTGTTCCATTTTAAAGGATCTACTCAAATACTTCAGAAACATTGCATTAAATCGAAAAATGTTTCAGACAAAAGTTTTGTGACATCGAAAGGGACATAAAATGGTGCCATTGGTTTAACCTAGGATGTACGTATCAAAGTCATATGGAAGTCAATTTTGCTTTTTAAATGGAAATTTATATTTTTTTATTACGAAATCTTATTCCACGTAACAAAAAAAACAAACAACTTTTGTCTGAAAAATGTTTTTGTACCGTTATTTTTTAAGATATTTAAAGAAATATCTACAAAATTATTGGTATTCAATAATCCTTTACTCGAATTCTATCAACCTTTTAAAAAATAACAATAGAAACAAAAATTGTTTATTTTTTCACAGAGCTCTGACTTTTTCAAAATTTTTATAAACTTTTTAATACTGCATTTTATTATGTTGGTAAAAATAGTTTCTAATAAGAAAATGCAATACTTAAAAATTAATAAAAAATTCTGAAAAAGTTCTCAGAGGTTTATAAGAAGAAAATAAACAATTTTTGTCTTGCTATTTCTTTGTAAAGTTGATAGAATTCAAATAAAAAGTTATTGAATATTAATAATTTTATAAATATTTCTCTAAAAATCTTAAAACGTAGAGGTCGTACGAAAAAAATTTTCCGATAAAAATTGTTAATTTTTCTTACATAGAATAAGATTCCGTAATACAAAATGGTTTTCCGTTAAAAAACAAAGTTGACCTCCATATGACCTTGGCACGTACACTGTAAGTTAAGCTAATGGTACCATCTTATGTCTCCTCCTTAACATTATAAAACTTTTGTCTGAAACATCTTTTTTTTAATCAAAGAAGTTTTTGGAGGTGGTAAATTAAAATGATTCACCTTGTATATATAGAAGTATGAACAATGATACAGATAGTTTTATCAGAATTATGCTACATAAGTATTCTACAAAAATTAAAATTGTATAATGCTGTAGAAATGAATTGCATTTTTATATTTATTCTAGCACATATATTCGTAGAAATAAAATTTTAAATAATACATACAAGTATATATACAAGTAATATATAAAAATAATATTAATATATATTCTTTTTCTCCGATTCCAAAATCGTCTGTCATAAAATTTATAGGATTTATTATTCTTACCTGTTACAACTGAAAGATCCTTTGTGACAGATGCCTCAGAAAGAGATATATTCGGCAAATCATCGTTTGACAAATTTAAATTATTTTGCACAATATTAATCTTGCTCTTGAGTACTTCATTTGTAATTATTGTAGGTTTCTTCTGTTTATTTTGTTCGATTTCATTAATTTGAGCAGCATGTATCTCATCTTCGTTTATGTCGATATTAATATTAGAATTTAATAATAGATCTGATTGTAACGCGTTAGCTTCTAAAGTATAATTCTGAATAAAATTATGATCTAATATATCAGTTGATGCTTTATTTTTGTCTGTAATGTAAGTATATTTATTTTTATTAAATGCAATTTTTGCTATTTTGCATTATTTGCAAAAACATTCTTACTAACAAGCTTTTATTTATTTATTGTTCTTCTTATACCCACTTACCTACATTAGAATTCAGAATGACGTTAGCATTACTATCAGTATAATAATTTTCAGGTGTAGCCAAAACATTTTTTAAACATTCTATATCATTGTTTATATTCAATAAATTTTTTGAAGTAGAATTCTGATTTGACAAATTAAGTGCAACGTTACATTTTTCTGTAAATATGACATTTTATTAAACATATAATTAACAATTTTGTATTGTTTTACAATGTTTAAAGAAAAGTAGTAGTAACATGAACATTTACTTAAGTTTTCTACAAGATGAACTCAGCTTAATGCTCAGCTCCTTCTATCTTGAAGGACCAACAGATTAAAAATCCGTATGTGATACAGATTTCGAAATTCGAGACCGCCCCTCCCCCCGCAGTTACAAGTACACCGTTCTTGCAAGGAGCTACGCGGCATTCCTACTATGAATTTACTTACCGTTCTAGTACCGCTCTACTGTAAAATTTTTCTTTACATACTTATTTATTTTATATTAAGTTAGACAAGAATGCAGTCTGATATTAACATAACTATTAGTGGAATTCTTTTACAGATATATGAATTACTTATACAGATATATTCCATTCTATTATTTCTAAATTTAATTTTGTATCATGATTTACATATGTATTATTTCTTTGAAGTCAAATTCCAACAAAAATAATAAATTATATCTCGACACTTGACAATTTATCAAACAATAAGTTTCTCTTTCTGTTCAACCAAAGAAAGTATACATTTATACAGGATATCCCAGAATATTAGGTACTATTTTTGTATGCAGGTAGAGTGGACTAAACTGAGTCGAAAAGTCCTCTACCATTTTGTAATTTGCACAATAGTTAGTGAGATATATTAATTACTAAAAATCATTGAACATTGGTTTTCAATAGTTGTTTATTCAAATTCTATCAACTTTATAAAAAAAATAGCAAGAGACGAAAATGTTTTTTCTTCTTTTCATAGAGCTCTCATAGAGAATGTTTACAAAATTTTTTATCAACTTTAATACTGAATTTTCTTATATTGATAGAAACAGTTTCTAATAAGAAAATGCAGTACTAAAAAATTGATGAAAAATTCTGAAAAAGTTCTTATAGTTCTATGAGAAGAAGGTAGACAATTTTTGCCTC
The DNA here is from genome assembly GCA_901521435.1 of Crematogaster levior. Lineage (NCBI taxonomy): Eukaryota > Metazoa > Arthropoda > Insecta > Hymenoptera > Formicidae > Crematogaster > Crematogaster levior. Next base: position 84,334 of record CABEGB010001260.1, on the reverse strand, counting down.
TTGCTATTCTTCCGTAAAATTGATAGTACTAAAGTAAAAAACTATTGAAAACCAATATTTGGGAATTTTTATTAATTAATATCCTGTTAATTATTGCGTAAATTGCAAATTTATTAACTACGGTTAATAAATCTAATGGTACAGCAGAGCTGTCAGATTGGAGACGAAGTCACCAAGTCATATTGGTGGGAGATACGCACACATCGACAAGGCATATCCATGAGATTCACTGTGATTTCCCGTGATTCTCGTCTCCTATCTGGCAGCTCTATGGTACAGTAGTTGCCTCATTTTAGACATCTTAATAGGAAAGAATGACCATTCTTTTCTATTAAGATGTAGATCAAACAAATATTGACTTTTCTATCCAAAAATGTTTGCGACTAATTGTTTTTAAAAAACATACCTGAGGATGTAAATAATTTAATATTTTCTTTACATGCGAAGTCTACCTTTTCCTTTATAACAATTTTTGGTGACTTTGTTATTAGCTTTTGTTGTATATCTATTAATAATTCCTTTTCGTCTGAAAGTAATTAAAATTTTTATATGCATTTATCACTGTCTTAAATATAATGAGACAGAATATAATTATTCAAAACATCCACATTTAACCTCCAATTTTGACAGAATTAACAATGATATTTTAGATAATTACTGTGATCTATTATGTAAAAGATAAATAATGATATGAATAATTATATATGTGAATTAAACATCTCTCATACTTACCTGAACTGCAAAGAATTTTGCAAAAATGTTTGTTGCGTACTATTGTCATTATTATTATGTGCTATTTTGATTTGGCGCGTGCCTATCGATTGCGCGTTTCGATTCTCGATCGTCGAGAGATGAGAGGACGCTGTTATCGATGTTATGTGTCGCTAAGAACAAGCAAGCAAGCATTATACAAAGGAAATAAAGATCATTATACTCAAACATATATACAGTCCACTAAGTGCATACCCGAACACAAGAATTCGCATGAACATATTAGTTGGTCATATCGAGCCGGATAGCAACCGGACATAGCAAACAAGCACAGAAGTAGTCAAATACTACAAATAAGGTTAGGTTGTTCAACATTATTGCAATAAGGTTTCTCGAGCAAGATCGCGCGGGATAACGAATCGGTAAGTGACATACAACAATAATAGACTTCGCTCACAATGCATAGCGAAAATAAAGCAGACAAGTTAAAGGGCTTTAATCGCCAACGAGGCGCTATGAAGGCAAAGCTCACGTCGTTTCGCCTTTTCTTGGAAACGTTAGGGAACAATCGTGATGCCATGGAAGAACTCGAAATCATAAATTTAGAACAACGATTAGAAAGAATCAAGGAATTAATCACAGATTACGACGCATGTCAAACGGAAATCGAGCAGTTAATGGATGACGACGCAATGGATGAATGTTATATACAGAGAGAAGAATTCGAAACCAAGTACTACGAATTGATAGCAAAGCACAAAAGCTCATCAATGACGCAAGACCCAGAGGAGATCCAGTCATCGATCAAAATAGCAGAGCGCAATCCGATTGTCTATCAAGAAGCTCCGTTGCATTACATCGCAGAGTCAAACTACCACAATTGAAACTCCCACAGTTCGATGGATCGTACGACAAATGGCCGAAATTTCGGGATATGTTTCACTCGATGATACATACTGACAATCAGATTGATCCTATTGCAAAGTTTCAATATTTACAGAGCTCGCTGTCAGGAGAAGCAACGAAGGTTCTCGATGGTCTGGAGGTCTCAAACGCGAACTACGAGGCAGCATGGGAATTGTTAACTAAACGATACCAAAACAAAAATCTAATGATCCACAAACACATAGGAGGGATAGTCGAATATCCACGATTAACAAAGGAAGGTCATGAAGCCTTGAGGAGATTGGTGGACGCCATGCGAAGTCACATGCGGTCTTTAACAGCATTGGAACAACCAGTCGACAAATGGGATAATTTATTGATCTACTTGATTTCAGACAAGCTTGACGCACCTTCCAAGAAGGAATGGGAAAGAGAACTCGTAGAATGCGGAAAGTCGCCTGATATGGAAGGTTTTCTGGAGTTCCTCGAAAGGCGATGCCAATTGTTGGAGAAATTAAGTAAGCACATGAAACCATCCAGCGAGACGCAGTCATCGCGATCGATAAACAGGTCCAGAGGCAATACATCCTCGCTCTCTCACGCCTCTTTAGTGAACAGAAGCTGCTCATTATGCAAAGAAGAGCATGCGCTATATGCTTGTAAATCATTCTTGGACATGCCAATAATTGCGAGAATAGAACAAGTCAAGAAAGGAAAACTATGCCTGAATTGTTTGCGCTCAGGTCACATCGCTGTGAATTGCAAGTCGAGAAAATGTCGGAAATGCGAGAGGGCTCACAATACCTTACTACATTTGGAGAGGCATGAAACCAGCAAGGATGCTAATAGTGAGGAAGGTCAAATAGCTCAATTGCGAGCCGTCGATAGCGAAATCAGGGAATCGGTGACCGCACATGCCGCAATGAAAGAGCCTATGCATTATATGCTACCTACAGCGACAGTAAAGGTCATTGGCAAGAACGGACGAACGTGTCACTGCAATGTTCTTTTGGATTCAGGATCTCAGTCTAATTTTATGACCACGACTCTATGCAATAAATTAGGACTTCGCACAATCAGGACGGACGTATCAGTCGTCGGTCTAAATCAAACCAGAACCAAAATCTTGGAAACCACGAAGGCCACAATCGAAGCAATACACGGTGAAATTAGGAGGGAACTTACGTTCATGATAGTTCCTAAGATCACGTCGAACGTACCCAGCGAACCATTTGACATCGGAAGGATTAATATTCCAGCTAACGTCGCGCTGGCAGATCCAGACTTTCACAAACCAAAGAAAATGGATTTGTTATTTGGCATCGACATATTTTGGGATTTGATTTGTTACGAAGCCAGAGAGCATCCTTATCTATGTAAAACGAAGCTAGGATATGTGGTCTCGGGAAGACTACCAGCCAAGGATCACAAAATTCAGACAACGTTGCACAGTTTGACAAGTATTGACGACGTATCGCAGCACTTAAAGCGCTTCTGGGAAATGGAAGAACTTCCTTCGGAACCTCATCACTCACCGGAGGAACAAGCATGCGAGTCCCACTTCATCGAAACCACCAAGCGAGATAATAACGGTAGATTCATCGTATCCATACCCTTTAAGGCCTCGACTGATGATCTAGGTGAGTCTAGAAAACTAGCGGAGCAACGTCTGAAGTCACTAGAGCGAAGGTTTCAAGAGAATGACAGTTTTCGAAGCGCATACATATCATTCATGAGGGAGTACCAGGAACTCGGTCACATGACAGCAATTATCGATGATGACAATGTCATCAAGCCACATTACATACCTCATCATGGAGTGATGAAGGAAAGTAGTCTCACGACCAAGTTGCATGTCGTATTCGACGCCTCCGCGAGCACCTACAGCGGCATATCAATCAATGACTTGCAGATGATTGGACCTGTCGTGCAGCGAGATCTTTTCTCAATTATTTTATGTTTCAGGCAATATCCTTACGTTGTAGGGGCGGATATCGCAATGATGTATCGCCAAGTGCTGATAGAACCATCGCAACGAAACTTGCAGCGCATACTTTGGAGAGAGGATCCATCAGAGCCTATCACCACGTACGAATTAAATACCATTACCTATGGGATGGCCTCCAGCTCTTTTCTAGCCATCAGATGTCTATTCAGCTTGGCTGAGGAGTATCAGGAATCATTCCCTAAGGCAGCTAATATCATACGCAATTCAATGTACGTCGACGATTTACTGTTCGGAGCGTCATCATGCAGAGAAGCGACTCAGTTAGCAGCGGATGTATCACACATTTTAAAATCCGGATGTTTTGAGTTGCGCAAATGGATATCTAATACGCCGCGAATTTTAGACGCTATCGGCAGGTCTGGTGACGATCATCAATTTGTTAGACTCGGAGAAACCGACGCTATGAAAACGTTGGGTCTGTCATGGTCCTGCGTTAAGGACGAATTGGTGTACGAAGTTCGTCTTCAGTTAACGAGAGAACCCGCAACGAAACGTTCCATCCTGTCATTAATAGCCAGACTCTTTGACCCGTTAGGTCTTCTCGGTCCGAGTGTCATAATCGCAAAGATTCTTCTCCAAACATTATGGAAGTTGAAGACTTCATGGGACGACGCGCTTCCAATAGAAGTGGAATCGGAATGGATACGATTCGCTGACAAGTTTCCTTCACTCAATGATTTACGCATTCCTCGACAGGTTTGTTGCTTACTCCCGCGACAAATTGAGATTCATGGATTCTCAGACGCAAGCGAGATGGCTTATGGCGGATGCGTCTACATGAGGTCAACTGATCAATCAGGAGTTTCCACAGTCAGACTACTATGTTCCAAGTCAAGGGTTGCACCGTTGAAACCTCTTACGATGCCTAAGCTCGAATTAAGCGCTGCTCATGTGCTAGCACAATTAATGTACAAGATCAAGTCGTCGTTGGAAGTGAACATTGACTCCATCCATTATTGGAGTGACTCAACCATCGTATTGAGCTGGATACGGCTTGAACCACATCGTCTGCAAACTTTCGTGCGCAATCGAGTAGCCAGTATACAAGCGCTGTCTGTGCCAAGCAGGTGGAGATACGTTCCCTCTGGAGACAACCCAGCCGACTTATTGTCCCGAGGAATAAGTCCGGATATGCTATCCAAATCAAATTTGTGGTGGCATGGACCTGAATGGCTAACGACGTCTCAAGAGCAATGGCCAGGACGAAGCGAGCTTACAATTATTGATTTGCCAGAGTTGAAGAAAACGTCATCCGAGTCACATAACTTGCACGTTGCAATGTTTACGACTATTATCAAATTTGAGGACTATTCCAATCTGCAAAGATTAGAAAGGATAGCAGCCTTCTGCAGAAGATTCATAAACATGCAAATGCGCAAATCGACTATCAAGGGCCCGTTCGACGCGGAAGAAATTCTACAAGCCACGATCACATTAGTAAGACTAGCTCAGCGAGAGTCCTTCCCGGAAGAAATCCGTGCACTATCAAAGGGCAAGACCGTAAGCATGCGGAGCAAACTCTCCAGTTTGAAGCCTTTTCTCCACGAAGATAACACACTTCGCGTAGGAGGACGTCTAGCGCATTCTGATTTCGATTTCGACAAAATGCATCCGATGATACTATCATCGAGTCATCATCTGACCAAGCTTATCTTTGAAAGCGAACACAAGCGACTACTACACGTCGGTCCTCAGGCTCTCTTGGCGCAAGTGAGAGAGCATTATTGGCCGATTCAGGGTCGAAACCTGGCTCGTCAAGTTGTGTATCAATGCATCAAGTGCTTCCGCAACAAGCCCAAGGCTGTCGTTCCGCAAATGGCTGATTTGCCGCGAGAGCGGGTTGTACCAGCTCCCGCCTTTTACAACACGGGCGTGGATTACGCGGGTCCCTTCTCCACAAAGGATCGCAAGGGACGAGGATGCAAGACTCATAAATCGTACATTTGTCTGTTCATTTGTCTAGTCACAAAGGCCGTTCATCTCGAGGTGGTCTCGGATCTCACTACGGAAAATTTCATAATGGCTCTGCGAAGATTTGTGTCACGTCGTGGGAGACCAGAGAAAATATTATCCGATAACGGTACTACGTTTGTTGGAGCTTGTTCCGAATTGAGAGAACTTAGCAGGTTTCTCACGGAAAACGAAAGGACGCTACAAGATCGCTTAGTGTATGAACGGATCAATTGGAAGTTCATCCCAGCTTACTCGCCACATTTCGGAGGGATCTGGGAGGCAGGCGTGAAGTCGACAAAATACCATCTTAAACGTGTCATGGGAAACGCTTTGTTGACGTTCGAGGAATTTTACAGTTTGTTAGTACAGATCGAATCAATCTTGAACTCTCGACCTTTGTCTCCTTTATCATCTCAACCGTTAGACATGCAGCCGCTTACTCCAGCTCACTTCCTCGTTGGACGACCATTGACAACGGTACCTTGTCCAGACGTGACATGCATTAATGAGACACGGCTTTCACGTTATCAACGGATTCAGCAGATACAGCAGAATTTTTGGAAACGTTGGTCCAAGGAGTTTATTTCCGAATTACAATGTCGTACTAAATGGAGGGAGAATAAGGGTACGCTCAAGAAGGGCGATTTGGTGATAATCAAGGACGATAATTTGCCCCCGTTACGTTGGCGACTTGGCCGAGTCGCTGAAGTGCATTTGGGAACCGATTCAATAGCTCGAGCTGCTACGATCCAAACCGCCAAAGGGACTATTCGTCGTGCAGCAGTCAAGCTGTGCCCCTTGCCCTTTGAGACGAAGGATGCGTCCATGGAAATCATTAATAGTAATGATGAGAACGGCTTATTATCAATTAGTAATTAAGTCATGTTCAATCGCTTACTTGTCGTTCATCAATTTGCATGATTTGTTAATTTAGTTTACTTTGAGTTCTGTTTCTTATATTTGTTCGCACCGTGTACATTTATTTGCAACTTATACTTTTTTTTTTTTTACTTGAAGACCATAGTCTTCCAGGGCGGGGAGTATGTTGCGTACTATTGTCATTATTATTATGTGCTATTTTGATTTGGCGCGTGCCTATCGATTGCGCGTTTCGATTCTCGATCGTCGAGAGATGAGAGGACGCTGTTATCGATGTTATGTGTCGCTAAGAACAAGCAAGCAAGCATTATACAAAGGAAATAAAGATCATTATACTCAAACATATATACAGTCCACTAAGTGCATACCCGAACACAAGAATTCGCATGAACAATGTTTAACAGAGTTTCTTGCTTTACTCAGTTTAAAAAAACATTTTTTCTTATGTTTTTTATTTCTTATGTCACAAGTTTTAATCAACTTTATAATCCTTTTTTCTTCTATTCTATTTTTCTTCTCTTCTATTTCCACTAAAGAAAACATTTTGAACGTTTTTCATGAACATAAGTCGGTTAGAAGACGTTAGCGGGAAGACGCATAAAGGCCATGGCATATAGAAAAACTTAAGACGTAATGCGGGTCTACAATGCAGTCGTTTCGTCGTTACGACGCTGCGACGGATCATCAAAGAAGAGAATAAATGGTTTTTTCTTCTCTGATTGGTCCATCGCAGCGTCATAACGTTATAACGACTGCATTGTAGACCCCGCATAAGACTTAGGCCGGTATTCATAGTCGATTTTTATATTTAAGACCATAGCACACGAATTTCTGTAACTGTAGCCGTAAAACGGAAACTTAAGCTGCTAAGCCAATCAGGACATTGCTTTAGGTCAACGTAATGAAATATAATTAAAAATAACAGTAAACTTATCCATGAGAGGAATTTCAACCAGTTGGAATTTCTATATAAGTTTATTATAGTTTTTAAGACCGTCTTAAGTATTAAGACGTCATAAGTCAATCGCAAAACCGTATTAAGGCGATGCTAAATTGTCCTATTTTATCAATAATTTTTATGATGCAAAATCTTCTATATTTTTTTATAGATCTGGAAATCCTTTTCTAGAATTAAAGTAGACGCATTAATTTCAGCTTGTGAGGTGGAATTTAGGCCAAGAACGAAGAAAAGTTTTCATTTTTAGTGTCTGGAGCTGTCAAGCCAGACAGATATTCGCTTGGTATAAAAGATATGCAGTTTGTACTCACAAAATTATAGTTCACAGGCTGGTAGAATACATGTAAAACATTGTCGAGTTTTTAGTTAAACGATTTGATGCGTAGTTAAAAAGATTTTAATACAAAAATTTATGCGTATGTGTGCGTGCGATATTGATGTAGTGGTATGAAATGATATGTCGGTGTTTCGTAAAACGCATGGATGCGAGTGTAAAATGGTCGGTAAAGCAGACGGTTTAGCATCCCCTTAACATCTTAAGATATTGCATAAAGCGACTGGTCAATTTCTTACGGTTTACATCTTAAGGGGATCCTAAAGCCGTCTGTTTTACCGACAAAATACGGTCAATTAAAAATTAATACTAAACTTTTTTTTAACTACACAGAATTAAAAATCCTTCTCCAGGATTAAAGTATGCACGCAAACGAACACTGGAGGTACAAATTTTACGCCGAAAAAGAAAGTAATTACAAAATTACATTATATTTACATTATATTTATCTTCAGAGCAAATGTCAACTCGTGAAAATATCAATTTTATATAAAAATTTGGTACCTTTTCTGCACAAAACAGCTTGACTCCCGGCTCCGTTGAAGTGTCTACTTTAATCCTACAAAAGGATTTATCGTTCCATGCAGCCAAAAAAAAGTTTAAACTTTTTTTAGTTTAAACTTTTTTTTGGCTGCATAGAACGATAAATCCTTTTGTAGGATTAAAGTAGACACTTCAACGGAACCGGGAGTCAAGCTGTTTTGTGCAGAAAAGATACCAAATTTAAAAAAAGTTTAGTATTAATTTTTAATTGACCGTATTTTGTCGGTAAAACAGACGGCTTTAGGATCCCCTTAAGGGGATCCTAAACGCTGTTTTTTTACCGACCGAAGCAATTTTTTATTTGTACGGAAAATACTCTTTATTAGTTAAATGGAATAACAAATGCTTCTCCATGATTAAAGTATACAAAGTAACAGAGGTGGCGTTGGTCGAATTTAATTCGAAAAATGAAAAAAATTGTAAAAATACAGTTTTTTTATCGACTCTTAGCATCCAGCTCATAACAATATGTGCTTAATATAAAAGTTTTACAGTTTACACATATGAAATGAGACCAGCGCCACTTGAGGAATCTATGAAGAAACATTAGTAAACTTTCCGAAATAAATTTAGATGCTTAGTAAAAGAATACACTCCAAAAAATCATTGCAGAGTCACGATGTAGATGAAATCGAGGTATAAAGATAATACAGAGCAGTAGATTAGTTCAACGTTATTGTGATAGATAGAGCTGCGTGCGTACATGCATGTGTGTGCGTGTATGTATGTTTACATATAAGGTTTGTTCTTTTCGCTGCACTGCCTGCACTAGTTCAAAAAGTGTGAACACTGGGTCTGTTCTTTTTAGCTGCACTGCTGAACTGGTGCAATAAGTTAGAGTGAAAAAATATATTGTTACGTCTCCGCACGCTTCCGTCACTCACACGGTTCCGCGGCTCACTCGTGGAAAGAAACGACTCGGTTATTTATTACAAGCGAACGATTTATTAATCTCTCAATAAAGATACAAGCGTCCGTAAATTGACAGCTCCGTCAACAACAACGCGCCTGGCAACGCGTAAACAACGCGTCGCCAGGGAACAGGAAACATCCTCCGGTACGCATCTTCATTGCGTACCGGATAATCGGGCGCGGGCGCAACACTGCCCCCCTTCTTCTCAGATTGTCGCCCCCGACAATCCTTGAGGGGCAGAAGAAGTTTCTTCTCTCCCAACCGGCTCCAGGGCGGTTCTACCCCAAGTAGACCCCCAACCGGCTCCAGGGAGACGCAGCCTCGCGACCTTCTCCCAACCGGCTCCAGGGTGGCTCAACCCTCCTCACGGGTATCGAGTTGGCCCCCTACCGGCTCCCAGGGAGAAGCCGCTCCGCGACCTTCTTCACCGCCGCCCATGTCCCTCTCGATGCTTGAGTCCTGTCTCTTGCGTCTTGACTCTTGAGTCTTGACTCTTGCGTCTTGACTCTTGAGTCTTCGTTCTTCGGACAAGGGGGGTAATAAACTTCCTGAGGTACCAACGTCCCGCAGGACTCCCCTAGTCCCTGCCTCGGCATTCGCCCCTAAGGCCCACGGAAAAACCTCAGGCGAAAAACCGTGGGCGAGGCAGTCTTCTTTACCGGAAAAAGAACAGTACCTCACGAACCAAAGGCAGGAAGGAAGGTCAGCTCCAGCTCCAGGTCCCCAGCCGGTCCCACTCTGCTTTGAGGCTCGAACCTTCCTTTCCTAAAAGAGAACAAAAAAAGAACGCAGTAACTCGGAAACATAAGAACCTCAAACCAAACTTTTCCAACGGGTTCAAGTCTAACTAGACCCGGTTTCCCTCCTTCGACGGGCACTCCGCACGGAAATGCCCACTTCCTCCGCAGGACCAGCACTCTCCGGGACCTCCCCCATTCCCAGAGCGTCCGCTTCCCCGGCTCTCACCCTCTCCTTCTTTCCCCGCAGAGAAACCCTTCGCCCCTCCTCCGGACGAATTTTCCTTTTCAAAATTTGATAACGGTCTTCGCTGTAACGAGTTCTCGCGGCCCTCCCCCAAAATGATTTTAATGGCCTTTGCACGCTCGATTGACGTCCCTCAGAGAGGAGTTTCCCTCAAGCTGGAGAGTTCTCCTCACATGGCTGTCGGAGAGCGCCGAAACAAACTGCGCGCACGCTATCTTTTCGCGCACCGCGTATGGGCACTCGGGGTACGCCAGACGCGCGAGTCTTTCCAACTCCCCCCCGAACGCGGCGAAATCTTCCCCGTCCCTCTGCCTCCGGCTCGCAAATTGCACATAGCATGTTTGCGCCGAAAGACTTTCTCCGAAACGCAGTTCGAGACGGGCCTTTAGCTCGGCGAACTCCAAATTCTCCAGGTCCTGAACGGATTCAAGGACCGAGCGCGCCTTCCCCCGCAAGCTCGACGCGAGAGCGATCGCCTTTAAAGATTCGTCCCAACGATTCGCGCGCGCGACCAAATCAAATTGTAGCAGAAACTCTCGTAGCGAAGCCGACCCGTCAAATGTATCCGGCTTTATCTTTACCCCGGAACGCACGCTGCTCTCGCACGTCGGTACTCGCTCCGCATCCGCGTGCCCCGCACACACGCCCTCGCCCGCGCCGGCCAAACGCGACATCGTAGGAAAACTTTCGCCACAAGAAATATTATTAGAAGGACTTATCTGGTTGTTGGTAAGCCGCTCCTCGAGGCGCGAGAAAGCCGCGTCGTGTTCCTTGAAGAGCGCCTCCACGTCGTCCCGGAAACGCTGAAACTGCATCTGCTCCTGTCGCCGCTCCTCGCGCAACTGTCGGAGCTCCTGGAGGACGGCCTCGAGAGGACCCGGCTCCGTCGCAGCCGTCACCGCGGCTCGGGAGCGAGTCTTCGCCGGAGAATGCGCTGTCGCCATCCCCCTCGCAGTTTCACACAATAGCTTGTCTTCCGTCCGAAACTCGGACGAGCCCCCAAAATGTTACGTCTCCGCACGCTTCCGTCACTCACACACTCACGGTTCCGCGGCTCACTCGCGGAAAGAAACGACTCGGTTATTTATTACAAGCGAACGATTTATTAATCTCTCAATAAAGATACAAGCGTCCGTAAATTGACAGCTCCGTCAACAACAACGCGCCTGGCAACGCGTAAACAACGCGTCGCCAGGGAACAGGAAACATCCTCCGGTACGCATCTTCATTGCGTACCGGATAATCGGGCGCGGGCGCAACAATATATTTGTCTCATTCTAACCTGTTGCACCAGTTCAGCAGTGTAGCTAAAAAGAACAGACCCATTGAAACGTTCTTTTTGACGCGCGCGTGTAATCTCACATCCTTGTCTTTCGCTCACAAAGCGCTCGAAATTCAAGAACCGTATATCTAAGAGCCGAGAGCAAGGATTATGAACAATAAATAAAAAATTTAAAAAAATATATATAGATATAAATGACTATGAAAGAGGTTACTATGTGTGTCTATATATACATACATATATATATATATATATGTATACACATAGTAATATCTTTCATAGTCATCTATATTTACATATATTTTTATAATACAAGTAATATAAATTACAAATAACTTAAAAAAATGATACTAAATATTTTACTCTAAATGTTATATACCTCTAAATATTACATATACTCTATTATATCTACTCTAAATTATATCTACTCTATTATATCTACTCTAATTATATAAACTGTTATGCTATTTCATAGAAAAACACAAAAATTATTACATTTAGCAAATAGTTTTATTTTAAAAAAAGGATTGATACAATTCTTTTTGAGTTATTTCTAACGCCAGTAGTATAGCGGCTGCGACGGCGGGAATGAATATTCAGTTGGCGGCGGCGGCGGCGGCAGCGACAGCAGTAGCGGGTACGCATATGCATTGGCTGCTGGCGGCGGCGGTGGCGGCGGTGCGTAATACGCCGGCGAATAAGTTGGCGGCGTGTACGCCGGCGAATAAGTTGGCGGCGGAATATATGCTGGCTGTGTATATATTCCGCCGGCATATCTCTTCATCTTCCTTCGCTCCCGCTGTACCGCGCGGCGTACCATCTGGTCCACGTTCTGAAAAATAATTTTATAAACAATTTTATAAACAATACATAATAAAAGATAGAATAATGCTTGTGTCGATGATGCTTGAGAGAGAGTGAGAGAAAGAAAGAGAGAATGTACGAGCGACCGAGCGTGCGAGCGAGCGAACGTGCGAGCGAGAGAGAGTGAGAGAAAGAAAGAGAGAATGTACGAGCGAGCAAACGTGCGAGCGACAGAGAGTGAGAGAAAGAAAGAGAAAATGTACGAGCGAGCGAACGTGCGAGCGACAGAGAGTGAGAGAAAGAAAAAGAAAATGTACGAGCGAGCGAACGTGCGAGCGACAGAGAGTGAGAGAAAGAAAGAGAGAATGTACGAGCGAGCGAACGTGCGAGCGACAGAGAGTGAGAGAAAGAAAGAGAAAATGTACGAGCGAGCGAACGTGCGAGCGACAGAGAGTGAGAGAAAGAAAGAGAAAATGTACGAGCGAGCGAACGTGCGAGCGACAAAGAGGAGAGAAAGAAAGAGAGAATGTACGAGCGAGCGAACGTGCGAGCGACAGAGAGTGAGAGAAAGAAAGAGAGAGAATGTACGAACGAGCGAACGTGCAAGCAAAAGAGACTGAGAGAAAGAAAGAGAGAATGTACGTGCGAGCGAACGTGCGAGCGAGAGAGAGTGAGAGAGAGAGAGAGAGAGAGAGTAAGAGAAAGAAAGAGATGTACTTACTTTCCGTAAAACGGCGTTATAACGGGGCGCCACCCTCCTCTCCGTCGCTGGTGTATCTTGTGACGGAACTGTCACCGTCTGTTCTTTTTCTGCCGCTTGTCCTGGCGACGGCGCCGTTCCATGTCCTTCGCTTTTCGCTGTAAAAAGATTATTATTGAAGCAGCAGATAAAAATTATTCTACATTGTATATATGTGTATACTTACATTTCCGGTCCGCTCTTGACGACATCGTGGCTTCGAATGGGATCTGAGACGAAGCGAGATCGCCGAGTCAACAAATGCACGTCTCAACAAATGAACATCTCGTCCACGAAACTTCGCTGTTTCATATCGCGCGCGTGATCTCGCTGCGCTGGTACTACCGTGTCTCGTGATATCTTCTTTTTTTCACACACACAAGAAACACTCAGAAATTCTTTCACGGCAATGCTGCGATACATACGATTTTATGTTTCCCGCTTCTAAGTAAAAAAAATGTGCATTATTCTTTTTATTCTTTAATATAAATTAGTAGTTATTTGTAAAAATATTTTATAAATTTGGATACAACATACAGATTTGAAATAATAATAATAAGTTTTTCATCAATGCACTTTTCGGAAAATTAATGAAATACAAATTCATAAAATCGCACATGTAAAAAAAAAAAGAATGTTTTGAACTCGAGATTTCCAGCGTAGGTTTAATATATTGTAAATAATAAAGACACAATATATTAATATATTAGTAGTAGGAGTATGTAATAACATATGTGAAATTCAGCTAAATCCCAGGTGAGAAGCTTGATTATCTTCTTGTAAAAATATAGTTTTCGAATCTCGATCGCCAAGCGTGTCAGCTATAGCGAGAGAAAGAGAAGGAGACGGAAGATATGTCTGTGCTCTTCTAGCTAGCTGAGCGCACACGTACATGGCTTTTTCCTTGTGTGCGCGCTACATCACGCACACGAGGAAAAAGCCATGTACGTGTGCTCGGCTAGCTAAAAGAGCGCGGACATATACGTATATCTTCCGTCTCCGTCTCTCCTTCTCGCTATAGCTGACACGCTTGGCGATCGAGATTCGAGAACTGTATTTTTTACAAGGAGATAATCTAGCTTCGCATCTGGGATTTAGCTGAATTTCACATATGTTATTACATATTCCTACTACTAATATACTAATATATTATGTCTTTTTACTTTATTACTTACAATATATTAAACCTATCACAAAAAATATTAAATTTATATAATATTTTTTAAGGGTTCATAGGTTTAATTTTAATTGCATAAAAAACACATTAAAAAAAAAATTAAAAAAAGGAATGTTTCGAACTCGAGATCTCCAGCGTTCTAGTCGCTCGATTTACTAACGCGACCACGCTCATTGCTTGAAAATTAGGTTTATCGAATCGGTAGATTACGTACATGACTTTACAATTATTTCTTGTAAAATAATGGTACGAGTTATTGTATCATATATTATATTAGTAGGAGAAATATCAGTATGTAACAACATACTGAAATTTAGCTAAATCTCAGGTGGGAAGCTAGATTATCTCCTTGTAAAAAATACAGTTCTCAAATCTCGATCGCCAAGCGTGTCAGCTATAGCGAGAGAAAGAGAAGGAGACGGAAGATATGTCTGCGTTCTTCTAGCTAGCTGTGTACGTGCGCTCGGCTAGCTAGAAGAACGCAGACATATCTTCCGTGCGTGATGTAGCGTGCACACGAGGAAAAAGCCGTGTACGTGTGCGCTCAGCTAGCTAGAAGAGCGCAGACATATCTTCCGTTTCCTTCTCTCCCTCTCGCTGTAGCTGACACGCTTGGCGATTGAGATTCGAAAACTATATTTTTTACAAGGAGATAATCTAGCTTCCCACCTGAGATTTAGCTAAATTTCAGTATGTTGTTACATACTGATACCCCTCTTACTAATATAATATATGATACAATAACTCGTACCATTATTTTACAAGAAATAATTGTAAAGTCATGTACGTAATCTACCGATTCGATAAACCTAGTTTTCAAGCAATGAGCGTGGTCGCGTTAGTAAATCGAGCGACTAGAACGCTGGAGATCTCGAGTTCGAAACATCCCTTTTTTTAAATTTTTTTTTAATGTGTCTTTTATGCAATACATTAAAATTAAACCTCTTTCAAAAATATTATATAAATATTATGTTTTTTATGATAGGTTTAATATATTGTAAATAATAAATTATTTAAAGACACAATATATTAGTATATTAGTAGTAGGAGTATGTAATAACATATGTGAAATTCAGCTAAATCCCAGGTGAGAAGCTTGATTATCTTCTTGTAAAAAATATAGTTTTCGAATCTCGATCGCCAAGCGTGTCAGCTATAGCGAGAGGGAGAAAAGGAAACGGAAGATATGTCTGCGTTCTTCTAGCTAGCCGAGCGCACGTACACGGCTAGCTAGAAGAACGTAGACATATCTTCCGTCTCCTTCTCTTTCTCTCGCTATAGCTGACACGCTTGGCGATCGAAATTTGAGAACTGTATTTTTTACAAGGAGATAATCTAACTTCCCACCTGAGATTTAGCTAAATTTCAGTATGTTGTTACATAAAATTTATATACAAATAAACATTTAGTTTATAATAAAAATATGTGGACACCTATTGATACAGCCATGACGCGAAAAAGTGTACGCGTGGAGGCAGCGTGTTCTACCCCCCTTACGGGGGGGCTCCACTCACGCGTCGCGTAGTGTATACACGAAACAATAGATCGTGAATTACGCGGGAAACCGTTGCCGCGAATGTAATTATTACTCATGAGGAAAACATACGCGTGAAGTAGTGCGTTTTCTCTGAGTGCGTGAGTTTTAGTGTTAGTGTTTTTAGTGTTAGTGTTTTTAGTAACTGATCCATTTTATAATGGGACGGAAAATTGATGACAAACATCCTTACGTCGGCTACAAACTTTCTTTGAAGAAAGCATGGAGGAAAAGGTTAGTGGTATAAATTCATTGTATACGTGTTCAGCGAATTGTAACAAGGGTTTGTGTACAAATGTTACGTAATAGACGTAAATTGTACACATAAGTAACGCACAAGCTTTGGCATAGATGTAGAATGTGCTATCAGTAACTCATTGTCAGTGAGAAAGGCCCTAACGAGTCGACATAGAATTGATGTCAAATTGATGTAATTGTATCGATTCGATGGCAATTTGATGTCGATTTGATGGTCACTTCTCACTGGGTAATTAGCACGTTTGTTATACAGTGCCCGCCAAAAGTTCCGGGCCACCTAAATAATTTTTGAATGGTTTGTAATATAAGATTGAAATTTATAGGGATACAATGGGATTACAAATTCTATTATTTAACCACAAAAACACCCTTCTCCACACCTCCGGGGGGCGGGGGAAGGAGGGGGCCAAAAAATCTTAAATGAAATGTGGGGTCGAGTGAGAGCTCGTTCGAAAGGGCTTTTCGAGACGAGAACAACGCGGGGTCGCCGAGGTCTCTACGATTTTTCGCAGAGTTATGATTATTTAAACATTTCTATTGAGATTTTGCGATAGGGAGGGCCCACGGCGACAACAGAAGAAAGATAAAACTTCACGCGAGCACGCGTGTTCCTAAATGTGTGTGTGTGTGTGTGTGTGTGTGTGTGTGTGTGTGTGTGTGTGTGTGTGTGTGTGTGTGTGTGTTCCTGTGTGTGTGTGTGTGTGTGTGTCACACAGACATAAGGACCCCGCGGTTCGTCACTTCCGCCGTATTTCATGACTCCAAACCTTCTCTGTTGTGTGTGTGTGTGTGTGTGTGTGTGTGTGTGTGTGTGTGTGCGTGTGTGTCCGGCCAACTAAGGCAAGACCGCTAGCGTGTCCGGCCAACTAAGGCAAGACTAGGATGGGAACACTGGTGTATGTGAAGGAATAAAAATACTAATTATTGTATCAAATGTTCAAATTGATGTCCTTCGACAACTTGGCAGTGTCCTAAGCGAACGTAAAACGTATCGATAACATTAGTTAAAAAATCGGGCGTAATTGAATTTGAAACGTTCACTATTTTTTCCCGCAACTCTTCTAAATTTTCGGACCTAGTCTCATAGACCTTTGTTTTTAAATACCCCCAGTAAAAAAAGTCTAATGGGGTCAGATCTGGTGATCTCGGTGGCCATTCTATTGTGCCTCTTCTACCAATCCATCGATCAGTAAAAACATTGTTGAGAATATTTCGAGCTTCCAGAGAAAAATGAGCCGGAGCCCCATCCTGCTGAAACCAAACATTGTGGAAAGCTTCTCCAGCAATATCCTCAATAGCCGGTATTACTTGGTTTCTTAGCAAATTGCAGTAATTTTGAGAATTTATGTTTCCTTCAATAAAAATGGTCCTATAATATGATTAAGTATTATTCCGGCCCAAACGTTAACCTTCTGAGGATACTGCGTGTGACTGTCTCTCATCCAATGCGGATTTTCATTTGCCCAATATCTCATATTCTGTCGATTTACAGAACCGTTTAACTCAAATGTTGCTTCGTCAGAAAAACAGATCCAGTTGAAAAACTGATGATTATCAGCAAGTCGTGTCATCATTGTGTCGCAAAATTCAATTCTTCTGTCATAATCGTCTTCGGATAGCTCCTGGACTAGATGTATTTTGTAAGGATGATAGTGATGCTTTTTCAAAATTCGACGGACTGATGTTGCGCTAATATCATTTTCTTGAGCTGCTCTCGAGACCGATGTATGGGGATTATCGTTTACTGTTAGAAGAACATCTAAAGCTTTTTCGTCATTACTAGCATTTTTGGGTCTTCCAGATCTAGGCGCATCTTTAATTAAACCGGTTCTTTGGAAACGACCAACAGTTTTTTCAACAGTTGTCTAGACGTTGCAAACGTCCGAGAACGCTGTACGATCATTTAGGCCCTCATCGTCTATCTCATCGTCTATCTCATCGTCTATCTCATGGATGTCGCGAAAGACGGGTCCGTGGTTTCGAACACGCTTTCAACTGGCATTCGCATTGATGCATTTTTTGACAATAGAAATGTACTAAAAGTTGTTTGGTTTAAACTCAAATATCAATGTCGGTATGCCGACGACCTATGTATGATATGAAATGCAGTAGTTGATGCTTCCCTAGGAGTTCTCGTTTGTAAATTCATTATTTCATGCGGTCGCTTGTAAATTTTCAAGAGCGCTTGTCTAATATCCTTTTTGTTTTAATAATTTTCATTTTAGTACATTTTTGAAAATGCATTTAACTGATACGGAAAGGATCACTGTATTGATGATGAGAGGGTATGGAACAGAATAAGGTCCTATCGAGAAGTAGCTGATTTATTCAATGCCACATATCCTGACCGTGATCCAATTTCAAAGACAACTGTTGAAAGAACTGTTGGTCGTTTCCAAAGAACCGGTTTAATTAAAGATGCGCCTAGAAGACCCAAAAATGCTAGTAATGACGAAAAAGCTTTAGATGTTCTTCTAACAGTAAACGATAATCCCCATACATCGGTCTCGAGAGCAGCTCAAGAAAATGATATTAGCGCAACATCAGTCCGTCGAATTTTGAAAAAGCATCACTATCATCCTTACAAAATACATCTAGTCCAGGAGCTATCCGAAGACGATTATGACAGAAGAATTGAATTTTGCGACACAATGATGACACGACTTGCTGATAATCATCAGTTTTTCAACTGGATCTGTTTTTCTGACGAAGCAACATTTGAGTTAAACGGTTCTGTAAATCGACAGAATATGAGATATTGGGCAAATGAAAATCCGCATTGGATGAGAGACAGTCACACGCAGTATCCTCAGAAGGTTAACGTTTGGGCCGGAATAATACTTAATCATATTATAGGACCATTTTTTATTGAAGGAAACATAAATTCTCAAAATTACTGCAATTTGCTATGAAACCAAGTAATACCGGCTATTGAGGATATTGCTGGAGAAGCTTTCCACAATGTTTGGTTTCAGCAGGATGGGGCTCCGGCTCATTTTTCTCTGGAAGCTCGAAATATTCTCAACAATGTTTTTACTGATCGATGGATTGGTAGAAGAGGCACAATAGAATGGCCACCGAGATCACCAGATCTGACCCCATTAGACTTTTTTTACTGGGGGTATTTAAAAACAAAGGTCTATGAGACTAGGTCCGAAAATTTAGAAGAGTTGCGGGAAAAAATAGTGAACGTTTCAAATTCAATTACGCCCGATTTTTTAACTAATGTTATCGATACGTTTTACGTTCGCTTAGGACACTGCCAAGTTGTCGAAGGACATCAATTTGAACATTTGATACAATAATTAGTATTTTTATTCCTTCACATACACCAGTGTTCCCATCCTAGTCTTGCCTTAGTTGGCCGGACACGCTAGCGGTCTTGCCTTAGTTGGCCGGACACGCGCACACACACACACACACACACCAGACACACACAGCAGACACACATTACACACAGTCAACACAGCAGACACAACACACACACACACATCCACACACAAATACAGCAGACGTGACACACACAAACCAGGGTCAGGCATGTCTGTGTGCACACACACACACACACACTTAGGAACACGCGTGCTCGCGTGAAGTTTTATCTTTCTTCTGTTGTCGCCGTGGGCCCTCCCTATCGCAAAATCTCAATAGAAATGTTTAAATAATCATAACTCTGCGAAAAAAAATCGTAGAGACCTCGGCGACCCCGCGTTGTTCTCGTCTCGAAAAGCCCTTTCGAACGAGCTCTCACTCGACCCCACATTTCATTTAAGATTTTTTGGCCCCCTCCTTCCCCCGCCCCCCGGAGGTGTGGAGAAGGGTGTTTTTGTGGTTAAATAATAGAATTTGTAATCCCATTGTATCCCTATAAATTTCAATCTTATATTACAAACCATTCAAAAATTATTTAGGTGGCCCGGAACTTTTGGCGGGCACTGTATATGTACACATAGTAATATCTTTCATAGTCTTCTATATTTATATATATTTTTATATTTACAATACAATGGATTTTAATCCACACTATAAATAAGTAATATTAAATTACAAAAATTTTAGAAAATGACACTAAATATTACTCTAAATATTATATAAACTATTTTTTTCAGCACGAAGCGAAGAGCAAATATTATTACCTCGAGAAACCGTCGAGGTACGTACCTCAACGGTACCTCAAGGTACTGTTGAGGCATGTCAAACCGAGAGAGAGACCTCGCATTTTACTTCGCAAAGATCTTTGCAAGATGATCGAAATTGTAAGATTAAAAAAATAAGAAATAAAATTTTATATGTGATAGTTATTAAAATAATGGGCATAAATTGAGTGTGTAAAAATGTATGTGTAAAATTATGTGTATGCGTGGAAGGATGTACATGTGTAAAAATGCGTGTATGCATATGTACGTGCATGCTTTTATATAAAGTTGTTTATTTTATAATATTATATGTATAATGTTTATTTTGCAGCGCATGAACGATGCTATCAGAAGAGAAATTAATAAACGATGGAAGAGAGGCTGGAGAAGCAGGATGTCGTACATGGCAGCACCAGCCAGGGTACGTTACGCCGTCGTATGTAGTGCCGGCACTGTCGACGTATGTAGCGCCGACACCGTCGACGTATGTAGCGCCGGGACCGTCGACGTATGTAGCGCCGACACCGCCGGCGTATCCATATATGGGAACATATGGTGCACTTCCACCAAGATTTTGTGAGTATAATGTATAATGTATATAATATGTAATGTAATGCAATGTTGTCTATTTGTAATGTATAATTATTTATATTTCAGAATAACTGGACATTTTTGCTGCATTGTTTACTGGAATTTTTTTTAATACTAATTTTATACTAATTTTTTTTATATTAATTTATGCGGATTATTTTAATAAATATAAAATATAATTTTTATTTCTTGTATTTTTTTAATGTAATGCAATGTTATGTAATGTAATGCAATGATTAAAACTAAAATGATTGATATTTGTGTTATTGTTATGTAGCAAAGAGCCAAGAAGAAATCATTGTATCAATCCTTTTTATAAAATAAAACAATTATTTGCTTAATAAATGTAATAATTTTTGTGTCTTCCTACGAAATAGCTTGAAGTAACAGTTTAGAGTAATAATATTTAGAGTAATATTTAGTGTCATTTTCTAAAATTATTTGTAATTTAATATTACTTATTTATAGTGTGGATTAAAATCCATTGTATTGTAAATATAAAAATATATATAAATATAGAAGACTATGAAAGATATTACTATGTGTACATATACAGTGCCCGCCAAAAGTTCCGGGCCACCTAAATAATTTTTGAATGGTTTGTAATATAAGATTGAAATTTATAGGGATACAATGGGATTACAAATTCTATTATTTAACCACAAAAACACCCTTCTCCACACCTCCGGGGGGCGGGGGAAGGAGGGGGCCAAAAAATCTTAAATGAAATGTGGGGTCGAGTGAGAGCTCGTTCGAAAGGGCTTTTCGAGACGAGAACAACGCGGGGTCGCCGAGGTCTCTACGATTTTTTTTCGCAGAGTTATGATTATTTAAACATTTCTATTGAGATTTTGCGATAGGGAGGGCCCACGGCGACAACAGAAGAAAGATAAAACTTCACGCGAGCACGCGTGTTCCTAAGTGTGTGTGTGTGTGTGTGTGTGTGTGTGACATAAGGACCCCGCGGTTCGTCACTTCCGCCGTATTTCATGACTCTGTGTGTGTGTGTGTGCGGGCGTACGATAAATGTTGTCGCTGCTCTAGTGCGGCGGGCGTGCGTGCGTGCGGCGATGCGCGTGGTGGCGGCGATGCGTGGTGCGTGCATTCGGCGCGCGCGTGCGATGCGTGCGTGTGTGTGTGTGTGTGTGTGTATAAAAGCTAAAGTTTTTCTTTTCTTACCTCTACGCATCTCACCTCTTGCACAACAGCCGACGGAGAAAAGAAGACGATCGTCTTACAGCTTAGGGCTTACTTCTATTGTAGACCCGGGCTTAGGGCTGCGTTTGCGCATGTACTGAAGTCATTCTATCTTTATCACTCATTATATGGCGAAGAAAGATAGAACAATGTTTTCAATGTGTGAGCGCCCAAAGCAAACGCAACCTAGATTGCATTCCAAAACATCTTATTTGAGGAAAATTTTACTCAATTTCTGTAGTATATGTAACGTGAGGTATAGAGTATTGAGGTTGAATAGAGGACAACCATAATGTTCTCTCTTTCTCCCACGCTGTTTTCTTTGTCACTAAGTTAACTGGCTTGATAATTAGAATGATGTCAAATCATCCTTTATCATAGCAATATTTATGTATAATGTTTGTCACATAAAGATATTTACTTGGAAAATAATAAAGAATAGATATATATATATTACAATTATATTTTTAGTAAAAATTTCTTAAAACACGCAGATTTTCACGACGTCATTATATTATATTATATTATTATATTATATCACATCGCATCACATCGCATCGCATCGCATCGCATCGCATCGCATCGCATCACATCAAATTTTTAATACTTATAATACTTTTTATATATTAACGGACATTACTTTTACTTATTTATTGCTTACATTTTAGAACATTGGCCTGGTTTCTCTACTTATATTTACTGTCTTTTTCTTTCTTTTGTCTTTTATTTATTTATTATTAATTTGTCCCCTGCGTCACACTGTCAAATTTAATCTGGCTCAGTCCTTACTTCGCTGTCACTAACAACAGAGGCCTTTTACATTCGATTTTCTTTTATAGTCTATTTATATTCTAAACCGATTTATGTGGAAATAAACGTTTTTAAATTTTGTATTATTGACTACTGGACTGAGTATCAAGTAAGTTATTAATGTAATATGTACAATTTTGCGTCTTAAACGAGTGTTACATTCCTGTATAACGTATTATAGATATACTTGAAGAGGACCTAAACCAAAGGTCAAAACGTTGTAATAAACGTCAATTTTATATATCATTTGTGCCAGTTTGACGTCAGTTACTGCCCTTTCCTTGGAATTTTCTTTCCATTTATTATAGATTACAACGTTAAAGCAATTCTATACATATTACACAAAGATAAAATTTTGAAATTTTGAAGAATTTGTTTTGAATTTAAATTTAATTTTTTGTAAATAGAACCTGGAAAATAAAGATAGTCCTTTGCTTATACAATATATATTTTACAACTGTAAAGTAGTTAGTAGCAGTAGTTAGTATTTTATAACTATAAAGTAGTTAGTTTAGCTAGAGGCGGTCTACTCGTGGGCTGGCATTTTTTCTTTACAAGCCAGAGGCGGTCTACTCGTGGGCTGGCACTTTTTCTTTACAAGCCAGAGGCAGTCTATTCGTGGGCTGGCATCTTTTCCTTATATTTAAAGCCAGAGGCGGTCTACTCGTGGGCTGGCATCTTTTCTTGACTAGCCAGAGGCGGTCTACTCGTGGGCTGGCATCTTTTCTTGACAAGCCAAAGGCGGTCTATTCGTGGGCTGGCTATAATATAAAATGCTAGAGGCATTGTTTAATGCTAAAGGCGTTTATAGTGAGTAGTACACATATAGTTAGTTTTTAAGAAATACAAAATAAGCAAAGGATTATTCAAATTTTCCAAGTTGTTTTAAGAAAAATATAATAACCATAATTTATTACATTATATTTTTATATTATATACTACGTTACATATTACATTATATATTATGTAATAGATTTTTTCATTGTGATATTATTTGTAAAAAGATCAATTTGTATAATTGTTCAAATATTTCATTACAGACGACCAGTGAAAAAACAGGCAGAAGAAGAAAAAATTGGCAAGAAGCTTACTCATGGTATTGATGACGAATCGTTACATCAACAATTACCTGATGTAATAAATTCGCATATCAATACCGGAGTAAAGCAGTATGCAGAATATTTAAAAATAGAAAATAAAGGTACGTATGATGAAAATATCGAACATTGCGACAATAACTATTTTACTATCGATAATAAGGGCCTTCTAGATACAAATCGTATCAAAGAATGCATGCTTGAAGGCCGTCGCATTGTCGACCTTTCTTTTCTTTTAAATGAGATCCATAGAACATTTGATAACCATGCACGAGGAATAGAGTGCCAATTTAAAGATTGGAAACTCGTCAGTTCTCGTCGCCGTGGCTTGCTGACGCAGTTGTTCTTCAAATGTCAAATGTGCAATTACGAAGACAACATTTGGTCAGAACCTGTAGAAAATGTAGAAAATGTAGAAAATGTAGAAAATGTAGAAACTGTAGATATTAATAAAGCTACTGTAGCTACAACTATAACAGTTAGGAATGGTTATGCTCAACTGGAAGAGTTCTGTGCGGGTTTAAATATCCCTTGCATGGCAAAAACAACTTATATAAAATATCGAGAAAATGTTATCGATGATTTTCAAAAAACAGCCATGGAAAGTATGAAAATGGCAGGCGAACTTGAAAAACAACTTGCTCTCGAAAACAATAAAACTATAAATGGCATTCCATATATAACCGTTGTAGTGGATGGTAGTTGGATGAAGAGGTCGTACGGTCACGCCTACGATTCACTTTCCGGGGTTGGTGCCATAATTGGTCTTCGCACAAGAAAAGTCCTCTTTGTTGGTATTCGTAACAAGTTTTGTACGGTGTGTAACATGGCGGAGCGAAAAGGTGTCGAGCCGAAAAATCATAAATGCTATAGAAATTTTGATCGTAATGCCAGTTCCACAAGAATGGAAAGCGATGCCATTGTAGAAGGCTTTAAAAGTAGTCTTGAAATGCATGGATTGATATATAAAACAGTTATTGCCGATGGAGACAGCAGCGTATATCAGTCCATTAAAAATAACGCACCGTATTGTGAACAAATGGTGACTGTTACAAAAATAGAATGCACGAATCATTTGCTTCGTAATTTATACAAGAAACTAAAAGCTGTGGCAGAGACAGTTCAGCCAAAACAGCACAGAAAGCGTAGCTTTGTAGAGCTACGAAATTTGGTAAAAAGTAATATTTTAAAAATACGGAAAGAAGTGTTAGAGGCGGCCACCTTACGAAGAGAAGAAAAACTACCTCATCATAGCAAAAGTACAGAATTACGAAAAGATATCTTGAACATTCCAAGCCATATTTTTGGTGAACATAAAAGAACGCGGTCGTACATGCGAAGAAAACCATGAGAAAATCCAAAATTATGTGCCACATTTGAAATTGCATGGTTTATATCAGAAAATTGAAAGTGCTATCATGTACTTAAGCGCTTATTCCGATAGTTTGTTACAAAATTTAACAAACAATCCTGCAGAGTCATTTAATTCAATAATCTGCAAAGAAATAGGTGGAAAGCGCATTAATTTTGGTCTACAAGGTTCTTACAATACTAGAATTGCTGGAGCTGTTGTGCAGTGTAATACACAAGTTCTTACACAAGTACATCAAACCATGTGTAAGAATGTTTCTTCAATTATCAACAATTTAGAAAAACGACGACAAATGAAAATTGCAAGAACCAAAATGTATCGAAACATGAATGGCAGACAAAAAAAATTCAAACGAGGACCTGGGACGGATTGTTATTACGGTCCGCAGTCACAAAAACCAGACCTTCCGCCTGACGTATATCAACAATTTAAACAGAATCATTTTGAAAAGTTGTTGGACAACGCAGAAAACAGACACATAATTGAATGGATGACAAGAGGTCAAAGTGAATGTGAACTGTAGCAATTATTGAGACGTGAAATGTTAACGACATCCAATTTTGGACCCATATATCGCAAGAGACCAACAACATCTTGCGCAGCGACTGTAAAAAATATTTTGTATCCTTCATTTATCGACAATGCAGCCATGAAATATGGTCGCGAGAATGAAGCAATCGCCAAGGAAGAGTTGGCTGTAAAGCTAAACAAAAAAATTAAACCATGCAGATTGTTCATAGATTATAAAAACCCATTCTTGGGTGCTTCTCCTGATGGACTTATCGATGAGGACGGTCTAGTAGAGATAAAATGTCCTCAATCAGCTAAAAATTTAACAGCTGATGTTGCTATAAAAACATTGCCTCAATTAAAAGGTATATTTGATAAAGAGAATGCAGATAAAATGAATCAAAATCACCAATTCTTTTATCAAGTTCAAGGGCAGTTAAACATAACGCAGCGACATTATTGTATTTTTACTGTGTGGACGCTAAAAAGTTTAAAAATAGTGCATGTAAAAAAAGACGATATTTTTTGGAAAAATAAAATGCTGCCTTTCCTAACGCGTTTCTATTATGAATGCATGCTTCCAGAAATTTTGGACAGTCGCCATAATAGACACATGCCAATTAGAGATCCACAATATGTGTATAATGGAAGCTAAAGAAGCTCAAGATGCACATCGAGAAAGAAATAATTCACAAATTGAGCAACAAAGTGAAAATTTGGAAGAGTTTATTTCAAAGAGAAGATGTTTAGAGTGCAATGTTTTTTCAAAAACTTCAAAAGCGGAATCTTTTGCCGCTACTTCAGATACAGAGCAAGATGATGATTGTATCATAATCGATTCTTATAAACAAAATTTAACTGAAGATGATGTGGCAAGACGTAAAAAGATTTTAGATGACACAACTGTTTCTCTTTCTTTGGTGAAACAGAATGTCTTACCCATAAATAGCAAAATAAATGATGAATCATTGGATCTATTTTTACTCATTATAAGAGAAACTTCTTGTTTCGAGATGCAAAGCGTTCAGTACATAGAATTCCCAGACCTGATTAAAGCTAGTAACAGTGACAAAAGCTTACAAATCATTGGAGGGAACTGTACTGATCACTGGCGATGCATTTACTTTGATGGTTTTAAATTTCATGTGTATGATAGTATACTTAGCTGTACATACCAAAAATTGGCAGAAAAATTATATTCGTAAACGTTTCCCAAAAATAAACGTAAGCGACATAATTTTTGAAAAGGTACAAACACAACCGGACAACACGTGTGGAATTTATGCTGCCGCTTTCGCTACGACTGTTGCCTTGGGAGGAAATCCTTGTGAGGAACAATATTCAAATGACGTAAACTGCATGAGACGTCATTTTCTAAATATTATAGAAAACAGGAAATTGTCACCTTTCCCCAGACAATAAATAATAATAATAATAATTTGTAATGTTTTTCATCATGCCATTGAAATAATAAATTTCGATTTCAAATAAAAAGGGCATTTACTTTAGGTGGTATCAATAAAATGATTTATTATTTTTGTATTATTTATTATTTGTGTTTTATGCGACATGTATTACTTGTGTGTTATTAGCAAACACATTTTTGAGTAAATGTGTTACTGCTCACATGCCTCGTGTACAAAATCGGAGAGACAAAAAAAATATATTGGTTGTGTTCTCACGGGAATGGGCGTTGGAGGGGCCCATTCTATATTCAAAATCATTGATTTTGTATATTGTTTTAGTACACTTGAGGCAGAAAATGTACTGTAAATATATTTGTCAATTTATATTATAAATACATAAATAGTACATAATAAAAGTTTATATATTTATTTATTATTAATTCTTAGGCGAATCAATTCGAAAGATAAATCGCACTGCACAAGTTCTTGCACAAAAGCAAACAATAAGATCGAGATCATATACATTTCACTCGGCATGTTATATTTCTGAAACATTACTACAGTTGTAGGATGTTCATATTCTCAAACACATATAATTATTATAAATGCTTTTGCGTGTGTATATGTATATATACAGGGTGTCCCATTATAAAACATCCAGTCGAATATTTCGAAAACCAAGCCCGGGAGAGAAAAATTTTTCAGACAAAAGTTATTTGGTTTCGAGGGGCCCATAAGATGATACCATTGGTTTGACCTTGAAGAATTATTTGAAAGTTACATGAAAGTCACCTCAATTTTTTTAAATGGCATCCCCTATTTTTTATTACATATTCTTGTAGCTGACCTCGAGAGCTTTCCAAAACACTATAATAAAGTATTTTTTCATGAAGTATTTTCCGAGTTATAAAGCTTGAAATAATTTCTTAATTTTACATAAACTGTAAAATATCTCGTAAAATATTCACTTTTCGATGACCTTATCTCAATACTTTTATGCACAGAATAATGAGAGGAATCAATTGGTGTAAAGAAAACACATAGTTGTTTTTAAGAAAAAATATGTAATTGTTAGTTACAAATTGCAATCAATTGCACGCACGTAAAGAAAACACATAGTTGTTTTTTATCGGGGAGAAAAAATATGTAATTGTTAGTTACAAATTGCACGCAATGCGCGCGTATGGCACGCACGCATCCACACGCACGCACGCACGCTTGTACGCACGCGCGCATGCCCAACGCGCGGACGCACGCACGCACGCACGCACGCACGCGACGCCAGTGTTGTGAGGTGGGCCCCCTTTTCTAGCGCATGCGCGGCGAACGTAGCATCAGTGAAGTATCTTTACATGTAAAAAGGTGTACCATTGGTACCCGTATAATCACCCGTATAATTTTGTAAGTTTTTGTAAGTTTTTGTAACTTAAGGAAAAATATAATTTTTTAAATTATTTTATAGAAATATATATATATATATATATATAATATGTGTATATGTCTGTATATACTTTATATTATATAAATGTCAATTCATTTTTCCTGAAATTACAAAAGAGGTGTGTGTTATAAAAAAAAGAGATAAACAAGACGGAAGGATATAAAAATAACTTTAAACAAGATATACTTATGATAAAATAAAAAATTTAATTTGGCAGAAAAATTGTGGAATACCAACATTTGTTGCAAGGGTAAGGAAAACTGCCAAAAACCTTACCAGTATTCATAAAACAAAAATACATTTATTAAAATACAAAATAAAATTATTTCATAAATATTAAAATTAAATCTTTATATTAAAATTTAAAAGAAAATAAATATTTCATCTTAGATAACAAACAATGAAATAAAATATATATTTCATAACTTTAAAACTAAAAATTTAATAAAATTAATAGAAATATCAACGTTATATTTAATGACTTTATAATAAAAATATCTTAAGTTTATTAAATAATAAGATTAAATAATTTAAAAATAAAAATATTGCACTATCTTTGGTAAGATGTAAATCTAAAAAATAAATAAAATTTAATATACATATATAATACACATGTATTTAAAAATAAAAATATTGCATTATCTTTGGCAAGAAGTAAATCTGAAAAATAAATAAAATTAATATACACATATAAGACACATGTATGTAGTATGCATTAATAAATATTGGCTAGATGTGTGAAAATTAATTAAAAATTAAAAATTTTGCAAAAAAATTAAAAAAAAAGCAAAATTATAAATAAAAAAGCAAGAATATAATTAAGCATCATCAGATTTGCCTTTTTCTCTATATAAATTTTGAGTATTATGCAGTTCAAGATGCCTTGAGTCAGGTTGAAAATTTATACAATTAATATTTTTCGCTTGAAAACTGGACCGAACTACACAAATTGAAGCGACTGACTCATTAGATAAACGGTTTCTTTTTTTATTTTTTACGTCTGTTACAATAGAAAATATTCGTTCGGCCTCAGCATTTGAGTGGGGAAAAGAAAGAACTACATTAACTAATAATTCTAAATTTGGAAACATCTTTTCCCCATCGAAATTTGTAGATTTAAAAATATTTTGCCACATTTCATCTATTTGTAAGGAAGCTAATTCTTTTTTCCGGTCTTCATTAAAACTCGATGGCAAAATTCTCCATTCAAAAGCTAAATCAGTTATGTCAATATCTTTTAATACTCGTCTTGCAATAAAAGTTAAATCTTTAATTTTTAATCTACCTTCATAATACAAAGCAATTTTGGGATCTAAAAAAGTTAACTGTTCAAAAAGTGTATCTTTAAGAGGCAAACGTTTAAGCATTTCTCGAACTGCAGTAATATAAAAATCCAAACATTTCAATCTAATTTGTTGTGAATGTTCCAAAGATAATGAATCCAAAACACTCTCACATTCTGGCCCTACATATACATTTTCTAAATTTTGGATATTATTTTCATTATCTATGTCTAAATTATTAATATCTTTTAAAATATCAATTTTTACAAAATTTTGCGCTATTTTTGAAATTAATTCTTGACTACTGTCATATAATTTATGTATTAATATATCACGCGATTGAAATAATGCATTAAAGTTATTGAAAAAATTTAAGGAATATTTTAAAAATAGCAAATATGCTTTAACGGAATTATCGTTTAAAGAATCTAAAATAAGTTCGGCAGATTTTAATTTATCCTCTACCGTTGCTAAAATAAAATAATTTTTCAAAACTTCCCAATTATCGAGAAGTCTAACAACGCATTTGTGTAAACAAAGCCACCTCGTTTCTGATAATTTTAACATTTTATTCCGTTGAATTTCGAAAAAATCTTGAAACTCGCCCAAAACTGCACATCTTTTCGCACTGCCCGAAATATAAGTGGCAACTCCTCTAATTAAACTTTCGCAAGAATTTGGTAACTTTTCACAAGCTTTGCTGGCTATAATCGCGGATGAATGGCAAATGCAATTTAACGTTACTAATTCCGGTACTTCTACTTTTAAACGAGACATAAAAGAATTATTGCATCCGATCATAACCGATGCATTATCGCACGCCATTCCAACAATATTTTTAATTGGAATTTCTTTTTCTTCTAAAAAGTTTTTAAATATTTCAAAAATTTTAATCGCGGAACAATCTGTTGCGTCTAAAGGTAATAATTCTAATAACTGAGTTGTAAGTTTTTTATTTAAAGGCGAAACATATTTTACAAGTAAACACATTACTTTAGTATCCGATATATCCGTACTCTCATCAATTAAAATAGAAAATTTACATGTTTGCAAACACTGAACGATTGTCTCGACTTCATGTTTCGCTATAATATTTTTAACAATATTTGCACACTTATTTCGAGCAAGTGAAAGATCTTGCACGACTTTGGGCTCTATACAAATATCTTTTAACAAAGGAGTTAAATGATCCGCGCAATAAAAAGCTACGTTATGTTCTGCAAAAAAAGCAGATAATTTAATTTCGGCGCGTTTAACCTTATCTTTATGTGATAAATTACTACTAACGGTGGCTTCAAAATTAGAATTTATATTTTTTATATGTTTGGCCGACTGTGAGTGTCTAGTTAAATTTGTTTTGCAACATCTGATGGCCGTATTGCATGCAGTACAAAGCGCTTTATTTTGTATATCAGGATGAGGAGTTAACCATCCTTTAAAATTATTTTCATCTAGCCAAGAATGTTGAAAATTTCTAAGTCTACGTTTCTTTACTACTCCTTCACCAATACTACTGCTACTACTACTACTACTACTGTTATTATTACAATCCATTATTTAATATTTACTTACCAACAACTGGTATCCAATCTCTATAGTCCTCCGTTGTCCGTTGCACGTTGAGCCCGCCAAAACTTTCGCGCCCATACCTCCTCTGCAGACAGTCGTCTAGATACGTGTCTGTTAATACTAGCCAGAAAAGGGGGCCCGCCTAACAGACAACATGGCCGCGCATGCGCCAGAAAAGGGGGCCCGCCTCACAACCGAAATAAATGTTCTAGGTTTCATTTTATTCCATGTTTACTTTTCATAGATAAGCGAGCTCTTTAAAATCCTCGACGCTGGAGCGCGAGAAAAGCCAGAAAGAAAACGAGTGAGGAGCAAGCGAGATGACCAACATCAAAGAGAGTTCCGAAGTCTCGACGCGAGCCTATCTTAATCTCCAATCTTTCGTATTATATTTCATCTTACTATAAAAAATAAAATTTTTACATTTCGCATTTTGTCGGTCCGAAAATAATTGTAATGTATTGAGATTTTTGCGATTAAAATGACATCAAACACGACATAAATCGAATAATTTTTAATTAATAAATTAAATTAATAAATTATTAATATAGTTTGATTATGTAATTCGATTTATTTTATTCCATGTTTACTTTTCATAGATAAGCGAGCTCTTTAAAATCCTCGACGTTGGAGCGCGAGGAAAGCGAGAGAGAGAACGAGTAAGGAGCAAGCGAGATGGCCAACATCAAAGAGAGTTCCGAAGTCTCGACGCGAGTCTATCTTAATCTCCAATCTTTCGTATCATATTTCATTTTACCATAGAAAATAAAACTTTTACATTTCACATTTTATCAGTCCAAAAATAATTTTAATGACTTACTGAGATTTTTGCGATTAAAATGACACCAAACACGGTATAGATCGGATAATTTTTAATTAGATAAGTAATTAACATCTTGACTATAATATTTTATAACGATTAATATAGGTTGAATATATTGTATAATAAATTATTTAGACATATTAAAAAAAAAATTTTTTAAGAAATAGAAAAAAAAGGATTGTTTCGAACTTGAGATCTCCAGCGTTCTAGCCGCTCGACTTACTAACACGACCACGCTCATTGCTTGAAAAGTAGGTTTACCGAATCGGTAGATTACGTACATGACTAACTTTACAATTATTTCTTGTAAAATAATGATAGGAGTTATTGTACTATATTTTATATTAGTAGGAGAGGTATCAGTATGTAACAACATACTGAATCTCAAGTGGGAAGCTTGACCATCTCCTTGTAAGAAATATAGTTCTCGAATCTCGATCGCCACACAAGCGTGTCAGCCGTAGCGAGAGAGAGAGAGAAGGAGACGGAAGATATGTCTGCGCTCTTCTAGCTAACCAAGCGCACACGTATACGGCTTTTTCCTTTCCGAGCGCGTCAGCTATAGTGAGAGAAAGAGAAGAAGACGGAAGATATGTCTGCGCTCTTCTACTATCCGAAGCTAGCCGAACGCCGAGCGCACACGTACATGGACTTTTTCTTCGTGTGCGAAAAAATATTATTAAAATATTATTAAAAATATTATTAAAAAATATTATATAAATATAATATTTTTTATGATATTAATATAGGTTTAATATATTGTATAATAAATTATTTAAAGACACGTTTATGTGAGTTAAGGGGATGCTGGAGAGACGGCCGAACTCCGACGGGAAAGCGCCCTCATCTAGATGGAACTAAAAATGTCGGTAATTTACCGAAGTTTTTAAATCCGTCAATTTTCTACATTATCGATAAACTCTAAGCTACGCTTTCGCACACCAAGAAAAAGCTGTCTTCTCCGTGATTTCATAAACTTTTTAAATATGCCTGGTTTAAAAGTGGCTACATTGAAGAACGACCATCACAATTCGAAAATCCGGTGGATTTTTGTTTCTCCGGAAAAAATATACATGAAATACCACGCTGTGCTATATGTGGTGCACCTGCCGTAATACGTTGCTCCTGGTGTAAGAAATATTTTTGTATGCATCATTTCTTTGAGGAGTATCATGATTATAAATACTACGAAATATAAGAATTGCTCGTAAGTAAGAAAAGAAAAAAACTCTATAAAATTTTTAACAAATTTTAAATAAATAATAAAAAATATATAAAAAATATAAAATAAATATTTAAAAAATATATGATGCAATAGCTCTTATAACAAATATCATCAACCATAGGATTAATGCACTCTGTCTGCTACATGGGATTTCTTCACACGTAATTATTACTTTTATTTGGTTTAATCAGATAATTACGGAAAATTTTGGATAATGTAATCTTCTATAAGAATGAAAGAGATTTATCAAAGAGAGTTTTTAGTGAGTATACCTGTATAAGGAGAGTCCCACACTACCCTGTCGGACCGGCCGATATGAGGTGTGCGTAAAGCATTTTCTCTTCCTACGTTAAAAAAAAAAAAAAAATATCGGCACATATTAAAACATATTAGACATATTAGAATAAATAGAGAAATTTTTAATTGGCGCTAAAACTATAAGAATATTTAAAGAATTATAAGCATAATTCAGAATAAAACTTTTTTTTCTCATATTATAATGCGATAAATATCAGGAGACGCGGTAGCGTCTCCGGCCATGTTCAAAAATAGAAACTACAAGTAGACGCTACAAGTCTCTTATCCCGCACCCTTAAAGTCGACTTTTTGGGGGTGTAGAACTATTAAAATATAAAAAATTTTGAAATGCCTGTAGCATATTCCGAAAGGTGGTATCGCCACGAGTAAGTTAAGCCAAAAAAGAAAAAAATCGGTCAAGCCGTTCTGGACATATAAACGGTCAAAAAGTGACGTTTTTCGTGAAAAATTCAGTAACGTCTTCTTCTTCTTCTTCTTCTCTGTCCGGAGTCATGTATGTACTTCTCTTCTCTCTTACCTTTCACTCACACCTCCCCCAACTTCCACTCACCCACTCCCCCCTCCCCTCCCCTTTCTCCCCTCCCTTCCCCTCCCCCCTCTCCCCTCCCCTTCTCAATTTTTTCGTCTTTTTCGCTCTATTTCGCACTTTTTCATCATCTTTCACCCCCTCTCACTCTCTCACACCCTTTCTGGTGTATTTACCATTTATTAAAAATTTTCAAAAACCACCCCTTAGACGTGAAATTTAATTTAATCTAGCTTGTGCTAGACGTCCAATTAGAAAAATTATTTTTGGATCTATTGCGTGCCCAAACAAAAATACGATAGTTGCAATAGCGCTGAAATCGGGCTTGCTTTAGGCGCCCAATTAAAGAAATTTGGAGTGCTCTGCTTATAAAAGATATCCCAGAGACGATTAATTTGTGTATTAGTTATATATTTAAAAATATTTTATACCAGATGTAGTTTACACCAGACGTAATGATCGTGTTAAAATCGGAGAGACGAATAAAATATATGGTTGCGTGCTCACAAGAATAGCTGATGGAGGAGCTCATTCTTTATTTTCAATATTATTGTATTTTTGACATACAAACGGTTAAACATCTCGGAGAAATAAAGACAGTTAGCGAGTGACTGTGTCAGTGTCAAAATTAAAACGGAATAAAAATCTATTTGAAATTAGGTCATCACTTCAACGATAAAAATAATATAAGTATAAGTATATAACTACGTACAACTATATAATGTAAAAATAATTATTTGAATATATTGATGAAAGAATATTAGCATTTTAATAAATTATGTTATTTATTGAAATTTTATAACTTAATCGATATATTGTGTTACATACGTTACATGTAATTTCAGTTTTACTAATTCAAACTATTAATGATACATTAGTGGTTCTAGTAATCATTTCGTGCATCGACTTTACTAAAAATTGACTCTATTGATAAACTACGTAAATTACACGCGGAATAATAATAGGGAAATACTGTAACTAAAATACAGAAATGTAACAGAAGCGTATATAAAAAGAAGTATATGGAGATTTTCGCACACAAGTGTCTTACAAGAACCCGTAAATTAACCCCATAAGAAATGTTAATTAAAGAAATGTTAACGACATAGGTCCCATACTTTTGCGATGTACCGTTTTTGAGATATTGAATTTCACCCCTAAGCGGTAGTTTTTGAAAATTTTTAATAAGTGGTAAATTAACCCCATAAGAAACCGATAATTAACGACACAGATACAGATATTTAGTAACAAAAAATTTATTCTATTATTGAAATCATGTAAACGATTAATCCGCACATTGTAATTGAAACAAATGCACTTTGCAGTAAGAGCTTTATTGTGTTAGTTTTCTTCATTTAAAAAGTGCTATAATAAAATCATTTAATTATTAATGACAGTATTCTTCAAATCAAGAAAACTAATACAATTCTGCCTACAAAGTGTGTTTGTTTTAATAATAGTATGCAGATTATTTAACAGTTCAGTTATTTGTATCTTTTACATGATTTTAATATTAGATTAATATTTTTGCTTAGATATTTAATGGACGAAATTGCATATGCATTTCAAGAAACAAAATATATTACAGGGTCAAAAAATATTTCAAATATCATTTTTCAATCACATTATTCATTGCAATAACAAAATAAACTTTTGATGGGTAACGATAACTTTGATCAACAACACTTTTAATACCATTATATAGAAAGCTTAATCCAAAAACAACGTATTTTTTTAAATAACGCAACAGTATCAGAAAAATTTTTGATCTAATGACATATTTTGTTTTCTGAAATACATATATACAATTTTGTCAATAAGGTATTGAGTACAATAACTCGAATAACAATAACAATAAAAGCAGACACATCTATATTATAATGTCATCGACACGCTTAGATACATACACAGGATGGGACAAAAGTGTGGATATACCCGAATATTTCATAAAAGTTGTATTTTAGAAGAGAATGTTTCAGACGAAAGGGTTTAGAAAGGGTTTAGAAGGATTTATTCACTGTTCTCATCCGTTTAATGTTGGGTGGCGTCCCTAAAGTTAGATCAAGATCACATCGATATTTTTAAATGGAACACTCTATTTTTTATTTTTTAGAATCTAATAGCTGGTGTTAAGAGCTTCTCAAAACACTATAATAAAGTTATTTCGTAAAATATTCAGTTTTTGGTAGATCTTATCCTAACTTTTATGCACAAAATAATAAGACAAAACTATTGGTGCAAAAGAATATAGCTATTTAAAAAAAAAAAATACGCAATTGCATATTGCAAATAACATAACATTTTTAAACTTTGTGTTTTTTTTTGCACTAATTGATTCATATATCTGTACTCTAAAAAGTAGGTGATATCCTCAAAAAATCATAAATGAAAAGGTCAAGCCATGTTCAAAAATAGACCCTCAAAAATGTAAATTTTTGCAAATTTAAATGATTATCTAATAATATACCATGAAAAGTAACTGATATATTATGCAGGCGCCAGTTCAAAGTGAACATACATAAAGTATATATTATCTAAATTAATTAATAAAATAAATAATATAATAAATTTAATAATATATTACCACGAAAAATGACTGATATGTTATTCAAAGGTGCAAATTCAAAATGAACATACATACTTAAGGTGTATATATTATAAGTAAAATTGATTAAATTTGACTCTAAGTGAAAGTACATAAGTGATATGTTATTCTAGTGCACAAAATATAAAAGTCGTTTATTGAAGTTTGATTTGAAATTTATACAATCTTGGACAATGAAAAATAGTTGTTTTCATAATTCCAGAGTACTAATTTGTTAATGACTCGGAAAAACAACATGGCGGCCTGCTTTCAAAACAGTTCGTTTTTCTCAGTATCAATTTAAAATAATAATACTTCTTCCGATTCATCCGGATTTGTGATTTTCTAAATCTCTCTTTAAATAAACAGACATATTTTTATCTTCTTTGGACTTAAACTTAACGAACAGTTTGAAGGCAAGTTGTCTAGTTAAATCGGAATGTTAAAGATTATGTATTTCTAAGTGGATACTGTGCAAGATCGAAGTTTTGAGAGCAGGCCGCCATGTTCTTTTTCCGAAATATTATAAATTAGTACTCTGAAATTATGAAAACAATCGTTCAGTGTCCAAATGTATAAATTTCAAAATCAAACTCAATAAACGACTTTTTATTTTTGTGCACTAGAATAACATATCCTTATGTACTTTCACTTAGAGTCAAATTTTAATCAATTTTACTTATAATATATACACCTTAAATATGTATGTTCATTTTTTGAATTTGCACCTTGAATAACATATCAGTCATTTTCGTGGTAATATATTAATTTATTATATTATTTATTTTATTAATTAATTTAGATAATATATATTCTTTTTATTATAATAGATGCAAAAATTATTTTTCAAAATTATTAATGTGATGAAAAATGTTCTCATGATGAAATATTACACACATGTGGGAAAAGAAAAGTAAATAGATGAATTTAGAAATGTTCAATTGCTATTAAGAAACGATTCTAAGGGGATCCGCCATCCTTCATATATAGAGCGACTTTTTAAACTTTTCCCAATATATTTCGAAAAACTATTGAAAATATCAAAAATATTTTACAAAAAAGTTTTATGGTAAAATCATTTTTTTGGGCGATCTTAACAAAATTTTGGAAAAATTTTTCCAAAAAAATGGAAAAATATTTTTCAAACAAATTTTTTAAAATTTTGTTAAACTGGTTAAATAGGGATGATTTTTAAAAAAATTTAAACAGTTTTTGATATCTTCAAAAATTTTCGAGATTTATATCGAGAAATGTAAACAACTAATTCCGTATATATGAAGTGATTTCACCCCTTTCCTTAAATTTTATGCAACTTTTTATATTTTTCAATCGCGTATGGTATTAACACATATATGTGTAAAGTTTCCATTCAAAAATCAAATTTTCCACTTCGCGGTTCCCTTTGAGTATGTACTTTTAAAGATATTAATAAATGTTTTTTGATTAATTTTTATTTTTATGATAAAAGGTATGTTTTCTTTATGCTTTTCATTTGAATTTTCTTTATATATAGTTTATATACTCTATATATATATATATATATATATATATATATATATTAGGTGGGCCAAAAACTTTTAATTTTTCCTTAGATACTATGAAAATATCGTCCAAGATGACGAAAAATCTGGTAAAGTTTGAGCTCTTAATATTAATATTAAGAGGTGGCGATTTGTGATTTTGAATTCTATTTAAATAACACAGAAATATTTTTATTTTCTTTGGATTTTATTGTGTTTGAACGGATAATTATCTAGTAAAAACCAAAACTTATTCTTGTAGGAATTCGACGATCTACAAAAAGGTCTGATATGATTTTTGCTAAGGACCTTGTCTAGTTTGATTTTGTAAATTATCTTCAAGAACGGTCACCTTTATTGTTTTAGTTTTTATTTTTAATTTGATTATTAGAAATTTTTAGTTATTTACAAATGAGCTGCAAACCTATTTTTAATCAGTTCTCCCAACCCGAACGTTTTTGGCCGTAAGTTACCTTTAAAGAGGGTTATGGCAGGTGTTTTTCGTCATCACAAAGTAATGAACAGAGACAATTAATAAAAGTGCACTGAATACAACAATCAAAGTGGAAAAACAATGGTTTTCTTTGGGTTTACCGTTGTGGAAGACAAAATGCTGTGAAAAATTCAGTGAAATTTGGCGTAAGTGTGAAAAGTTTACGAAAGTTCGAAACCAAAAACTCAACTCAAAAATCAGTCTCTTTTTAAAAACTGAATGGAACTCTTTGATATTTACGGATCAAAGCACCTTGAATCAATGGATCGCGATAAAAAGATTTTTCTAGAAGGCCAAAGAAGTTCAATCGAAGGGGAATTATTAATTTAAGTTCACAACCAGACACCGAATCGGATGTAATGATAGTTAATAAATAAGTAAGTATTTTACATTTTATGAAGATGTACTAACATTTTTATTTTTCCTAAAAATTGGCAAATAAATTTTTGTGTAATGACTAAATTTTTATTTATAAAAATATTTCAAATTTTTAATTGTAGATCAACCATAAAAGATGAGCATCTCCGAATAACCAAACAAGAATCTGACATACATCTCAGTCATCAATGGCATCACTTCAAATCAGGTCTCCGGATTTTGAAAATGAATTTACTTTTCTGTTATTACTAAAATTAACGTGATGACACCAAAATTAGTTGCCGCATTAGATCGATCGAACGTTTCTAGCAGGAACGCCCATATACCATTATTGCTGCGACTTTGAAAAGCGTTGGAATTGATTTAAAAAGTGTTAACATCAGTTATAAAACAATTCAGCGTAATGAAACGCTTTACGTGAAGAAATTGCGAAGGGATTGAAAAGATGACTGAAGATTGAAGACAATTATATTGTACACTGGGATGGAAAACTGTGACAGACATCACGGGAACCGACACTGTAGATATGGACTTTCCCATCGTTCTTCTGACATCATGTGGTACTGAAATTAAATTGTTGGTATACCAAAAGCTGAAATCGGGAATTGGCCAATCCAAACGGTTGCTATTCTTGAAACTCTCAATCAGTGGGTGTGGTTCATATATCAAAGGAATGTGTTTGACACAGCAGCTGTTAATACAGGTTAAGTTATCAATAACATGGCAAGCTAATTATTTAGATCATCCAATCATCCATGTTTTCGTTTTCATTCGTATTTTAGGG
Source organism: Crematogaster levior (assembly GCA_901521435.1). NCBI lineage: Eukaryota > Metazoa > Arthropoda > Insecta > Hymenoptera > Formicidae > Crematogaster > Crematogaster levior. The sequence continues at coordinate 44,309 of CABEGB010001260.1, read as the reverse complement.
AATTCATCATGGGACTTGTGCTGAGTTAAAAAAGCTTTGAATCGACAGTTGATCCATTTACCTTGTCGCCATCATCTTTGAACTCGTTTTGAAAGGTGCATTTGAAGTATATTGGCCAACCCTCGTCAGGTCCAACGTTCAGTTCTTCTCTAGATTTAAAAATAAATGGAGCGAAACTTAATGGAAATCTAACTTCAAGGCTGGGATCGACGATTGTATCGAAAAATATTGTCCAATAGCAAACAAGCCTTAGTTAATTTGATTTGAAGAAAAATTTGCAGAGTATAAATTCATAAATTTAGCTTATCATAAAAATTTATACACGCACAATGTTCTTCATCAAGTTGTCAGATCTTCTTCATTTTATAAGATAATTATCATTTTAATTTATAATGTATACTTGACAGGTCCGTCAACCGAGGGATGATTATAAAGAACTCTTAGAGCTGTCACTGATTTTTAGGGGAAAAGCCAAAAGTGGCTCTCTACTTTTAAAAGTCCAGGTCCAATGCATCATGCTCGTTGGATGGCAAAAGCCATTTGCTCGTTGAAAATATTTCTATTTAGAGAATTTAAATTATCGGCGCGAAATTAACGGCTTACGCCAAGTATGTATTTTTCTTGTAAAATATATTTAAAAGCTTGGTTCACTGCTCCCTCTGCGATTCTGGCACCATACAATGACCTAACATACAAGATTTGATTGAGTATAATCTGTAAATAGTTCCGTATTAAAGCAGCTTGTTCAAAAATGGTAAATCACCTGTGATACTTAAGTGAACAGTTGGCCATTATTTCTCTCTTTGACGATAATGTACCTTCGTTTGCGAACAAAAATGATTCGAGCTTTAAACAAAAATGAAATAAACACTGGTCAAAGAAGAAATTTGAAATTGGGCAAGAAAACGATAGTTTGTTATCAACCAGACTGATTTTATATCAAAAAGTCATTGATGACATTTCAAACACGATTTACCTACTGACTTTATCAACAAAATGTAGAATGTTGGACGAGGATGAAGAGAGCTATCAGAGAATCGGAATTTTCTTGTCCAGTGTTGTCAATGATGTAGCAGAAAAGGAGTTGCATTGATGAAAAGTATAATAAATGTCTTACAAAAACGAAGAACAGTTGCAATATTGCAAGTGGTTAAAAATCACCAGCACAAATTTCCCAATTGTACCAAAAATTTAGTTTGATTTGGGTATAAAAAGTACAAGTTATAAAATAAAAAGTTTTTTTGTAATCTAAAAATTATTGAAACATAAGCTTATTATTTTATATTAATAGGTCAAAGTGCAATTAAAACAATCATTATTTTTCAGGAATAATTATTTTCTTTATGTCATTACTCAGATAAAGTTCCGATTTTTAATTAAAGTATGACAAAATTAGTTCTGACGATATTTGGTGAAAATTTTATTGTTTTACTAAAAATTTTGATAGTTTCATTGAAAATGAAATATTTTATACTTATAAGACATTATTTTGTAATAGAATAAAAATTGTAAAAATAGTCTTTTCAATTTAGGGTTTTGAACTTTATATAAGTTCCTTTTGAAAGAGTTGACAGCAAAAATCATATCAGACCTTTTTGTAGATCGTCCATTCCCCTACAGGTTTTTGGTTTTTACTAGATAATTATCCGTTCAAACACAATAAAAATCAAAGAAAATAAAAATATTTCTGTGTTGACTAAATAAATTCAAAATCACAAATCATACCTCTTAATATTAATATTAGGCTCAAACTTTACCAGATTTTTCGTCATCTTGGACATAATATTTTCATAGTATTTAAGGAAAAATTAAAAAGTTTTTGTCACAATAATATATATATATATATATATATATGTATATAATCCCAGACCACCCGTCCCATTTTAAAAGCTAGGGATGCATTCTATCAAAAATGTTGTGAAAAAGTTGTATGGTTTTAAGGGGACATAAAATGAAAAATGAATTGACCTTGAATAGTTTACTTGAAGGGTCATTTGAAGGTCACCTTTCATTTTTAAAATCAAGAAACCCTCTATTTTTATTAGATATTCTTCTAGCTTATCTCGAGAGCTTTCCAAAAACACTATAATAAAATTTTTTTTTAAGTATTTTCCAGTTATAAAGTTGAAATAATTTCTTAATTTACATAAACTGTAAAATATCTCGTAAAATATTCACTTTTCGATAACCTTACCTCAATACTTTTATGCACAGAACTCATGAGAGGAGGGTGAACCAAGAAAACACATAGTTATTTTTAAAAAGAAAAATATGTAATTGTTAGTTACCAAATTGTATATTTCTTATTGAGTGCATCCATCATTTGTGCAGGAGGTGCAAATCACTACACATTTTCCTGGGTGGTGCAAACTAATGACTTTAGATGACCCCATAGAAAATAGTCCAAAGGGTTTAAGTCTGGGGATCGAGCAGGCCACAAGTGAGGTCCACCCCTACCAATCCAGCGATCTCCATATGTTGCCGTTAAAAATTCCCGAGCAGAGAGTCCTACTAAAATGCGCTGGTGCACCATCGTGCATAAACCACATTACATTTCTGGTTGCTAATGGTACATCCTCCAGAAATCCAGGTAGCGATTCTTCCAAAAAGTTTCGATAAACTGCGCCTGTAAGTCTTTCTGGTAGAAAGACCGGTCCAATCAGCCAGTCACCCACTATTCCAATCCAAACGTTCAACGAAAACTGATGTTGAAAGCGATCTGCACATACTTCATGTGGATTTTCTTCAGCCCATACATGATTATTGTGAAAATTTCTTATTGCATTTCTTGAGAAACTTGCTTCATCAGTAAAAAGAATCAGCGAGAGTAGCTGAGGGATTTGGACCAATGTTTGCAGAAACCATTGACAAAATGCAATCCGTACATGAAAATCATTAGGAAGAAGTGCCTGAACACGTTGTATGTGGTATGGGTACAACAAATTGTGCTTCAAAATACTCCATACAGTATCATGACTAACATTCAAAGCATTTCCAATTTTTCTTGTAGATGTATTTGGATTTTCTTCAATCATGTTCAGCACATCTTCTTCTAAATCTGCCGTTCTTACTGTCACTGGCCTTCCTGCTCCTCCACGGTTTTTCAATGAACCTGTTTCTCGAAGACGTTGATGAATTCCCTCGAAGGTTCTTCTATCAGGAATATTACGGTTGGGAAATCGTTCAATGTACAATCGCCTAGCCCGTAACGAATTTCCATCGGCAAGACCATACATGAAATGCATGTCAGTCATCTCGGCGTTCGTATAGCGATTCATGAATACTAAGAAAAGTCTAACTATCAATGTCAAATAGCTTGCTACGTTTATTTAGACTACGCTAATACTCTCCCTGCACCCAAACTGCATTCCACTTAAATCGGAATATCTTCAAAAGTACTTATCGGAGTGATCCGAAAATGGTACCGTTGTGTAGGTTATCGATTTGCGATTAAAACTTAATAAGAAAAAAAATTTTTTTACGTAGTAAAATTATTGAGAAAATTTGAGGTTAAGTTGAAAAACGTGTTTCAAAAATCTGAAATTTTGATTTTAAAATATCATATCTCCAAAAACGTTGCACCTATTCCGATCGAGAAGCATGTTTTGGAAAGGTGAATCAATTCTCTATCAAACAAGATACATTTTAGCATAATCGGATTTGCTATGCCCGAGCAATTGACAGTTATCTGGGACTCTACCAAAATCGGTACTTGAAATTTTCAGAAAGCCGTATCTCGAAAATGGAGCATTTTTTCGAAAATCATCAGATAACAAAAAAGTCTTAAAATAACCCAAAGAATCATCCCCTGAATTTTTGACATATGTTTAGCTGACACCCTGTATATGTATTGTATATGTATATATATATTTTTTTGTATGTATGCCTTATATGTATGTTATAAATGTATGTCATAAATGTAAAATTATTTCATTTTATGCAATTAAATTTATTAAAAAGAGTATATATGTATATTGTTAACTATTTCCATTATCTTATTTTTTACTACTAATCACTTCAATACATAAAATTTTCAGAAATATCAAGTCCTTGAATTAATTTTAAATAAAAATAAACGAAATGTTTTTTCACTACAGTTTCGTTTGGTTTTATTTAAAATTAATTCAGGGACTTAATATTTTTAAAAATTGTATGTGCTAAAATATATAAATATAGTTATTATATAAACAGTACTATAATTATTTTTAATAACAGTTATATAACAGTAAAATAATTTATATTACAATTACATAACATTTTGACGATTTATATAACTGCTATATAATATTTAGGTTATTATGTTACAGTTTTGTAACATTTTAGTTATGTGTTATATTTTGGTTATATAATTACAATTCCCATGAGTGGGAAATTATAACTAACGTGAATGTTACATGTAACAAACACGTTATATTACTTGTTACATTCCGTTTTTTTACAGCAATGTAACAGTTGTATATCTGTGTTTGCTGGGTTAATACAGTCAATAAATTCGGCAGTAATTTGTAGTAATTTCATTATTGATTACCATAGTAATTACTAAAAATCACTGTCAAATTTATTATTGACTTAAATTTCTGTAAGGGTGCTTTAACTTCATGCGTTAAAGTTATTATACCAGTATGTATATACTGAGCATTATTGCAAATATATTATATTGCAATGTTGCTGCAATATTACATTGCAATATTTCTGCAAGCAGACATTTTACTATTGCTGCAAAGTTGCAGCAACATTGCAGCAAGATTCCGCAACGTTGTTGCAATGTTGCAATTTTGCAAAAAACCATTGCTGCAATGTTGCTGTGCTGTATGGGTTAAGTTAGACGATTTGACTGTCACATTTGTGACGACCTTTACATCTGGTAACACTCTATCGTGAAGGGAACGTAATCCCGTACTCTCAATGTCTTGCTCCATTTTCTGGGTATTGCTCGCCTTCTTCGGTTTGCTTACTTTCCTTGGTGTCGGGGCATCCGGTCTAGAAGTTATTTCCACCAGTCCCGATGATCCTTGAAATCTGGTAACAGTGTTTAATATTTCCTGCGATGACATGAAAGATTTTAAAAAAGCTTGCAATAGTTCGTTTTGCACTTTAAATTTCATTAAACTATATTTAAGACTACATATATCTCATAATAACAAGTGCGCCTACGTGCGCCTTTTCCAAATATATATTTTTAAAGATAATAAATTCGAATTTAATTGGTCTACAATATTTTGAAAAAAGTTTCATATTATAAAAAAATATGAAATTATAAAATCTATTTAAAAAATATATAATTATAAATTATAAAAAGATACAAAAATATTAAAATAAATATACATATATAAAGATAAAAAAACATTAAAATAAGAAAATATAAAATATAAAATTAACAACATATTATAAATATAAACTAAATATAAAATAACAATATATTATGAAAATATAAATAATATATAATGGAAAGCAAGTCTATCTATAACGATGCTATCTATAATGATGCAATCAATATTGGCGGTGTAAGTACATATGCGAGATTCCAATTTTATCGAAACTACTTGTGATGAGGTACCGTTTACACCGGAAAGAGACATGTTGATAGGTCGCAACTTTAAACCAATTTTTGCAAGGAAGAATTTTGACAAGAAATTTACTTGTGATCCACAATCTAATAATGCGCGGCAAAACCTACGTAAACCCTTGTGATCATGAATGAAAACAACAGCGGTTGAGAGCATAACATAATTACTATTAATCGCACTCAAAGAATGTGTTACTACAGTAGAAGGTAACTCAGTGGGATTTGAATTTTTGTTGTCACTCTTGTCGTTAACTGAGGATTCCGGTGAAGCAATGGTTGCATGGAAAAGAGTGTTATGCTTGGCATGGCAAACCTTGAAACTGCCTGATGTACACTTGCTATACGAATGAGTAGAAGACTGCAAGCAATTAACACAAATTTTACAACTACGAATTTCTGAAATTCTACGCGATATCGGAAGCGCTAAGAAGTCCTTGCAGCGATAGAATGTTGTCTTAGACGATAGTTACACTTAAGGCTGACCGTAGCAAGACATGACGTGTGACGCTTACCGTTTGACCGAGAATTAATACCCTTCGAACTTATAAAAGCTTCCAGTGGCTTCTAGCATTTGACATTAGTGAGTTATAAATTCAAAGAATCGTTTCAGCGTGGGTAATTCGGTGCCGGTTAACGAGGATTACCATTTGCGTAACGTGCGCAAATCGAGTTTTGCACTCGGAATATGTATCAAAATATCGTCCCACTGCATGGTCGGTCGCCTTAGCGCCTGCAGAGTATGTAAATGCTTCGCCGTTTTGTCCGCGATCTGTTTCAAATCGGTATAATTCTCTTTCGTCATAGATGGTGGTTCCATTATAGCCTTGACATAATTTTGAACGCGCTTATTATCGTATCGCTTCTTGAGAAGTGTCTAAGCCACCTCGTAGTTGATGTCCGATGTTTCCAATGAGTTGATTACATTGTTCGCATCCGGTGAGAGAAGCCCTTAAATATTGAAATTGCTGAATGTTGCTAAGCGATGCGTTGCATGTATGATTGCGTTAAACGTGTTGAAGAACGGAAACCATTCATTGTACTTACCTAAAAAAGTAAAAAGATTTAGTTTGGCCAAACGCACGTGATTCAGTGTACTCGACGATTCATGCGGAATCGAAAACGAGGTTGAAGGTGCCGCCGCGGCGCACCTTAATTGACCAGGATTCAGGAGCTCCCAAATTCTAACGGACAAGGCATAAAAAGCTTCTTCGAATAAAGCGCAGTCACTCATTTCAGCGTCTTGTTGAATCTCTAATTTTGTTTGTACAACATTATAATCCGACCAATACTGACCTAATTTCGCCTTGCGCTCCTCAAGTTGAGATTACCGAGGATGTGCTATCGAATCCACATAAGTTCTTATTCTAGTGCAAGAACTCTTGATTACCATGCGCTACTTCTTGAGATTAAATCTTCCTCACTGGACATTTCGATAATTAAAAGAATACGATTCGCGAAATAAGATTCCGGTTCTTCTTCTTCTTCAGCCGTATGCTGTCCACTTCTGGACGAAGGCCTCCTCCATGCCTCTCCATGCTATCCTGTCCTGTGCAGCCTGGACCCAGTTGATTCCGGCTCGTCTCGACAGGTCATCTTTCAATCGCAACTGCGACCTGCCAGCACTTCTTGTAGTTACTCTCGGTCTCCACGTCAGTAGCTTTTTGGTTCATTTTTTGTTGGAGCTCCTAGCTACGTGTCCGGCCCACCGCCATTTGAGAGTTGCCGCTCGATGGATGATGTCGGTGATTCTTGTACGCTGACGTATCTCCTCGTTCCTTACGCGGTCTCTTAAGCTTATTCCAAGCATTGCTCTTTCCATAACTCTTTGTGTGATGCGGAGTTTCTTGACACTTAACTGTGTGAGTGTTAGGATTTCGATCCCGTACGTCGCCACTAGTAGCACACATGCTTCGTAGACTTTCCTTTTTAGGTTGATGGGTACTTTCTTGTTTTTGAGAGTGTGACTGAGTTTACTGAAGGCAGTCTACATTAATCCAATTCTTCTCCTTAGTTCAGCGGTTTGATCTCTGCGTATCTTGATATTGTGGCCCAAATAAACGTATTCTGAAACATTCTCAATAGTTTCTCCGTCTACTGATATTTCTTGTCCGTTCATCCCCATCACTTTTTGTTTTTGACAAGTTCATGTTGAGGCCCACAGCCCTCGAAGCGACGTTTAATTCGTTCAGCATCTCGGCAAGCTCGTTCGGATCTTCGCTTATCAGTACAATGTCTGCATACTGCAGGTGATTCAAGTACGTGTTGTCGACACAGATGCCCCTTTGATCCCATTTTTCATGGCGTATTTGAGTGCTGTCGTAAACAGTTTTGGTGATATCGTATCGCCTTGTCTGATGCCCCGTTTTACTGGAATTTTTCGGTCGTGCAATCATCGTTCAGCCTTACCAGGGTAGCGCCGTATATGCTTTTGATCAGCTTTGAATATCTTGAATCAATGCGTGCCTCATCCATTGCAGCTAGAATTGCCCAGGACTCCACAGAATCAAAGGCTTTCTGGTAGTTCACACAAGCTAAGCACAACGGTATGTTATATTCTGTACTTTTTTCTATGTACAAAGAGTGTGAAGGTGGTCGATAGTGCTATAGCCTTTTCAAAATCTAGCTTGTTCAGCTGGTTGATACTGATCCAGCTTGTTTGTTAACCTTTTTATTATGATTTTTGTGAGCATCTTGTAGAGGACGCTGAGTAAGCTTATGGGTCTATAGTTCTCTATGCAGGCAGGGTCTCCTTTTTTGAACAGGATAATAACCTCGGCATTTTTCCATTTTTCAGGTATCTGACCTTCATCTAGGCACTTGTTAAAGAGCAGGCACAGCACATCTTCGAGGGCAGTTCCCCTTCCCTTCAGCATTTCCGCCGTAACTCTATCTTTGCCTGGGTTTTCCGGTTTTTTATTTCCTTTAAAGCAGCCCTGACTTCATCTCGTATCACGTCAGATATTTCTTCTGACCCCACGTTTCGTATTTTTTGCCGATTGCGTGCCGTTCTTGATTCGGGCACTTTTTCAGCGTATAGATCCTCGTAGAATTTTTCGATAATTTCTACGATTTCTGCTTTCTCGTACCTTAGATTTTCCTAGGTGTCTCTCATATAGCCGATTCTGTTTTTGTTTAGTTTCGACCTCAGCACTCTCATGTTCAAATTGTCTTCTATTTCTTGCTCGATTATTCTCGTGTTGTATGCCCGTACGTCTCTTCTGATCGGTTTCTTAGCTTGTCTGTTTATTTCATGGTAGTACGGAGATTCTCTGCTCGTTAGGTGCCTTTTTTCGATTAGCTCGGTTGTCGCTATTGTTAGTTTTGAAGGCGTTACCCTTCACAAAGCGCTCACTCTTTTAACAGATTCTAAGACACCAGTTACTATCTTCTCGTTTAGCTTGTTGATGTCAAAGACAGATAGCCTTTCATTTGTTCCAATTTTTTCTTTAACATATTTTTGGTAGTCGGTAGTCTTTTCTTGAATTTCTGCTGCGGTTATTCTCGGTGCTTTCGTGGTCCTTTTTGTCCTCTCAATTCGTAAATTTATGGCTATTTTACATCTCACCATCCTGTGGTCGCTGCCGGTGTTGAACCTGTTTAGAACTGACATGTCCTTACAGATTGTTCTGTTGCAGGTGCCCCAATTTCAATGTGGCGATTGCTTCACCCGCCAGTCTTGTCTCACATAATCCCAGTACGTTCCATTTTATTTTGTCTAGTTCTGCTTCTAGTGATGTGAGATGTTCTTCCATTTTCATCATCCGGATGTTATAGGTACCGACGTGCATTTGGTTGTTTTTTGTCTTTTGTTTTGGAGTCGGATTTTTGTCCCCCCCCCCCCCCAGAATCCGCGGGACAGACCTACAGTACGGGATTCTGAGCGTTTTCTCTACCCGCCTGGGGTACATAAGTTTTGAAACTCGACATTTCATAAGTGGAGGGTTGTTTGGCGATTGAAACACCACGCTTGTCACTGCGGGTTGATGAGTCGCAGTATCCCGGCTGTACCGCTGGTTGTCAACTCCGACGTGACGACGACGAGATTGCTTTCCTTCCTTAGACGGTTTCCCTCCTCGTTTTCAACGCTGATTTATACGCAAGTAGCATTGATACAGGTCGATGAAAGTATGTTTCTTTTTTTAGTTTTTAAATCAGATAAAAGAGAGAATATTCTTTCTGGATCCGCATTTGAATTTGGAAGTGATCTAGCGTTTACAAGTGATCTTAAATTTGGATATTTAATATTATTAGATTTAAAAATTTTCTTCCACATATCATCAAAATGTATGCTGCAAGAGTTTGTTTTTTTTCGATCATAAAATCGGAATGCAACGTGAGCCATTCTTCTTTTAAACCATCTTCATCAAAACCGCTTAAAATTTTTGCGAAAAGAAACACCATTAAAAGATGTTTCTCTATTATTATCAAATAAAGCTACTTGTGATTTTAAAACTTACAATTTATATAAAAATAAATTATTAACAGGTAATTTCTTTCTAATTTCTTCGGCAGCAGTTACATAAAATTGCAAACAATTTGTCATATAACTGTGATAACATCTGCATGTCCTTCTTTTATTAATTTACAGAGATACTCTTCATATTCTGATCCTAAAGTTATGTCACAAAGAGACTTATGATGATCCTTTCCATAAAATGAAATATTTGTAAGCTTGTGGCGATTCGCCACTAGCCCTTCTCCGACCGAGCCGCATGCCGCGATCACGCGTCCGACGCCGCTAGCGTGCCTTACGCGGCATGACCCGCGCACGTGATTCCCCACCCGGCTACCCACGCCGGGTGGGTATATAAGCGCGCCGATCCGAGACCGAGGGACCAGTCCTGTCCCGATCCTCTTCCCGACTAGACCTGGCCTTCTCAATACGAATCCTCCAGATCGGGAGCACCCGATCTATCCGCACGGAGACACGGGCGCACCCGTGCCTCAATCCGGGCGCACCCGGAGTGCAACCGCCGTCCTGGGCGCACCCAGGCCGGTTTCCGTCCCGACCAGTAACCCGCTCCGCACGGAGACACGGGAGCACCCGTGCCTCAATCCGGGCGCACCCGGAGTGCAACCGTCGTGTCGGGCGCACCCGGCACGACTTCCACCGACTCCTGGCAGCCCCAGGATACCGCCGTCCGACCCAGGGCTCCGTAAGCCCATCGCTGTATACATTCGCGTAGTTATAAGTCCGCTCCGTAGCCAGTAAGTCCGTCCGACCCGGGGCTCCGTAAGCCCATCGCTGTATATATCCGCGTAGTTATAAGTCCGCTCCGTAGCCAGTAAGTCCGTTAGTCCTATGATCTGCTAGCAATAAGTTCCATAGTTATAAGTACTGTAGTGAGAAGCGCCACCGACTGTACGAGACCGTACGCACCGACCACAGAAGCGACAGCATCTGAACACTCTCGCATCCGCACACGAACCGGCGACGCACACACATACACACACACACTCACCCTCATCCCAGCTGTACAGGCCTCAGTGCCTCCCACAACACGACCAGCGAGCATACACACACACACACACACCCTCATACACTCATTTGTACATACCTTCAACATCATTTACAATAAACTCAGTGATAAAACAAACCAGAGTCTCACGCCTACTTCGACCCTGACCACGGCGAGCTAAGTCCGGCCAGCGAGGCAAGGCGTACCGTTACAAGCTAATGTTTTAATAATTCTGGTTTTAAAAAGTTTCATGTGATTTCCACAAGAAAATTAACAGATTTAGGTTGTAAGAAATAAATCCTTGTTTCAATAGCTTGGAAAAATGCATTAAATGAATTAAATAAATTTAAAACATACTTTAGAAATAGAAAATATGCTTTTATATTTACATTTTCCATTAAAGACAACAAATAATCTCCAGACTTTGTCTTTTCGCTCACAACCATTTCAGGAAGGAAAAGTTTTATTGTATCCCACGATTCAAGAAATCTATCAATACATGAATAATGTGAAAGTCATCGAGTATCGCATAATTTCAAAATTTTATGACTTGTATCTTGAAAACTTTCACAAAATTCATTGAAAATAGCTGAACGTTTTGGACTACTATTGTATTAATGTAATTTGCAATTTTTTTCAAGAAATCTTTACAAAAATCAGGCATTTTAGTGCATGCAGTGTGCGCAGCCAATGCAGCGGAATGGCAAGGACATGAAAATGTCAATAAATTTTTACATTTTATTTCAAGTTTCTTTTTAAAAGATAAATGTTTTCCCGTCATAACAGATGCATTGTTGCATGACTGAGTAAGAATATTTAAAAATAGAATTTGGAGTTTAAACATTTCAGATTAAAATGCATTAAATAATTTTTCTGAACTACAATCTCTTGCATCAATATCAATTAATTTTACTAATTGTGACCGAATCTAAAGTTTCAGAATCAACATATCGAACTAAAAACGTCATCCATTTATTATTTGTTAAATCAGATGTTTCGTCAATAAAAATTGAAAATTTCGTGTTTTGGATGTTATTAACTACACGTTCCGTTTCTACTGGACACAAAACATTCGATATAATATTTTTGCACTTTGTTCGACCCATACTCATGCTTTTCAAGACATTAGGATCTTTACCTATATCTTGAAAAAGACTGAGAATCTCTTTTGCAGTTTGATGAGGAATATTTTTTTCAGCAATTAATGCGACAAATCTGATTTCTTCTAATTTCTTCCGCTCATCAAACGTCAAAAGTGATTCAGTTTGCGTCAGTTTAAATCTTCGTTCGATTTGTTCGCTTCTTCATCGTTTTTTCCACCTTTATTTTTGTGCATTTCGGATTCTGCGTGTCGATATATTTGTGATAGACCACTAGTTAGTGATCTATCACAAATAGAACAATAAAAAGATTTGGTTTGGTTTGGTACTTTGCGTAACCATAATTTGAAGTCTTCATTGTCTAGCCATTGTGGCCTAAATGTTTTATTTTGTGCTGTTTTATGTTGCACATTTATTATAGAATTGCTATAGAATTATTATAGAATTAATATGAATGTTTAAATTTTCTTTTATATTATTTTTATGATACGCAGAATCCGCATGCCTGGAAACATGCGATAAACATGAAAAATTTTTATTGCATATACTACAATAAAATAGAGTGTCGTCTGTCGAAACTTGGTGAATCCAATCTTTGTAGCGATCATCGCTAAGCCAAGCTTCTGAAAATTTTTGCTTCGATCGATTTCAATTCATCATTTTTTCAATTCAACGCATGTTTCCACATTGAATGAGAAATAATAATACTGAAAAATAGCAAAAACAGAAAGCAAATAGTAAAAGAATTGAGGAAAAAAATTCAGACGAAGAAAAATAACGATGAAGAAGAAAAGAAATATATAGAGTAGTACAAGTATAAAGAAAACAGAAGGAAATGATAGAAGAGAACTATAAGAGACAGAAATTGGAAACTGAAAAATTGAATTTTGTACCGCAGTAAGAAGTTCGCAAGAATGAAGGACTTTGTAATGATGTGTTAGCGAGACGCTCGTTTGCAGTGGATGCGTGCGTTAAGCAAATATATATCTTAGAAAACAAATGCGAATCGACTACGCAGGACCGTGCCGATAGATAAAATAATAAGGCAACTATCTCAGACTGACGTGGGTACATAAATGACATAATATTCGTATATCAGAGCTGTCATTTAGTTACACATTTCAGGCCGATTTCGTCGGTCGACGCCTACTGTCCCCCTCTCGCGGCGCATGACGCTTCATCTTAGGACGCTGCCGAAAATCAAGACGGAGTCGCCAGCAGGACTTCGCAAGCTCTTCCACGCGATGTCGAGCACAGTCGGCTCGCTGGAGAGCATCGGGCGCCCCATCTCGAGCAGTGAGGATCTGTTCGTATTCCTCACTGTCGAGATGCTTGATCCCCGCTCGCGTCGCGAGTGGGAGAATACTGTCGGCGGAACTACAGAGCCGCCGACATATGCCGAGCTGCGGCAATTTATTGAGAGACGATTACATGGACACGATGCAGCCTGCCAAGGTGGAGACGGCGAAGTCGGCGCGCACTCACCATGCGAAGAAGGAGGCCGTTGGAGGAGACCAGACGAAGAAGAACAAGAAACATTGCACCTTGTGCTGCAAGGACCATTTCCTGATGGTCTGCGACGTATCTTCCGAGAGAAACCCGGCTACGGAAAGGTGCCGCTTCGTGGAGGAGACCCACCTCTGCAGTAACTGTCTCATAAATTATAAGGTCGGTAAGTGCATGTCCAAGAGAAATTGTTCCGTTTGCGAGGGTAGACACCATTCGGTGTTCACGATGCATACTCACCTTCCGTGAGCGTCGCCGGACCCGGGGACGTCAAGACGTCACACATTGCGCGACACGATGTGGGGGCGCGCGTTGCGGTCCTCTTGGCCACCGCAAGGATTGCCGTGCGTGACCAGCACGGCAGATTGCATTCTGCACGAGCGTTGATCGACCAGGACTCGGAGGTGTCGATCGTGACGGAGACTCTGGTGCAGCGGCTGCGGCTTTCTTGCACCCGTACGCCCGTGACCGTCTTTGGAGTAGGCGGACAGCAAACGGGCGTAGCGCGCGGACAGGTGCGGTTGGAGATCTGCTCGCGTAGACAGGATTGTCCGATCGCAGTCTCCGCGCTCGTGCTCCTGCGGCTGACCGTGTACGTTGTTTACGCCGCCATCCTCGGCCCTGATGTCCGTCGCGGGGGGCTTCGCGAGCCGATCGCGCAGCAGACGCAGGGATTCCATTGTAGTCACTTAAGTCATTTTTTGTCACTTTTTACAAGAAACATCACTTTTGATCACTTTTTTTATATTTTTACGTCGAAAAGTCACTTTTTAGTCACTTTTTTTATTGTAAGCTATATATTGCTGAGAAATGCATATGCTATAGTGGCGCTGCGTGATAAAGCGTCAAATTTTAAGTTGCATCGCACCGCTATCGATAATCATGATAATCACGGCGCTCACGGTCTATGATCGTTTCGTTGTTTAACAAATGATGTGTTGTCTGAACAGAATTGTTTTGTTTCGCGACGTTTTTTCATGCTGTGTAGTCTGCATTAAGTAGTTAGACAAAAAGAAGCTACATCAGTTAATTATATGTATATTGGATTAATTAAATCGGTTTTTTAACTGTCAACAAATAGTTCTTTATATTTTATAAACTGAAAATTGTTTTATTTTCATATTATTTTCAAAAAGTGAACTAAAATGTAAGTAATTATTAATTTATTAGGCATTTAAATATTTATAATTAACTTCTTATATGTATTATTACATATTTATTTACTGCTTTACAGTTTATAATTTATAAGGTCTGTATACTTAAAGTTATAATATTGTTGCGCTCGCGCACGCTTCTCGCACACTCGCGCACTCACTCCGCGGCACTCTCGCGGAAAGAAACGACTCGGTTATATAAAGAAAGCGAACGATTTATTTAGGAGTAAAGATACAAAACGTCTTTTTAGTTTGACAGGCCGTCAACAACAACAACATGACAACGCGCCTGGCAACGCGTAAACAGGCGTCGCCAGGGAACAGGAAACATCCTCCGGTACGCATCTTCATTGCGTACCGGATAATCGGGCGCGGGCGCAACACTGCCCCCCTTCTTCCAGATTGTCGCCCCGACAATCCAAGAGGGGCAGAAGAAGATCCTCTTCTCCCAACCGGCTCCAGGGCGGTTCTACTCCAAGTAGACCCCCAACCGGCTCCAGGGAGACGCAGCCTCGCGACCTTCTCCCAACCGGCTCCAGGGTGGCTCAACCCTCCTCACGGGTATCGAGTTGGCCCCCAACCGGCTCCAGGGAGACGCAGCCGTCTCACGACCTTCCCCCAACCGGCTCCAGGGTGGCTCAACCCTCCTCATGGGTATCGTGTTGGCCCCCAACCGGCTCCCAGGGGGAAGCCGCGGAATCTTCCTCACCGCCGCCCATATCCCTCTCGATGCCTGAGTCCTGTCTCTTGCGTCTTGACTCTTGAGTCTTGACTCTTGCGTCTTGACTCTTGAGTCTTCGTTCTTCGGACAAGGGGGGTAATAAACTTCCTGAGGTACCAACGTCCCGCAGGACTCCCCTAGTCCCTGCCTCGGCATTCGCCCCAAGGCCCACGGAAAAACCTCAGGCGAAAAACCGTGGGCGAGGCAGTCTTCTTTTCCGGAAAGAGAACTCATCCCAGGAAAAGAAAGCTCCAGGCTCCGGAGACGCTCGCACGGCTCTGCCGGACATCCTCCAGCCCCGTGCCACGCGCCTTCTTTTTCCTAAGAAGAACGAAAAAACACAGTAACTCGTAACAAAAACTTAACTCTAAAAAAGCAAACGGAACATTCCCTACGGGTTCCGACTCCCCCTCCTAAACTCTAACTAGTCGCGGTTTCCCTCCGTCTGAAGGGGTCTTGCCGGCTCCCGCCTCCGACGAGCTTTTCTCCCCCGTGCCCGTATTCGGCTTGCGAGAGTAAAGATCTCCCCCCTCGCGGCCCTCCCCTAAAATTTCCCTCACGGCTTTCGCCCTCTCGATAGCCGCCTTTAGAGAGGAGACCCCCTCCAGCTGGAGCGTTCTCCTTATGAAATCGTTGGAGAGCGCGGAGATGAACTGCGCGCAGGCAATTTTCTCGCGAACATCGTAGGGGCACTCGGGATAGGCGTAGCGGGCAAGCTTCTCGAGCTCTGCCCCGAGCGCGGCGAAATCCTCCCCGAATCTCTGCCTCCGGTTCGCAAACTGGGTGTAGCTGCTTTGAGCCGAGTGCGTTTCCCCGAAACGCAACTCCAGCTTCGATTTAAGCTCCTCAAATTTTAAACCGTCTAGATCCTGGACGGTCTCCAGGACGGAGCGCGCCTTCCCCCGCAAGCACGAAGCGAGAGCGACTGCCTTAAAGGAATCGCCCCAACGATTCGCTCGCGCAACTAAATCAAACTGAAGAAGGAACTCCCTCAGCGGAACCGAGCCATCAAAGGTATCGGGCCTGAGTTTCGTCGCGAACTCGGAACTCTCGCCGTCCGCACACGCCGGAACGTGCCTCAAATCCGCGCGCCCCGCGTCAACGCTCCCGCAGACCGGAACGCGCCCCACGACACCGCCTTCGCCGACCGAAACGCGCCCCGAATCCGTTCGCCCCGCGTCTCCGCTCTCGCGCAAGTTCGCATCTCTGTTAAAGGAAAGACTTAGCTGATTCGTGCGGAGGATCCGCAGTTCCTCGCCGTGCTGTCGCAGCTGCTCCGCGAGTTCCTCTTCCCTGCGCGCCTGCTCCTCACGTAGCCGATGCAGCTCTTGGAGGACGGCCTCGAGAGCGCTCGACTCCGTCGCATCCGCCTCCGCAGCTCGGGAGCGAGTCTTCATCGGAGAGCGCGTTGTCGCCATCTCCCTCGCAATCTCGCAGAAGTTCGTTGTCCGTCCGTATCCCGGA
Organism: Crematogaster levior; assembly: GCA_901521435.1. Taxonomy (NCBI): domain Eukaryota; kingdom Metazoa; phylum Arthropoda; class Insecta; order Hymenoptera; family Formicidae; genus Crematogaster; species Crematogaster levior. Next base: position 27,339 of record CABEGB010001260.1, on the reverse strand, counting down.
CGAGCCCCCAAAATGTTGCGCTCGCGCACGCTTCTCGCACACTCGCGCACTCACTCCGCGGCACTCTCGCGGAAAGAAACGACTCGGTTATATAAAGAAAGCGAACGATTTATTTAGGAGTAAAGATACAAAACGTCTTTTTAGTTTGACAGGCCGTCAACAACAACAACATGACAACGCGCCTGGCAACGCGTAAACAGGCGTCGCCAGGGAACAGGAAACATCCTCCGGTACGCATCTTCATTGCGTACCGGATAATCGGGCGCGGGCGCAACAATATAATGGGGCGATGTAAAGTATCAGAAAGCTGGTTTCAAAAAAAGAATAGCAAAGGAAAAGAATATTCTTTGGTTGAAAAGAGAAACAAAAAATATTGGGTGTACTTTGCTTCCGTTTTCTTATAGATCAAGAGACACGGTAGTGTCTTGTGCTAAGTCCGCGTAAGCACAAAACCACTACCGTGTCTCTTTACGCGGGTCGGACAGTTGAGAACACTCAATATTTCTAGTTTTCATATATCCGCTCAACAGATCGACTTTTAAGTAGTCTCAATCGATAGAGCGGGGTCAAATTATATAATAAAAGTGTTTTTATTTTTGGGGGTACATGCACTATAAATCGAGTTATTCCGACGCAAAGTCCAAATGTGAAAAATATCATTTAAGGGAGAACACCACTGTGAAATTTTCAAAAAATCGATTTTTTTTTTTACTTTAAAAAATCCTATAAACCCTTAAAAATATGATGCAAATTCGTTTATAGCTGAAAAAAATTTTTTTAGATGGGTTTCAAGCATTTTTCTGACAGCCCTCTAACAGCCGAAAAACGCTGTCGGCAATATATACTGTTATTTTGAGTTTCTTTCTCATTTTATTTTACCATACTTTGAAATCGTGTGTGCCAAAAATGAAGAGTATATTAACTTAGAAGGGCAACTGTATGGAGCTGGCATTGCTGATTAGTATGTAAAAAATTTCTTAAGTTATTGAGAAGTTATTGATACCGAAAACTTTAAACGTGATTATCTCGAAATGGTGTTTTGGAAATCTGCAAGCAGTAGAACTCAATCAATTTTTGTTGAATCGACTTTAAATTTTAACTGTAGCTTCTTAGATAGATTTCAAAGAGAAGTACCTGAGTTTTTTTTGATTTATTAAAAATTTAAAAAGTTATTCAACTTTTTATACGAAAATTTTTGTTAAAAAATAACACTTTTTTTTCAAACTTGTCTCTATTTTTTTTTTTTTCAAATTTTTGAATTTCCCCAGGTACTTCCACGCTAAAACTAATATATTTCATGAAAATGTTTCATTTTTTGTTCCAAGAACAAATTTTAGACACTTCTAGTGCTTGCAGTGGAGCAACTCTAGTAAAAATCACTTATATTGAAGTTACTGTCACGCCGCCATTTTGTATTTTTTTTCAAATAAAAAAATTGTTTTCTATACTTTAATATGTGTCCAATATAACCTAAAAGTTTTTTTTCCCTTTGACCAAACCAATTCCTCAAAAAAAAATACCGAATAAAGCACTTGAAAACGCTACGTCACAGTGGTGTTCTCCCTTAAGAAACGTCGTCTTCGTCGTCGTCGTTCAGACGTACGGTTCAGGCATTTGACAAGAGAGCGCGTTAGCGATGCTCTGGAAAAGTGTGATCGATCGTATAGTGTGATCGATAATCGATTGATAGTAAGTGACGTCGATAAACGAAAGTTAGGTTATTAGCGACAACGATACTGAAAAGTAAAGTGACAAATAGATAGTGAAAAATAGAATAATTTCTATATTATAACAAGGTGCAAAAGTGAAAAATAAACTGTATCATGTTCTTTACAAATTATCGGATAAGTTAGAGATGAGAAAAAAGTAAGTCTTGAATTTGTGCAAAATTCATAAATTTTAATATTCCTATTACAAAATATCTTTTTTCTAGGAAAGATAAGTACAGAAGTACAAATGAAATGTTGAACGACAAGTCTGAAATTAAAAAATCGTGGAATATTTATAAGAAGTACAACCTCGCATAAGACGAGCCGTGTCATCCACCGCCCCAGCAAACACAGATTATAACTGTTATGTAACACAGAAGTAACACGTAACATAATGACTGCTACATGTTACTAATATTAAGATTATATAATTTTTCAATTTTTCTTTGTAACTATAATATAACTGTGTTTTAAACATGTTTTATAGCTATGTTATTTATTGATTATAACAGTATAACAACAATATAACTGAAACATAACATATAAAATAACAAGCAATATTATCATTATTTCGATATTATATAACATATACGCGTATATAGTAATGCGTCTTGATTGGCTCGAGGCATGCTAGATAGCGGCATTGTCGGACGATAGTCCCGGCATTCCCGGCAGGACTCGGCATGCCCGACCATTGAACGACATGTTCGTTGAAGCAGTACACGAGACCACAAGACAAAAGACGGTGGATATTAATCTGGTGCCTATCATTTGCAGCCACAAACATGTAAGTATATAATTTTATATCACAATTTACATCAATTTTTGATATATATATATAATTAATAAGCTAACACAAATATTGCGGCATATATTTTTCATTATATTTTTGTCTGTGCTGTTATATTACGTTGCTAAAAAAATTGAGGTTAGTCTGCAGGAAATGATCAGGCTAATGAAAAACCTATTATTAAATAATTGTATTAAATAATTGTAAATTTTACAATCAATTAATATGTTAAACTTTAAAATCACTTTCTTGCTGTCGTTAGAACGGTTCAGGTATAGTACATCTCAATAAACTTCAATCCTTTTTTCAGCAATAAAACATATTTATTATTAAATAAATCATTTTCATAATATTTTATTTTCATTAATATTTCTTGAAGATATATAAACTATAAACTTTAACTTTTGATGTAAAAAGCAAAAAAAAATTATCAGTATTCTAGATCATTAAAAAAAATTATCATAAAGGGCATAGCGGAATAAGCATATAAAATCTGCCCCCGCACCAATCGAGCTCAAATTGATGTCATTAGTTGGCACCCCTGAGATGTAAAACTTCCCCAAACATTAGCCTTAAAATTGCATTTTTTTGGGAGTTATGGAGGGGGAAAGCGAAATTAAAAAAGTGATTTTTCTCGAAAACGGCTGGACCGATTTTAATGAGAAAAATATATGTTGTAAACACCGTTTAGGTAAATTAAAGAAAATTTTTGGTAATTTTTATGATAAAAAGAAAACCAATAAAAAATTTTTTAAATTATTTATGAATTTTTTTTTGGTGATGATTTTGAGTGACCACTTTTACATTTTCACAAAAACATCTCTAGATTCTCCACTTTAACATATATTTTTTTCAAATCGATTGGAGTGGTGGAACATTGTAAAAAATAACAATTATTCGTGCAACGGCGCGCTACGCTGCGCGCTGCATTCGGTGCGCCGCGGTGCATGGCAGTTGGTGCCATGGTACTTATACATACATATATACTAGCCTCTTATTGCAGTGTTGCAATGTTTAATTGTCAAGAAAATTTATAAAAATAAGAAAATTTTATTATTGCCTACACACATTTATGCAGTGAATATTATGGTATAATAATATATAGTAATACATAGTATTTCCATTAAAGACGTCTGCAGTTAGCCTATAAACTTATAGTTCCCGGAGTTTACCACGAGGAGGTTGCAGTACGTTTTCAAAGTCCATATTTTCGGGATGCTTTTTTAACGTGAGTCCCCTCGCCTCTTACGTTATCTATATTTATTATTGGGGTGCTTTTTTAACGTGAGCCCCCTCGCCTCTCACAATAATTGAAGAGAATGTCTTTAATCGTCTTCACTATCACTTTCAATGACTGAAATGGAATTATTGTTCGGCGCGGGTTGGAGCCGTGAGGAGGAAGGACGGAAATCACGAACACGCACACACAGAAATAATTCACACACGCAAGTTTTGTTCAAAAGCTAACAAAGTATATTTACAAGTCACAGTTAATAAAAATGTTATGTACAAGGTTATTTACACTGTCTGAATCACTCACACACTTTCAGATCGCGACACCGAACACGGATCGGACAATGTAAGTCCGGTGTGAGAAGCGCGCAACGCGACCGAAAGCGGACAAGTCGTGACGTGTGCGAATGAGAGACAAAGAGACCGCGAACGCGTGGAGCGAGCGACTCCAAGACGCGAGCGTGATAAGCGCAGCAAAGAGAGCGACTTTGCTGTTGCAAAACCGACGAAATCGGATAACGTGCAATTATCCGAGATAATGCGGTGAACTATCGTGCGATTTCGAAAACTGTGAAAATGCGGGTCGTACTCGAACGGGTCAAAGCAGACTGGCGCCGTCCCCACTCTGCATTCGCTTTTTATACTGTGCTTTTCTGGAATGTTCCTTCCTGTCGTCACTTCCTCTTGAAGGAAATGACGACATGAAAGGAACACTCCAGAAAAGCTCGGAAAAGTCTAAATAAATACTTTTACATAAATATAATTAAAAATAGCGAATTGGGGACGATGACTAAGGCGTTTTGAATTTAGGGAAACGGCAGCGCCGCCGTATCTCTACTCGAGCGCGCTCCGCGTGAGCGCGGCTAAGTTCGACATGTATCGAAAGCGGGACGCAAGTCCCGCGTACAGCGTGAGTGGAGAGCAACGACAGCAATGTGTGCGATGTAACACACATCACTGCCGCTACTCTCCACGTATATTAGTGCTGCATTACACCACCTATGTTGCACAGGCCATGCAACACAGGCGATGCAATGCAGCGTGATAAGGGCTTAGCGGAGCCCTACGTTCGCTCGCGAACATTCCGCCCGCCTCCGGTTGTACCGGACGAAATGTGCTGTTTGCACCGCGCGCGGCGGTCGCGCGCGGCGCGTGACGAGCGCGGCCAATAGTCGCGCGAGCCGCGATGCGATGTCGCGAGTGGCGTGAGTGCGCCTCGTGCACCGGGGGCACCCGCGTGGTGTACATACCTCGAGAGGCACGTGTTCGCCGCGTGCCGATTCGCGTGATCAGCTGTTTGCGCTAATACGTGAACGATTTATACGTGTTAGACGACTCTGCGTAGCAGCAGCGACGAAATGCGCGTTCGGCGACACGCCGCGTGGTGTCTTCGCGAGAACACTTGCGTGCATTTGAGTCCGCGAGTGCTATGAAGTGTGGTGAAAAATGAGATGTGACAATGTGAAAAATGTGAATGTGCTTCCGCAAGCATTGAGCACCGAGCAACAGTGGAATGAGATGTGCGACATATATGTATGATGGATGTGTATATACAATGAAATGAGCTGTGCAGAATGATTAGCTGAGTGACGGAAGTGTGCATGGTGTAAGTCCATCGCCAGCTGTGTCTCGTACGTCGCCAGTGTCCGTGTCCGACTCGATCGGCAGGAACACCAGTTTCGCGAGTGGCCGAGTGAATTTGGAGGTAGCCGTCTTGACCTCGACGACACGCACCTGGCCATCGTCGCCCGGGTGCAGTGCCGTGATACGCGCTAAAGGCCACCGTGCCGGTGTAGTGGTCTCGCTTCGCACGAGACACAACTGGCCTTCACGCGGGTTCGGAGTTGCCGTTCGCCACTTGGGACGCTCGGCCAAGCGGTGGAGGCACTCCTGCGACCACCGGCGCCAAAAGTGGTCCCTCATCTGCTGGACGTATTGCCAGCGCGTCACGCGATTCGCCGACACGTCCGCGAGTGTCGGCTCCGGTACAGCCAGTAGGGAATTGCCGACGAGAAAGTGACCGGGAGTGAGCGCGGCGAAGTCGTTCGGATCGTCGGACAGGGGTGCAATCGGTCGCGAGTTGAGGCACGCTTCTACCTCCGCGAGGAACGTAGACATTTCTTCGTATGTCAAGGTGCTGTCGCTCAGCACCCGCCGCAGATGCCGTTTCACGGCCTTCACCGCCGCCTCCCATAGACCGCCGAAGTGAGGAGCGCCTGGTGGATTGAATCGCCACTGGATTCGCTCCGCGGCGAGCGCCCGGGTGATACGCTGGGCCTCCCGGTTACTGGCCGTAAAGAGCGCCCGTAACTCCGCCTCAGCACCTGCAAAGTTCGTCCCGCAGTCGCTGTACATTACCTGGGGTAATCCGCGGCGGGAGACGAAGCGTCGTAAAGTGGCCAGGAAGGACTCAGACGTGTAGTCGGAGACTACGTCAACGTGCACGGCCCGCGTGCAGAGGCACACGAAGATGGCGATGAACGCCTTGTGCGCCTTGTGTCCTCGTCCCTTGGTGGTCCGCAGCATGATAGGCCCTGCGTAGTCGACACCGGTGTGTTGGAAGTGAGTTGTGAGTTGTGAGTTGCTGGGGTGTTGCCGCCCGCCATCGCACGCATCGCAGGCAGCGCTGGATGCGGCCCTTGACAGCAGTTCGGCCGCCTGGCACCCAAAAACGTTGACGCAGCAATCCCAACGTCTGCTGCACTCCACCGTGCAGGACTCGAGCGTGGCAAGAATCGACAAGGAGGCCGGTCAGCGCGGAGTCTCTGGGCAGGATGAGCGGGTGCTTCTCGTCGAAGGCGAGCAGAGAGTGCTTCAATCTGCCGCCGACCCGGAGCAGTCCCTGGGGATCGAGGAACGGGGTGAGTTTGCTGAGGCCGCTGCGTCGCGGCAGTGCTTCGCCCCGTGATAGGACGTCGATTTCCTCTGCGTACGTCCCCGCTTGCACCCGTCTCACCCAGGCCAAGAGACCCCGGTCGATTTCGTCAGCCGTAGGTGGTGCCGTGGAGCGGGTGGCTTTCGGCAGCCACCGCCGACACCACGCCGTGATCCGCAGAAGCCGCGTCAGGCCGGAATAGCGGGTGAGCAAGTCCGGCTCCTCATTCCTCCCTGCAGCAGTGTACGCGTGCCTGCGCGCCTCGGGAAGGTCGTCTGTGCCTGCCTCCGCGCCGTTGTCCGTCTCCATGGGGATGCCGTCCTGAGCCAGCCACGAGGGGCCATGCCACCAAAGCGAGTGAACCAAGAGCTCGCCCGGTGACACGCCCCGTGAAGCACAATCCGCCGGGTTGTCGCCACTCGCCACGTGGTGCCACTGCGCCGTCGGGAGAGCGGTCTGGATTTCCGACACCCGGTTGGCCACGAAGGTGTTCCACCGCGACGGATGGCCTCGGATCCATCCCAACGCCACGGTGGAATCGGACCACATGTGTATGGTCCAGTCCTTCACCTCGAGCACCGTACGGACATGGGCCACCAGCCGAACGAGGAGTGACGCCGCGCACAGCTCCAGCCGTGGTAAAGAAATTTGTTTGAGGGGCGCCACCCTCGTTTTCGCCGTAACTAATGTCGTCGTCCACTCCTTAACCCCGTTGGTTTTCGTCCGCAGGTAGACGGCCGCAGCGTATGCCCGCTCCGAGGCGTCCGCGAACCCATGGAGCTCACCGGCCTCGTCGTTCAGTGGGCTATGTAGCCATCGAGGCACCCGGACTTCCGCCAATCCTGGTAGCTCCTCGAGGAAGGTCGTCCAGCGCATTGCATCGGCTGGCGCCAGGGGGGTGTCCCAGCCCAGTCCCTGCAGCCACGTACCCTGGAATAGGACCTTGGCACGGACCACCACCGGGGCAAGCAACCCCAGTGGGTCGAACAACCGTGCCGACTGGGACAATACGGACCGCTTGGTTAGAAGGACGGGCACCGTGATCCGCGCGCTAAAAGCGAGGGCATCCTCGCTGGGATGCCACGTCAAGCCCAGCGCCGAGTGGCTGTCGTGCGGCAGCCACGAGCGCACGCCAGGGCGTGAGAGGTCTTCCGCCGGGAGGTCGCGGAGCAGGTTGGCGTCATTCGACGCCCACTTCCGTAGCGGGAAGCCGCCCGCCTTGCAGAGTTCCCGTAGTTCCACCAACAGGCGACGCGTCTCGTCCGCGGTCGTCGCGCCGGCTAGGACGTCGTCGACGTAGACGTCCCGCCTGAGGGAAGCAGCCGCCCGCGGAAACCTGCTTCCTTCGTCGTCGGCGAGCTGACGTAGTGTCCGGATCGCCAGGTAAGGAGCGCACGCCAGCCCATACGTGACAGTGTTTAACCTGTACTCGCGCACTTCGCCCGACTCATCTCGCCACAAAATTCTTTGCAGGTCGCGGTCCCCTGGATGCACGAGGATTTGGCGATACATTTTCTCCACATCGCCCGCGACGACGTATCGATGCCATCGCCATCGGAGCAAGACATCCGCGAGGGGCGGTAGGAGATTCGGCCCGACAAGGAGCCCCGTGTTCAACGACGCCCCACCCCGCACCGCCGCCGAGCCGTTGAAGACGACTCGAAGCTTCGTGGTCGAGCTCGCTTCCTTGAGCACGCCGTGATGGGGTAGGTAGCACACCCGCGCACTCTCGTCCGTTTCCTGCTCGACGCGCGACATGTGTCCGAGTTCTTTGTATTCGGCCATGAACGCTCGGTAAAGATCGGCCTTGTGGCCGTCCCTGTTTAATCCGCGCTCCACTCGTGCGAGCATCCGGCTCGCCAGCTCTCGCGTACCCTTCAGTTCGGGGAAGGGTGTGGTGGTCGGGAGACGCACCACGTACCGGCCGTCGCGATCACGAGTATGTGTTTCCGCGAATAATTGCTCACATGTCTTCTCCTTTTCAGTGAGCGCGCTGCACGGACCCCCCACCTCTTCCTGAGTCCAGAAGCGTTGGACTAGGGAGTTGAGGGTGTCGTCGGCCGAACACAAGTGCTGCGCGGCGAAGGAACGCGTGGCGACCGTGTCCACCGCCCCGGAAAGGATCCATCCGAGGCTGGTTTGCTGCGCGATCGGCTCGCGAGGCCCCCCGCGACGGACACCGGGGCCGAGGATGGCGGCGTAGACGTCGGCGCCGAGCAGCACGTCGATGCGGTCCGCCGCCGCAAAGTCCGGATCCGCCAACTCCACGCCGCGGAGATGAGGCCATTCCCGGACGGCCATGCTGTCGATGCCGGCATACACGGTCAACCGCGGGAGCACGAGCGCGGTAACGGCGATCGGACAGTCCTCACGACGCGAGCAGACGTTTAACCGCACTTGTCCGCGCGCCACACCCGTCTGCTGCCCGCCCACGCCGAAGACGGTCACGGGCGTGCGGATGCGAGGAAGTCGCAGCCGTTGGACCAGGGCCTCCGTCACGATCGACACCTCGGAGCCCTGGTCGATCAGTGCCCTGGCGGAGTGCAATCCGCCGTGTTCGTCGCGCACGGCAATCCGTGCGGTGGCCAGAAGGACCGCAACGCGCGTCCCCAGTTCATGACGCGCAATGTGAGATGTTCTTGTCTCCCCGGACCCGGCGACGCTCACGGAAGGTGAGTAGGCGTCGTGCAGCACCGAGTGGTGTCTGCCCTCGCACACCGAACAGTTTCTTTTGGATTGACACTCACCGACTTTGTGTTTCCCCAAACAGTTGCTGCAAAGGCGGGTCTCCTCGACGAAACGCCGCCTGTCCTTTGCCGCCTTTCCCCGGAAGACGTCGCACACCATAAGAAAATGGTCTTTCCGGCACAAGGAGCACCGCTCCCTGCTCTTCTTCGTCTGCTCTGCGCCAGCGGCATCCTTCTTTAAATGGTGAGTGCGTGCGGACTTGGACACCTCGACCTTAGCCGGCTGCATTGCGTCTAAGGTATGTAGCCTCTTCTCTATAAAGTGCCGCAGCTCGGCATACGTCGGCGGCTCCGTAGTGCCACCGACGACATTCTCCCACTCGCGCCGCGAGCGGGGGTCGAGCATCTCGACAGTGAGGAACACGAAGAGGTCCTCACTGCTTGAGATGGGACGCCCGATACTTTCCAGCGAGCCGACCGTGCTCGACATAGCGTGGAACAGCTTGCGAAGCTCGGCCGGCGACTCGGTCTTCATCCTCGGCAGGGCCGTATATGCGGCATAGTATGACCGTACCAACAGGCGAGTATTTTCGTAAAAATCGACCAGCGCATCCCATGCGCGGCCGAAATTGGTCTCTGTGGTCGGCATACTTCTTACTAACAGCTCAGCTTCCCCTTTCAGGCTCGTCTTTAGGTAGTGCAACCTAGTGACGTCTGAGATTGCCGGGTCGTTGACGATCAACGACTGAAAGAGGTCCCGGAAGGACGGCCAGTCCTCGTACTTGCCTGAGAAGCTGGGCAGCTGGATGCGAGGCAAGGTGGTGCGGGGAGGAGCGGGCTGCTCCGGTTTCTGCTCGTCCTCGGGGCGCGAAGCCTTGGAGCCCTCGAGCTCCAACAGCGCGGCTCGCTGTTGGGTGTAGACGAGTTCCACCTTCCCGTAGAAGTCCTGCACGTAGTATTCGTGGGCCTTCATCTCGGCCCAGTGCAAGCTGCGCATCCGCTCGTGCTGCTCCTCAAACTTCGCCCATCTGCCGTCTAGCAGCTTGAGCGTGGTTGCAATCAGCGGCCCGCTGATCTTGGCTGCGCCCGCTTTCTTGAGATTTTCGAGCGTACGCGCGATACGCCCGAAAATCTCCTGTTGAGCAACCAGTAATGGTTCCATTTTCCTTTCTCCAGATCCTGACTGATCTCACCGCACACGAACGTTCTCGCAGTGCTGGTTCCCAGAACGGAAATCCGGCTCGAAGGACCAAAATGTTCGGCGCGGGTTGGAGCCGTGAGGAGGAAGGACGGAAATCACGAACACGCACACACAGAAATAATTCACACACGCAAGTTTTGTTCAAAAGCTAACAAAGTATATTTACAAGTCACAGTTAATAAAAATGTTATGTACAAGGTTATTTACACTGTCTGAATCACTCACACACTTTCAGATCGCGACACCGAACACGGATCGGACAATGTAAGTCCGGTGTGAGAAGCGCGCAACGCGACCGAAAGCGGACAAGTCGTGACGTGTGCGAATGAGAGACAAAGAGACCGCGAACGCGTGGAGCGAGCGACTCCAAGACGCGAGCGTGATAAGCGCAGCAAAGAGAGCGACTTTGCTGTTGCAAAACCGACGAAATCGGATAACGTGCAATTATCCGAGATAATGCGGTGAACTATCGTGCGATTTCGAAAACTGTGAAAATGCGGGTCGTACTCGAACGGGTCAAAGCAGACTGGCGCCGTCCCCACTCTGCATTCGCTTTTTATACTGTGCTTTTCTGGAATGTTCCTTCCTGTCGTCACTTCCTCTTGAAGGAAATGACGACATGAAAGGAACACTCCAGAAAAGCTCGGAAAAGTCTAAATAAATACTTTTACATAAATATAATTAAAAATAGCGAATTGGGGACGATGACTAAGGCGTTTTGAATTTAGGGAAACGGCAGCGCCGCCGTATCTCTACTCGAGCGCGCTCCGCGTGAGCGCGGCTAAGTTCGACATGTATCGAAAGCGGGACGCAAGTCCCGCGTACAGCGTGAGTGGAGAGCAACGACAGCAATGTGTGCGATGTAACACACATCACTGCCGCTACTCTCCACGTATATTAGTGCTGCATTACACCACCTATGTTGCACAGGCCATGCAACACAGGCGATGCAATGCAGCGTGATAAGGGCTTAGCGGAGCCCTACGTTCGCTCACGAACAATTATCTTTCTTAAATATGTGGCTCAGTATTTCTGCCGGTTTAAAAATTTTTGATAAGTACCTTGCATAAGATAAATAATATATTATTGCGGCAATATGTGAGCAACAACCAACAGTTCGTCTGCCATTAGCACACTCACATGCATAATGGATCACGCCGGAAACACCGATACTGTTTGGTTTGTACCTCAAAAAACATCTATATGTGGTACGAGAAATATGTCGGGATGGAACTTTTAGTTTAAGGACATTTTTTTCGTCCTTAACATATTCTATGTTTAATTTACCATTTTTATCTACCATCTCTGCCAAATACGACACAGCTTGTGAAAGTTGGTACGAACCGGTAAATAAAATTTTTAAATCTCTTTCGGTCATTTCCGGAAAATCCAAAAGATCATCAGATGTAATACTGCGAAAAAGGAGTTTTCGGCGAAACCATCCTTTTTCTTCGGCTTCAGTAGCCAAAGTATTTTCTACATCTTTTTGGTCATGCATCCTCTGTACAATTTCACCCGCGGTTTCTATATCAGATTGTAGTCTTTTCCCAAAAGTATTATTCAAAAATGACGCAATCCTGAAATAAATTCCAATTTTTGGTATCAACTTATTATCAATTTTGTGGTTTAGAAGACGATATTTTTGTTTCAGCACCCCATGAACAGATTCAACTACCCAGCGAATTTTAGTTACAAATCGAGACTGATTGGACTCTTTTGTTGATAGCATGCATTTTGGCATGCATGCTCTTAATAGAGACATCTCATTCAAAATCATACGGAAATAACAAAAAAGTTAGATGTTCGTGACAATTTATTTGTTATTTGCGATGGTACGTACGCCCGACATCAAAAAAGCACTAACAATGAGTACCAGAAGAAATCTTTCTCAGGGCAAAAAAAAGTTCCCCTCTGCAAACCCTTCACTATCTGTGCAACTGACGGATACGTAATTGACATGCTCAGACCGTTTCTTGCAAATAAAAATGATGCGGACATTTTGAAGAACACCATTCAAGATCCAAATAGTTTGTGTAAATTGTTAAGGGAAGGTGATACTTTTATTCTTGATCGCGGTTTCCGAGATATAGTTGACGATTTAGAGAATAAAAAGTTTAAAGTTTTAATGCCTTCATTGAAAGGAAAACGAAAGCAGCTATCAACAAAAGAGTCCAATCAGTCTCGATTTGTAACTAAAATTCGCTGGGTAGTTGAATCTGTTCATGGGGTGCTGAAACAAAAGTATCGTCTTCTAGACCACAAAATTGATAATAAGTTGATACCAAAAATTGGAATTTATTTCAGGATTGCGTCATTTTTGAATAATACTTTTGGGAAAAGACTACAATCTGATGTAGAAACCGCGGGTGAAATTGTACAGAGGATGCATGACCAAAAAGATGTAGAAAATACTTTGGCTACTGAAGCCGAAGAAAAAGGATGGTTTCGCCGAAAACTCCTTTTTCGCAGTATTACATCTGATGATCTTTTGGATTTTCCGGAAATGACCGAAAGAGATTTAAAAATTTTATTTACCGGTTCGTACCAACTTTCACAAGCTGTGTCGTATTTGGCAGAGATGGTAGATAAAAATGGTAAATTAAACATAGAATATGTTAAGGACGAAAAAAATGTCCTTAAACTAAAAGTTCCATTCCGACATATTTCTCGTACCACATATAGATGTTTTTTGAGGTACAAACCAAACAGTATCGGTGTTTCCGGCGTGATCCATTATGCATGTGAGTGTGCTAATGGCAGACAAACTGTTGGTTGTTGCTCACATATTGCCGCAATAATATATTATTTATCTTATGCAAGGTACTTATCAAAAATTTTTAAACCGGCAGAAATACTGAGCCACATATTTAAGAAAGATAATTCCATTTCAGTCATTGAAAGTGATAGTGAAGACGATTAAAGACATTCTCTTCAATTATTGTGAGAGGCGAGGGGACTCACGTTAAAAAAGCACCCCAATAATAAATATAGATAACGTAAGAGGCGAGGGGACTCACGTTAAAAAAGCATCCCGAAAATATGGACTTTGAAAACGTACTGCAACCTCCTCGTGGTAAACTCCGGGAACTATAAGTTTATAGGCTAACTGCAGACGTCTTTAATGGAAATACTATGTATTACTATATATTATTATACCATAATATTCACTGCATAAATGTGTGTAGGCAATAATAAAATTTTCTTATTTTTATAAATTTTCTTGACAATTAAACATTGCAACACTGCAATAAGAGGCTAGTATATATGTATGTATAAGTACCATGGCACCAACTGCCATGCACCGCGGCGCACCGAATGCAGCGCGCAGCGTAGCGCGCCGTTGCACGAATAATTGTTATTTTTTACAATGTTCCACCACTCCAATCGATTTGAAAAAAATATATGTTAAAGTGGAGAATCTAGAGATGTTTTTGTGAAAATGTAAAAGTGGTCACTCAAAATCATCACCAAAAAAAAATTCATAAATAATTTAAAAAATTTTTTATTGGTTTTCTTTTTATCATAAAAATTACCAAAAATTTTCTTTAATTTACCTAAACGGTGTTTACAACATATATTTTTCTCATTAAAATCGGTCCAGCCGTTTTCGAGAAAAATCACTTTTTTAATTTCGCTTTCCCCCTCCATAACTCCCAAAAAAATGCAATTTTAAGGCTAATGTTTGGGGAAGTTTTACATCTCAGGGGTGCCAACTAATGACATCAATTTGAGCTCGATTGGTGCGGGGGCAGATTTTATATGCTTATTCCGCTATGCCCTTTTTATCTAAAATACATACAATAATTTTACTATTTTTTTATTATATCAGTGTTTTAATACGTATTTTAATTGTACTGTAATATTTTTTCAGATTATTTATAAATACAGATTTAACCATGCCTAAAGATATAAGATATTTATCACAAAGGCGAAAGAATCAATTAATAAAACAAGAATTATGTAATAGTAGAAGTTTAGATTTATTACAACCATGCAAGTCAAATAATATTACAGTACCTAATGTTACAGAGGAATCGGCAACTTCTTCTATTGAAAATGATAATATATCTGTAACAATTCGTAATGTATTAGTCGAAGATCTCACTGAATTATCCTCTGAATTGCATTCTGAATCGCATACAGAATCTGATACAGACTTTGATACAGTTTTAAATTCTGATATAGATTTTGATACAGTTTCAGAAAATGAACAAGAATCTATCATTAATTCATCAAATAATATTCCTGAATCAGATAGTTTTAATAATTTCACGTTAAGCGAAGATTTACAAGCGTTCATTATCAAATATAACATTTCACATAATGCTACCAATGAACTACTTTCAATTTTGAGAAAACACGGTCATGTTGAGTTACCTAAAGATGTTAGGGTTTTAGTTCACACACCAAGAAATGCATCTAAAAATATTAAATGTCTGAGTGGTGGTCACTATATACATTTTGGCATTTCTTCTGGACTCAAGCGATCTATACAAACATATTACAAGTTTATAAAAACAAATGAAATAAAATTAAATATTAATATAGATGGTTTGCCAATTTCCAAAAGTTCAAATAGTCAATTTTGGCCCATAATGGCATCTCTTGAAGGAATCGATATATACACATTGCCAATATTAATTGGTATATATCACGGTATGCATAAGCCCAACGATGCAAATGAATTTCTCACCGATTTTGTAAATGAATTTATTGATCTTGCTCAAAATGGTGTAACTGTTTTTGATAGAACATATAAAGTTATTATTAATGCAATATTATGTGATGCTCCAGCAAAATCATTTGTTACATATACAAAAGGTCACACAGGATATTTTGGATGTTTAAAATGTACACAAGAAGGTGATATTGTGCTTAATAGATTAACTTTTCCGGAAATTAATAATACGTTACGCACAGATGATACATTTAAACAACGTGCTCAAATAGAACATCATCAAGGCGATTCAATATTAGAAAAACTAAATATTGGAATGGTATCACAAATTCCGCTTGACTACATGCATCTTTGCTTAGGCGTGATGAAACGTATGTTACAATTATGGGTCAAAGGAAATAAAAGTATTAGATTATCAAAAGAAAATATAAATTCAATTTCAAGCAATTTAATCGCAATAAAGTCTTGTATTCCATTTGAATTCGCGAGGAAACCTAGAGCTTTATGTGATGTGGATAGATGGAAGGCCACAGAATTCCGGCAATTTTTACTCTATACCGGTATAGTAATAATGAAATCAGTTCTATCTCCGATTTGCTATAATCATTTTTTGTCTCTTAGTATAGCTATAAGAATATTAATTAATCCAGAACTTTGTATAACATTTAACTCTTATGCAAATGCATTATTAGTGTACTTTGTTTCAAATTATGGTAATATTTATGGTAATGAATATATTTCGTACAACGTTCACAATCTCATTCATCTTTCTAATGATGTACTAAGATTTGGGTCTTTAGAAAATTTTAATTGTTTCAAATTTGAGAATCATATGCAGAAAATAAAGAAAAAATTACATCTATGTGGGAAACCTTTACATGAAATATCAAATCGTATGTTTGAGGAATTAAAGCTTCCAATTAGACCACATCAAATAGTACAATATCCCAGAATTGTTTACGCAAACAATAACATTTCTTACTTACAATTTAAAAATTATAAAATTTCAGTGAATAATAGAGACAATTGTGTGTTACTTAATGACTACTCAATTGTTTTTATCACGGACATAATTCAACTAAATAATACATTATTTATTCGTGCGAAACATTTCTTAAACCCAACATCTTTTTTCACTACACCATGCGACTCAAAAAAACTTGGTATATTTTTAATATCAAATAGTACTAATTCAAATATTATACAAGTTTCAGTGACACAAATAAAAAATAAATGTTTTAAAATTCCATGTTTTGACAAAGCTAATTCTTATGTTACAATACCGCTTGAACACACCTGTAATAAGGTGCAGTAAATATGGTTGTAATGCAGGAAATTATTTATATCATTTTTTATTACTTGTTTTAATATTTTGATTATTTCTTTTTTATTATTTTGTCATTATTTGTGATTCTATAATATATATATATAATACTATTATAGTACAGTAAATAGTATACTAATATTAGTCATTATATCTTTCGCCTTTGAATTCATTAGTCTAAAATGTTTGAATCTGTATTTGTGAACAATATTATTGTTTAGAAGATAATGTGCGTATTGCAGAAGTGGCTGATAAGGCTGTATATGTATTTTGTTACATATGTTTTTCAATGCAAATAGTAAATATTTATAGAAAAGGATATTTTTTGGGAGGCTGCACTCTAAAATATACGCTGTTTTTGTTGGCTATTGTATTCGAAATGCATTAATGCATTAAAAATGCATTAAAAAATGTTTTATATATATATATATATGGGACGTTCCACGTCAACCGGATCAGTGCTGCGACCAAAATTTAAAGCGACGAAAAAATACATATGAGGTCTCAATTTAAAGCTTGAACAAAGAGCTACAAAAAGCTATATGCGCCTTAGCAAAAACCAAGATGGCGACGTCAATATGGCGGCCATAAACTCAAAATTTTTGATCAATCAACCGGCTCAGTGCTGCCGCCAAAATGTTCAGCGACAAATAAATTCGTATAATGGCTTATTTTGAAGCTCGGACTCAAAACTTTTAAAAGCCGTATGCACATTTGCAAAAATCAAGATGCCGGGTCCAAGATGGCCGATTTTTCGCCAAAATTTGATGTAAAAGCCTTTAAAAACACCAGATTTGTTTGAAAATGGATCGACAGGGATTTTTAAGGTCACTTCTCTCAAATCTGGTGTGATAGGTTTCAAATCACAAAATGGCGGATCCAAGATGGCCGACTTTTCATCAAAATTTGATGTAAAAGCCTTTAAAAACACCAGATTTGTTTGAAAATGGCTTGGGAGGGATTTGTAAGGTCACGTCTCAAATTTGGTAGGTTCCAAATCACAAAAAAGTGGATCCAAGATGGCCGACTTATGGCCTATATTCGAATCACTTGTTTAGCAACAGCAGACTTCTTTGAAAATGAATAAATACTGATTTTTAAGAAAAATTATTATAAATTTGGAGTCAAAAATTTCAAATCTAGTTGATGTGGTAGTAATCAATCATTATTCAGAGTCAAAAAGAAGGCTACATAAACTCTAATACTGAATAATAATTGTATTGTCTTTTGCATCAGAGTACCGCTTTACCTTCAATTTGTTATCGGTAGTTGGAATAAATGCATGACTGCTTTGAATCTTTGTCACAGCAGGTGGATTAGGGAATTTTTTATTTAGTGACTTTGATAATTTCTGATGTTCCTCTTTGGTGTAATATAAAAACTGTATGTTCTTGAATTTTTTTTTAGCCCATGTGAAGAGATCACTCGAATTTAAAATAGCATTTTTGGGTTCAGCTTGTAAACTATATCGAGTAGCCTCACTTTTCAGACAAGCTCCAAGACCATCGCAAATGCTTTTTCCATGTGACGATGCATGGCAGTGCCATTCCGCTTCGATTCCAAAATCTAGCTTATGATATGTAAGATGCATCATTTGAGTTCTATTCTTAAAATGCTGCTTAGCACCATCTGATACGTAATAAATTTTTTTTACTTTTGGACATACTTTTTTGATCTCCGGTATTACCTTCTGCTGCATTAAATAGACCGCCGTTGCATCATGAGTAGTGCAATTTGAAAGTAAAATGATGCTATGATGTTTTAACTCCTTAGAAGAGCGATAGTAAAATGCAACAGTAAAAACGGAACATTGATCATTGTTGTAATGGAAGGCCTGCGCTGCGTTTTGAGCAACGTAAGCATAATTTTCCGCAAAATCGCATTGTAACAATATTTCATCTTCTCTCAAATTTTCCTTTTTGTTAGATATAAATTTACATTGTTCTTTTGAAATAAAACTATGAGTAATAAGGACTTTTAAGCGATTACACAATTCCTCCACAAATTCATCTGAGGGAAGACATTCTTGTTTGAGGGTACATCGATCAGTAGATTGCCATGTGCTAAATATTACTTGCTCTATGCTACTTTGTTCTAATAATTTCAGAACAAGTTCGGAAAGCTTCTCCATATTAGGACAATTCTTACATTGCAGCAAATGACAAGCAGCTGTAGGTCTTTTACAAAGAATAAATTCCAAACAATCTTTGTAGTCACCTAATTTAACCCCAAAATCTCTGCTTAAATTTTTGAGATTTACAGCGTCAATCATTAGTTTAACGTTCTGATGAGTCGTACAAACACAGACGCTGTGTGTACCTGACGCTCCAGCTAAGACACACCATTTAGGCCACAACTCAGCAAATTTAGATAAACCAATAGGATACTGTGGATACTTTTCCTTGAACATCGAGTGCAAAATTTTGACATCATACAGCATTAAATGCTTTTGTTTTATTTCTTTATGACCACCAACTTTTACAGTAACAGTTTCTTTCTTGTGGGGCATGATGCGGCTGTTTGTATCATTTTCGTAAAACTCAATTACTTTCGAGACAGTTTCTTGATCTACATTTTTTCCCTTCTTGAAAGGTGGTACTGATAATACTCCACTTGAATTTTTCAACTCCTTGGATTGTTTGGCCATCCTATAAGAACATTGAAATTCTTTACTGATTTGACGAATACTCCAACAATCGGGGGCTATTGTGAGTATAGATTTACGTAAAGGATCATTGTCAGGTAAATTTAGGAATTTCTCTTTTAGCCCATTCAAAAGTTCTTCTAATTGTTCTTTTCTAGATTTGCATATTCGTTTAGACGAAGGTTCTTCCGAAGAGTCGTCAAATTCCATCGAATCTTCCATAACATTACTTTCTACAGAGACATTACTTTCAAGAGAACCATTACTTTCCAAAGAATGATCTTTTTGAGTTTTGTAAAAAGTCTTCCTGCAATCATAGCATATTTTTGATCGTGGATGTAAACTTGGATACACTTCCAAAACAGCTTTTGAAATCTTCCTCAAGTCTTTGCCACAATGTCCTTCTTTCCCCAGTGGGTTACAACATCTCTTAGAATGAAGCTTCTGTACCTTTTTGATGTCTTCTATTGTATCTGCCATGTTCGAAAACAGCGTTACGAAAACAGAGTTATGAAAATCTACAGCAATTGCATAAAGAATATTCAAAAGAAAACTAATATTGAAGAGAAAGTCGCCAACTATCCTGAGAAGGACTGTTGAAAACTTATTGCCACTCCTCTACAAGACACTATTGAAGCAGTCGCCAAATATTTTGAAAAGAAATGTTGGACGAGCGATGGATCAGAGCACTTCTAACAACAAATGAGCCGCCGCGAGCAATAACAACAGATACGTTCGAACGCGTCGTTTGCCTCTCCTCGTTCCAGATAAAAGGGCGAGAAAATCATCTTAAACAAAAAAGTCTAAAAAACACAAAAATAAAAATTGTTTCGAATAGAGCTGGTACAGACGCAAATTAAAAAATGAAATTTTACTCATCACAAAAATAATTTTATTTTACTCATCACAAAAATAATTTTGATGATGATGACAATGATCCTTTACGTAAATCTATACTCACAATAGCCCCCGATTGTTGGAGTATTCGTCAAATCAGTAAAGAATTTCAATGTTCTTATAGGATGGCCAAACAATCCAAGGAGTTGAAAAATTCAAGTGGAGTATTATCAGTACCACCTTTCAAGAAGGGAAAAAATGTAGATCAAGAAACTGTCTCGAAAGTAATTGAGTTTTACGAAAATGATACAAACAGCCGCATCATGCCCCACAAGAAAGAAACTGTTACTGTAAAAGTTGGTGGTCATAAAGAAATAAAACAAAAGCATTTAATGCTGTATGATGTCAAAATTTTGCACTCGATGTTCAAGGAAAAGTATCCACAGTATCCTATTGGTTTATCTAAATTTGCTGAGTTGTGGCCTAAATGGTGTGTCTTAGCTGGAGCGTCAGGTACACACAGCGTCTGTGTTTGTACGACTCATCAGAACGTTAAACTAATGATTGACGCTGTAAATCTCAAAAATTTAAGCAGAGATTTTGGGGTTAAATTAGGTGACTACAAAGATTGTTTGGAATTTATTCTTTGTAAAAGACCTACAGCTGCTTGTCATTTGCTGCAATGTAAGAATTGTCCTAATATGGAGAAGCTTTCCGAACTTGTTCTGAAATTATTAGAACAAAGTAGCATAGAGCAAGTAATATTTAGCACATGGCAATCTACTGATCGATGTACCCTCAAACAAGAATGTCTTCCCTCAGATGAATTTGTGGAGGAATTGTGTAATCGCTTAAAAGTCCTTATTACTCATAGTTTTATTTCAAAAGAACAATGTAAATTTATATCTAACAAAAAGGAAAATTTGAGAGAAGATGAAATATTGTTACAATGCGATTTTGCGGAAAATTATGCTTACGTTGCTCAAAACGCAGCGCAGGCCTTCCATTACAACAATGATCAATGTTCCGTTTTTACTGTTGCATTTTACTATCGCTCTTCTAAGGAGTTAAAACATCATAGCATCATTTTACTTTCAAATTGCACTACTCATGATGCAACGGCGGTCTATTTAATGCAGCAGAAGGTAATACCGGAGATCAAAAAAGTATGTCCAAAAGTAAAAAAAATTTATTACGTATCAGATGGTGCTAAGCAGCATTTTAAGAATAGAACTCAAATGATGCATCTTACATATCATAAGCTAGATTTTGGAATCGAAGCGGAATGGCACTGCCATGCATCGTCACATGGAAAAAGCATTTGCGATGGTCTTGAGCTTGTCTGAAAAGTGAGGCTACTCGATATAGTTTACAAGCTGAACCCAAAAATGCTATTTTAAATTCGAGTGATCTCTTCACATGGGCTAAAAAAAAATTCAAGAACATACAGTTTTTATATTACACCAAAGAGGAACATCAGAAATTATCAAAGTCACTAAATAAAAAATTCCCTAATCCACCTGCTGTGACAAAGATTCAAAGCAGTCATGCATTTATTCCAACTACCGATAACAAATTGAAGGTAAAGCGGTACTCTGATGCAAAAGACAATACAATTATTATTCAGTATTAGAGTTTATGTAGCCTTCTTTTTGACTCTGAATAATGATTGATTACTACCACATCAACTAGATTTGAAATTTTTGACTCCAAATTTATAATAATTTTTCTTAAAAATTAGTATTTATTCATTTTCAAAGAAGTCTGCTGTTGCTAAACAAGTGATTCGAATATAGGCCATAAGTCGGGCATCTTGGATCCACTTTTTTGTGATTTGGAACCTACCAAATTTGAGACGTGACCTTACAAATCCCTCCCAAGCCATTTTCAAACAAATCTGGTGTTTTTAAAGGCTTTTACATCAAATTTTGATGAAAAGTCGGCCATCTTGGATCCGCCATTTTGTGATTTGAAACCTATCACACCAGATTTGAGAGAAGTGACCTTAAAAATCCCTGTCGATCCATTTTCAAACAAATCTGGTGTTTTTAAAGGCTTTTACATCAAATTTTGGCGAAAAATCGGCCATCTTGGACCCGGCATCTTGATTTTTGCAAATGTGCATACGGCTTTTAAAAGTTTTGAGTCCGAGCTTCAAAATAAGCCATTATACGAATTTATTTGTCGCTGAACATTTTGGCGGCAGCACTGAGCCGGTTGATTGATCAAAAATTTTGAGTTTATGGCCGCCATATTGACGTCGCCATCTTGGTTTTTGCTAAGGCGCATATAGCTTTTTGTAGCTCTTTGTTCAAGCTTTAAATTGAGACCTCATATGTATTTTTTTTCGTCGCTTTAAATTTTGGTCGCAGCACTGATCCGGTTGACGTGGAACGTCCCATATATATATATATATATATATATATATATATATATATATATATACAGGGTGTCTGAAACATTTTGGAAAAGCCGAAGAGTGCAGATAGAATAGGTCAAAAAATAGAAGGATTGTCACGTATTATTTTGTAATTTTTGCAATATTTATTTCGTAATTAATTATAACGTACAAGCCAATAAGTGCACGGGAAACCGGTAGGCGGGACTCTATAGAGATG
Source organism: Crematogaster levior (assembly GCA_901521435.1). Lineage (NCBI taxonomy): Eukaryota > Metazoa > Arthropoda > Insecta > Hymenoptera > Formicidae > Crematogaster > Crematogaster levior. The sequence goes on along the minus strand of CABEGB010001260.1, from coordinate 4,743 downwards.
TCATATGAAAGATGGGTGTCGATGTAAAAGAAAAATGGCTTACTTCTTAGCAACGAGTAACAACTGTATAACAACTGATTTTGAGAGGCGGAGTTACGAGCGCCGTATGACAGCGCCGTGACTTTATGACGTGAAATTATCACGTGGCGAATAAATGAGCAGGCGCTATCATTTCCTCACCACCTTGTGGTAGATAGCATGGTGCGTTTTTTTATAGTGGTATCCCCAGTAGGCCTAATCCACTGTCATTATTTAAAATTGTTCAAAGTGCCGTCCTCTCTCTCGTAGACAGAGTTCGGCCCTTCGAATATCGCGTGTAGCGTTATACGCCATTTCTGGCGTAATGGTATCGAAGGCCGCAACAATAGCTTCACATACCTCGTTTTCTCTACGCCGGTGTTCTACCAGATTTTTTATATGCCCCCCACACAAAAAATCTAAGATGTTTAAGTCTGGTGACTGTGCCGGCCAGGTGATCGGACCGCCACGGCTCATACACCTACCTGGATAATGCGCGTCTAGAAAATCGCGTACCTGTCGGCAGAAGTGTGCAGGAGTTCCGTCGTGCTGGAAAATCAGCTGTGTCTGCATATGAAGAAGCACATCGGCGAGAAGCACATCGGCGAGAAGCACTGGCAACTCGTTGCTTATAAAATCCGCGTATATTTCGCCATTCAAACGCGGCGGGAGAAGATACGGACCGATAGTACACGCACACGCTGATAATGGTACGGGTGCAAAGCGTTTACACGTAAAGTGCAATGCACCGCGTACCGCGAGAGTTCCAGGTCGCGCGCTGCGCGACGGACGCTCGTCCCCGGGTCTTCTTCGAATCTGTCGAGGATCCTCTCCTCGTCTCGAACGCACTAGATAACGCACTAATAACGCACTAGACCACCAGCTGATTCACGGTTGTGCACCAAACACCCACTTTCATGTAACTTTTGCACTGCACTTAAGATAACACGTCCCGACGGATATCGTGCACGTGCGAGGAATCGATCCGCGTAAATACGAGCTGCGAGATGCGCATTTTCGCTCGCTAGCCCAAAGACAATTATCGTGTCCGTGTACTTCTGTGGAGTAAATCTCATTTTTGTTGCAAATGAGCACCACGCGCATGCAAATATTTCACGCGACTGCAGACGTCGTGTCCGTCGGATACACGCAGCGGATGAAAAAGGAGATAGCGATCATAGACAAAAGATGATCGCTTATGATCGCTGTTTGTCTGATCCAACGGACACGACGTCTGCAGTCGCGTGAAATATTTGCATGCGCGTGGTGCTCATTTGCAACAAAAATGAGATTTACTCCACAGAAGTACACGGACACGATAATTGTCTTTGGGCTAGCGGGCGAAAATGCGCATCTCGCAGCTCGTATTTACGCGGATCGATTCCTCTCACGTGCACGATATCCGTCGGGACGTGTTATCTTAAGTGCAGTGCAAAAGTTACATGAAAGTGGGTGTTTGGTGCACAACCGTGAATCAGCTGGTGGTTTAGTGCGTTATTAGTGCGTTATCTAGTGCGTTCGAGACGAGGAGAGGATCCTCGACAGATTCGAAGAAGACCCGGGGACGAGCGTGCGTCGCGCAGCGCGCGACCTGGAACTCTCGCGGTACGCGGTGCATTGCACTTTACGTGTAAACGCTTTGCACCCGTACCATTATCAGCGTGTGCGTGTACTATCGGTCCGTATCTTCTCCCGCCGCGTTTGAATGGCGAAATATACGCGGATTTTATAAGCAACGAGTTGCCAGTGCTTCTCGCCGATGTGCTTCTTCATATGCAGACACAGCTGATTTTCCAGCACGACGGAACTCCTGCACACTTCTGCCGACAGGTACGCGATTTTCTAGACGCGCATTATCCAGGTAGGTGTATGAGCCGTGGCGGTCCGATCACCTGGCCGGCACAGTCACCAGACTTAAACATCTTAGATTTTTTGTGTGGGGGGCATATAAAAAATCTGGTAGAACACCGGCAGAGAAAACGAGGTATGTGGCTATTGTTGCGGCCTTCGATACCATTACGCCAGAAATGGCGTATAACGCTACACGCGATATTCGAAGGGCCGAACTCTGTCTACGAGAGAGAGGACGGCACTTTGAACAATTTTAAATAATGACAGTGGATTAGGGCCTACTGGGGATACCACTATAAAAAAAACGCACCATGCTATCTACCACAAGGTGGTGAGGAAATGATAGCGCCTGCTCATTTATTCGCCACGTGATAATTTCACGTCATAAAGTCACGGCGCTGTCATACGGCGCTCGTAACTCCGCCTCTCAAAATCAGTTGTTATACAGTTGTTACTCGTTGCTAAGAAGTAAGCCATTTTTCTTTTACATCGACACCCATCTTTCATATGACATCTCTATAGAGTCCCGCCTACCGGTTTCCCGTGCACTTATTGGCTTGTACGTTATAATTAATTACGAAATAAATATTGCAAAAATTACAAAATAATACGTGACAATCCTTCTATTTTGACCTATTCTATCTGCACTCTTCGGCTTTTCCAAAATGTTTCAGACACCCTGTATATATACAGGTATGTCGTTGTATATGTTATATAGCTGATCAATACAATTTTTACAGTTAATAATCATGTTTTGCTAAAACAATATTTGAAAATTTTAATGACATTATTTTAATAAAAAAACATTGTCTTTTAACAGAGAATTTTTATAGAAATAACATTTTAAATATTTAATATGATATATTTTATTATATTGTACGCTAAGTTTTGTCTTTTGGCATCAATAAGTAATAATTGACAATTTTTATTTGTAAGACAATACAATACAAATACAAATTAAACATACATATACAAATTAAAAGTTTTTTTTAAAGTTTGCTATTTCGCGAATTATAAATTGGCCAAAAAGATCCAGGCACGACCGTAGAAAGGCGAGTTAAAATTCTTTTCTCACTATTTAGTGACTCACGGTCAAGAGTAGTCTTATTGTTTATCTTATTGTTTAAAAGTTTTATTTTAATATAGTTTATGTATTTAGCTTAAACATTTTCTTTTTAGATTACACGAATTATATAGTGTAAATCAGCATGACATCACAAGAGAAAAAAAAATACGTAGTGGTAAAATTTTTATCTGATAACACATATTCTGAGATGCCAATAACATGGCTTGTAGAAGATGACGAAGATAATCACCAGCAATGTTGGTGGCCGCCTAGAACAACAAATAGCAATTTATTGATAGCAAATTATGCAACTCCTAATTATAACACCTGGAGTAAATATGATGTAGACATAATAAAATACTGTTGTAAGTATTTATGTATTTGTTTATCTTGTTTATTTTTTAAATATAATGTATTATAATGTTTTTTAAATATAATGTATTATAATGTTAAAAAACTCTTTTGTTGAAAGAGCTTTTTTTACATTTGACATGTATAGTTATTTATTAAGTATAATACATTTTATACCTAATTTATTGCATGCATTATGCTTATATCGAGCACATATAGTTAAAGAATTTTATTTTACTCAATATGTAAAAAATATCAGAAAACAGTCACAAATCTTCTAATTAAATATGCATGAATTAATGTAATACAATATATAATTAATCAATAATATGACAAAATAACAATATATTTGTTTCTACCATAGCACTTATAGAAAAGCTCCAAAAAAGTGCTGCAGATGAGACATATGAAAACAACTGATGAGGAAAAAGATTGAATTAGAGCTAATAACATGTTCAATATAACGTCTAAAAGAAAGGAAAACAGAAGAAAGTTTCTAACTGAAAATATATTGTGCCATGTATTATAGAATATTCTTCTTTTATTTAATTTTTTTCCTTAATTTAAAAAGAAGATGAACATATTTTCTTAATCTGAAGAAAATCAGTCTTTAAATTTACGTAGTTATCTGTTAATGCATAACAGTACTACTAATATTTGTTATGTCAAATTATGTATTATTAATTTTGCTTTCTTTACAAAGTATTATTGATTTCTTTATATACAGAAAAGCATCCAGGCACAAGCATCGAAAATTACGTCAGTACCATCATGCCCAGATAACTTTGATGAAATTATTAAACAAGTCCTTCAAGTATAAGGATAAATGGTACTTAATTATAATATATAATTTAATATATAATAAATAAATTGTTATACTGAAGAACTTTTATACATCTATTTTAAAAAAGAAAATACTGCAAAACCTAAAAAAAATAGAACATGCAAAAACTTGAAGACGAATTAAATGATATATTTTGATAGAAGGTATAAGCATATATATATATGTATATACCCTAACAGCACAAGAATGTCTGGGACGTCCCTGGATGTTGGGATTCTAGAGCAGTCCTGAGGACGTCCTCACGAGTGCTTGTGCTTAGTATATATATATGGGGTATATATATATATATATATATATATATATATATATATATATACACATATATAATAATACACAATACATATAAATTCTTCAAAAATTGATTGGCACATAATTACAAAATTTGTATGATACTAATCCACTGTATCAAAACGCTGAAGAGGAATTTAAATTTAAAACGTAAATATATTTTTCAAAACTTTGCCCTGAATGTATATAAAAGCATTTTATAATATAATATATATACATTGCCAAGTTATATATATTCCAGAGAATGTAAAATAAATGTTATGTGTATGCAAGCCGCAGCAAAACATACTTTAAAGGATATGTTCTAAACGTTACTAAAATCGAA
>CABEGB010001259.1:94556-155269 GCA_901521435.1 Crematogaster levior | reverse complement strand
TCAGAATATTTTTGATAAAATTGGAATATTCGTTTTGTAATCAATTTTTAATGTTGGGGTACGTGGAGACCCCAGTGTGGCAGCGCTATGTTATTCAAGAAGTAAGAAGCTATGGGGTTAAAATTACACTCTTTGGAAATAGATTTTTACGTTTTTAATTAATTATACTGTCCTATTTCAAAGCATTAAAATTGGCGAATTTTGGAAATAGATTTTTAATAGTTTTTAAACACTATACTGTCCCATTTTTGCAAAGATACTTTTGACGCGGACGAAGACCTTTTTACCCAAAAAGGCAATTTTATAACATAAAGAAACATCCATCTAGTCACCTTTGTAGTGTTAGTGAAATATCGTGTGTGTCGCACCCCACATTTGCCTGATTGAAGAATCAAAGATTACACAAAGAGAACTTTTACTAGAAAGGTGAGATTGCTTGAAATGTTTTTATCAAGAAACATAATTGTTTACACCTACAAAAAGATACGGAAAATCTTTCATCAATATAATAATACGACCGTCTCATAAACATCGTATAATTCTGTATTTTTCTCACCATCCTGCATCCTAACAATGTTTTTAACTACAACAAATTGTTTATGTTTCCCCACTCCACATGTTCGTTGTTAGTCTTACTGTTTAATCTGTAAACACCAACTTCGCCGTCATTCCATCGCTCAGCTCGGTTTTATCAGTTATGTGCTCATCGACGCGTCTTTTAACTAGACATCTTTGTAATATCGCATTTTTATTGTAGTTATATAATGCTTGGACATCGTTTTATATTGTGGGGTAACCATTGAGACAACCTTTGCCACACTTTTATATATTGTAACATTGTTTTGTATTATTTTGATTTTTATTATATTGACAGAGCTACACACTGACCAAATTCATCTATGGTCAAAACGTCGTGCTTTAATAAATGTATCAACTGCCAGTTTGCATGTCAGTTATTTCTTCCAATTTCCTTGATTTTATTATCACTGGCGAAGAGAAGATTATTTTGATAAATTATTCAGTATATTATTAACTATTATATGTATATAAAATTGTGCTATTAATATTGTAGTATTTAAGAGTTACAGACATATATTATAAAAATCAATTCAAATTAACAAAGTTGATAAAGAAGTACACACGTGAGACAGAAACGCCTTAACATATGAATTTGTATTACATCAAAATTCGGTACATGCATTCTCCATACATGTATATGCAAAAATATATAAATATGTTGATATGTGCACAAATTCATGTGTTAAGGCATTTTTATCCCCGTGTGTACATATGTGCAATCCAATTTTTGGTCGTTGACATTTGATAAATAATATACATGGTGGGCATTTGAAGTGTTACAAGCTATTATCTCTGGTTGTAAGTGTCGAATCAAAAATATGTTCAGACAAAATTTGTGACTGAGGGGGACATAAGTTGAACTTTTGATGAGAAATGGGATGTAAGTTGAGTTCCTTTGAAATAATATTTAGTTTTCGATAGTCTTGTCCCATGAAGTGCATAGAATAATGAGACAAAATTATTGACGCAAAGAAACGCTATTAGTTATCCTTAAAGAAAATATGCACCGCATATTGCAAAGCATAATTTTTAAATAATCCCAGGCTTTGCAACCAATTGATTTTGTCTTTATTATTCCAGTGTAAAAAGTGTTAGGGTAAATTCACCGGAAAACGAAATATTTTACAAGATATTTATATCAAAGTATTGCAAATTTGAGCCTTATAATTGGAAAAAGTGATGAGTATATTTAATATAGTGTTTTGGAAAGCGAGATAAAGTTACAAGAATATGTAATGAAAAATAGTAGTTCTCATTTAAGAAATTCAAGATGATCTTTACGCGACCTTTAAACGACTATTCATGTTACACACCATCTAAAGTCCCCCTCGAAGTCACAAAACTTCTTTGTTCGAAATTGATAGTTTTTATTCGACGCATACTTCCAGAGATACAGCTTGTAAGACTTTTAAATGTCTAACTTGCCAGTTTTAATAACAAATACAGGGTGTCTCAGACCACCCGTCTCACCCGATTTTTCGTGTAAACGTGACATTTTTAAAGTAGTGTGGTCAGCCAGGACTTCGAGGTTGTTTGACCTGAAAGCTCATCATCGGTATCTCCTTATTGGCATATTTCAGTTATCTGAGAGTTCTTCATAGTCACTGAGTTAGTAGGTTGAATGGCTTCTTAATTTTTACAACTAGGTCATTCGTAAATATTTCAATTTTCGATGATTCGAATATTTTATGCATTAGAGGCAATCAATTGTAAAGAAAACATAGTTGTTTTAAGAAAATATATGTAATTTGTAATTAACAATTACATATTTTCTTAAAAACAACTATGTGTTTTCTTTACACCAATTGATTTCTCTCATTATTCTGTGCATAAAGTATTGAGGTAAGATCATCGAAAAGTGAATATTTTACGAGATATTTTATAGTTTATGTAAAATTAAGAAATTATTTCAAGCCTTATAACTCGGAAAATATTTAACGAAAAACATTTATTTATAGTGTTTTGAAAGGTCTTGAGATAAGCTACAAGAATATGCAATAAAAATAGGTCTTATAAAAATTCCCTCTAGTCACAAAACTTTTGTCTGAAACATTTTTCTTTACAAAACAATACAACCAAATTAATAATTATCATGATAGACTCAAATTCACATTAGAAATAATAACAATGGAAATATCACTTTGATCTAAACATTATTATAATAAAAACACAATATGCATTTCGATTGGTTCCAAAGTACACATCCTCAGAAGATTTCTCTCTATATAGAGCTGAGCACCCTTCTTCTCATCCATAAACTGGCAATCATCATTTAAACTTATTCGACAGGGCGATTTCACTTTCACACCCCTCTGCTTCCAATGAGAAAAACATAAAACACCTGTATCACCCTCCTTATAACAGAGCACCAATCAATAGACCTTTTAATTGTTTACAGAAAAGAATTCAGAAATACCACCACAACATTAATAACAAAGAAAATGAACCACCAAGACTCTTCAATAATAATAATAAGTAACCCAGTTCTTCCTTCAAAACACATCACAAACAAAATATCACCACCCCACATAGATAAATCCACAATAATTTTTGAATTAAGGTGCATCAATAAATTAAACAATGTGGTCAGAGTACAAAAAGATAAGATAGAAAATTCAAAACAATGTCATCTACAAAATCCAATGGAATGAATGCAACGCCTCTCTATGGGACAACCAAACGACAACTAAAAACAAAGAATAAAAGAACACAAATAATATTAGATTAGATCAAACAAAAACACTTCGGTTATTACAGAACATAAGATTAGCCAATCATTCGTTCAATTGGGAAGATGTCAAGACTTCGAGCACCGAACATAATTACCATAAACGCCTCCCAGAAATGATTTTCATTAAATCAAGCAAAGAAAAGCATAAATTTTGCCAAAGGATACAGAACAACTAAACAACGCGTATTTAGAAATAATCTCAAAACTCGCAGACAATATAACACAGATGACTCTACCTACGCTAAATAACACTCTAATGGTGCTTCCCCTACCAAAAATTGTGTTCTGGGTACATATTATTTAAGACGCTCTTATAATCCATATAATTCGCCTCCTTCGTAATAATTGTAAAGACGTGTGTGACGATTCAGATCTTAAGAGAATCAGAGGCAGGAGCATATTTAACACTCATAATAGCATATTTACCCTCATGGTACTAAAACATACATCACACCAAAAATGACATCTAACAAGATAGCTTTCACTCCAACATAATACTGATCCTGTTTCTCTCTTCTTCAAAAATTCAAAACAGAGTGTTCATTGTGCCACCAACTAACATGATCAATTCGAGGGAACCAAAGGCAACAACTCTTCCAACTCCACATGACTGTTCCCAACACGAATGACAATGGGAATCTGTCACCAGGATATGCTCTCAAACAACAAGTTTCAGCTTATATCTCTGCTTTTAAATATAACTTATTATATTTCGTTATCACGTTACTGAAGAGGGCTCTGTGTAAATGAAACGCGTTTAACTTTTTAACATAACGTTGTTGGTACTTATATATGCATTGTATCAACAACACGCTAAAATACATATTACACCTTAGGCTCTAAAAAGGCTTACTTCAAAACTTCTATGATTCTTATCACGTCGTAGGAAAGTTCCTAATTCTAACTTAACTTCAATTTTTCTTTAAAATGTCAGTGTTTACGAAAAATTGCGAGACGGGTGGTCTGGGACACCCTGTATAGATTATTCTGTTTCTTTACTACTACGTCGTTTATTCTCCTTTTACTGGGACATGCCTTCTTTCTTCTTCAGAAAAACTTTGAACTTATGTGCTTTTCGGACCTTTATTAGTTGAAGGATTTGTTGATTTTGTAATGAAGAAGCAATAAATAATTTGAGGTGTTGATGATTGCAGAAATCAAACTGTTTGTATGTGTTGCTGTGATGTATCATTTTCAAAAGAAGTATTATTTATATTTTCTTTCTCACTTTCGACATCAAATTCATCATTAGAATTTTCATTATTTTGATCATTATCATCGCTATTATCATTACAATTCTCATTTTCTTCTTCAATGCCTCCTTGTGCTGCTTCTAAGAATAGTGTAATGCGTATTATCTCTAATTCAGGTATTGGTTGCCGGTAATGACTTTTGTGTATATTTTTATCATGTCCCATAAAATTTGCCAAATCAGTGACTTGATCTTCGGATAAATTCAAAGTTATATAACACGTAGCAATATGTTTACGCAGTTGGGTACCTCTCAAAGAACTAGGTAATTTTGCACCACAATCTTCAGGAAAGTTACGTAATAAAACACATGCTCGTAAATATTTAAAGCGTTTTTTGTTATCATTTGGAATGCCAAATAGAAATTTTGCAGTGGTACTTTGGCATCTTTTCGATATTTCAAGATCAATTGTAAACATTCCAGTAATTGAGTAATTGAGAATGTAGAATCCACAGGTACAGTACGCATTAGTTTGCCACGAATTGAGAAAATTACATATTTTTTTACGAGCTGAAAATAATAAGTGACATTATTACATTGTCCCTTAAATATTTATATGTAATTATTATAAAGTATTTTAAAATGAATAAAAAATAATTATCAAAATTAAATGTGTAAATTATAAATAGAAAAATAAATATAAAAAATATACAAAAATATTAAATTAAGAAGAGGAAGGGAGTTAGGGAAAAGGAAAGGTCGTGTATAATTGATATATCAGGAGACGCGGTAGCGTCTCCGGCCATGTTCAAAATTTTGGACGCTACTAGTCTCTTATCCAGAAAGATTAGAATCGATTTTTTGGGATACAGAACTATTAAAATATAAAAAATTTTGAAATGCATGTAGCATATTCTGAAAGGTGGCATCGCCACGAGTAAGTTAAGCCAAAAAAAAAAAAATCGGTCAAGCCGTTCTGGATATACAAACGGTCAAAAAGTGATGTTTTTCATGAAAAATTTTCTTCTCTGTCCGCAGTCATGTATGTACTTCTCTTCTCTCTTACCTTTCACTCACACCTCCCCCAACTTCCACTCACCCTCCCCTCCCCTCATTTCCCTTTCTCCCACGCCCCCCTTCCTCCCCTCCCCTCCCCCTCTCTATTTTTTCATTTTTTTCGCTTTTCTTACACTTTTTCATCATCTTTCACCCCCTCTCACTCTCTCACACCCTTTCTGGTGTATTTACCATTTATTAAAAATTTTTAAAAACCACCCCTTGAGGGTGAAATTTAATATCTCAAAAACAGTACATTGAAAAAATACGGTACCTGTGTCGTTAATTAACATTTCTTATGGGGTTAATTTACTGCTGAATAAAAATTTTCAAAAACCACCTCTTGGGGGTAAAATTTAATATCTCGGAAACGGTGCATTGTAAAAATATGAGACATGTGCCGTTAATTAAGGTTTCTTATGGGGTCAATTTACCATTTATTAGAAATTTTCAAAAACCACTTCTTAGGGGTGAAATTTAATATCTCAAAAACGGTGCATTGCAAAAATACGGGGTCTATTTCGTTAATTAAGGTTTCTGGAGTTAATTTACCATTTATTAAGAATTTTCAAATACACTAGTGTAAAATATTCCATTTGTATAATAATTTATATAATAATAAAATTTATGTTAATTGAATTTATCGCTTAATCTTTCGTTCTAATGTAGATATTTAATAAAATATTCAATTTACTTACTAAGTAAAATTTATAACATTGTCCTTTAACTTCAAAAAATTCTAAGTTTTTAAATAAACCTAATAAACAAAATTGAAAGTGATAATAAATATTTTCTCAATTTTTGATCTCTCTATACTAAACGATAAGAAATTAATCCTAATCCATCTCATCCAAATAAAATTCTAAGTAAATTAGGTCTAATGATTATTAATATAGACATAATCTTTAATATATAATCTTAAATAAAATATTAATATAAATACTAAAACTATTAAAAATAAATAATATTTATAATAATAATTTAAGATAATTTAAATTTTTATATTAATCCTACAAATTAATATTTTATTTAAACTACCTAAATTTTTAATTATTATTTTAATAAAATAAACTTAAATTAATTAAAATTTTAATTAATGGTCAAGAATAAATTAATAAAATTATATATTCCTTTAAAAAAATTGTAAATGTGTAATTTGAATTTAAATATATTTTTCCGTGTAAAATATATGAATATAAATACCTCTGTGGTGTATTTTGTTTGTAATAATATGTATAATAATAAAATTTATGCTAACTGAATTTATCGCTTAATCTTTCGTTCTAATGTAAGTATCCATTCTTAAAAAGTCTATGTTATATCGATTTTCGCAGGTATTGTTGTCACTTTTCCGCGATGCTGATTGGTTATCTCGATGCTCTGTGCTGTGCACGTTACTTCAAATCGATAAAAGCTTGTCATGGTTAAACGTGACACATGTGACAGATTATGATTGTATTTTTCTTTGGATCTTTGCGCGTGTTATATGTGTACAATATATTAAGCCAGCGGCACACGATGCTATTTTATCTGCTGGATTGCTCGCGTGCGTCTGTGCTGGCAATATTTTTTTCTGTTAAACTGAAAATTATGTAATCTGTTGATCACGCTGTTGACTGATCTGCTGAATTTCTGTAAAAATCCAGCATTAAATTTCATGCCCAAGGGGTGGTTTTTGAAAATTTCTAATAAATGGTAAATTGACCCTATAAGAAACCTTAATTAACGGCACATGTCTCATATTTTTATAATGCACCGTTTTCGAGATATCAAATTTCACCCTCAAGGGGTGGTTTTTGAAAATTTTTATTGAACAGTAAATTAACTCCATAAGAAACTTTACTAACAACACAGGTCTTGTATTTTTGCGGTGTACCGTTTTTGAGATATTAAATTTCACCACTGAAGGGTGGTTTTTGAAAATTTTTAATAAGTGGTGGAAAATTTTTATTGAACAGTAAATTAACTTCAATAAGAAACCTTAATTAACGACACAGGTACAGATATTTAGTAACAAAAATTTATTCTAATATTGAAATTATATAAATGATTAATCGGCACATTGTAATTGAAACAAATGCACTTTGCAGACAGAGTTTGATTGTGTTACTTTTCTTGATTTAAAAAGTGCTGTAATTAAATCATTTAATTGTAGCACATATTTTTTTCGTTCCAGTTTGATGTAAAAAATTGCATATATTTATTTCAGGAAATAAAATATATCATTGAATTAAAAAAATATTTGATTCTATTGCATTATTGCATAAAATAAATACGTTGTTCTTTGATTGTACATGAGAAAAATATAAGTCAAAGCTGAAATTTCTCATTGAGCTCATACGATCACAATTGCATCACAGTAAATCGAAATCATGATACGAAGAAAGAAAGTATATCGACAATTATGAACTGTCATATGTACCGCTGACAGCAGACAATATTAAATTTACTTGCTAGAAAATCATGTGAAAGAATTCTTTTCAAGTTTTAGAAAAGATTTCTGTTATTACATCATTTTGCAATAATCATGTGTTCGGCAAACACATGATTATTGCAAATGCACCTTTTTTTGTATTCTATACTCCAATTTTATTTCAAAATGAAAGAGAAGATATTATCGCGTGTTCACTCGTTTAATCTTAATTCAAATTTATGTATGTGCTGAGTACGCGTAGGAAAATATAAAAATATCAAAGAAATAAGTGATAAGTGATAAGAATATTGTGTATGCCATATATGAGTGTCACAAATATGCAAAAATTTTACACACAGTTATGATTGCTGCGTGCAGATTTATCAGTTGTTCATTGTAAATTCGTACAATATCAATGGCAATTTTTTGTTTATCACAATCTAATCGTCATATTTTGCAATAATCATACACATGCATTTTTTTATATTGTACCGGTTTATATTGTTCAGTTGTGTTATGGATGATGCGTGGATATTCGACGAATTTTTGACAGCTCTCAATGTGCGAATATAAACGCATGCAAAATCTCGTATAAAAGAAGTAGTAGCCAAACACGACATAAATAACTTTCGATAAGCTCGGCTGGACAGGCTTCCGTTACTAGCTCTTCTGTGTTCTACATGAGCTTCAGTATATGTAATACATCGCTACAATCAAGAAGTTCTGTGTTTTCATTTATTAACATTATTTAAGAGATCAGTATTTCTTATTGAAAATTAATAGAATTCAATTAATTATACATATAAATTATTCTATTTAAATATGCAAAAACATTCTATTCTATTTAAAGCACATTTTTTACTATTTATTACATCTACTATTTTTTAAACTATTTATCACTTTGATAGATATTACGCAACATGTGATCAAGAGTTTAATTATATTTTTATAGTAAGCATATGCAGTTATTAGATAATAAGAACAATCTTAAAGATATATGATATATTATGTCTATTATAGATTTCTCAAGCCAGGTGTAAGAAGATAAACACGGTTAATTATCGATAATAAATCATTACGTAGGATCATCAATTGAAGGAAAATTACACAGATGGGTCGTAGACTTTTGAAATATTATATTCTAATTATTTATATTTTATTTATTATTATTATCATAATTATTATTATTTTATATTTTATTTATTATTCATTATTATTATTATTATTATTATTATTATTATTATAATTCCCGCCTTCTCTTCTTCCACCTCGTGGTCTGCGGTCTCTCGGCCCGCTGCCCCAATAATATTGGGCCGCGGACAGCCTCATCAGGAACCGCATAAAACGGTCATTTTGTACGCGGGCTCCAGCGCGTCTCCCTCTATAAACTGTAATTAAAAAACAAATTATTAATAACTAGATATAACATATGGTACATTTTGTATGGTATATTATTTAGGTACATTTAGGTATATCTAGGTATATATTAATTCCGCTGATTAGATATTTAATAGCAAAAATATTAATCTGATATTGAAATCGTGTAATTGATACGTATAACTGAACTATTAGATAATCCGCATTTTCTATTATTGAAACAAACACATTTTTTTAGCCAAAGGTCAATTGTGTTAGTTTTCTTGATTTAAGAAGTTATTACACAGGGCCACAAAGGGAAAAACGGGTGGAGCATTTCAGAGCTCAGTACACCTTTATGTTTTTCGGGTCGCAGATTACGATGCCGGTGTCCGTTTGACCCCAGCACGTCTGGGTCAAGGTCAAATGAAGGTCAAACACCTTAGATGGGGATGTACAATTTTTTTGACACCGGATTCTGAAAGAGCGGAAAATTCTACGTCCGAATATGTTTTGACCTTTAGGCCAAAGTGACCTCCGAAGGTCATATAGAGGTCATCTGAAGGTGAAATCGTTTCCTTGATATTCTCGGCTGATTCTTTGATAAGTAGCTGATCTCGAGTCAGTTGACCTTATGTTTCTCGGGTCGCTGATTACGATGCTGGTGTCCGTTCGACCCCAGCTCGTCTGGGTCAAGGTCAGATGAAGGTCAAATACCTTAGATGGGGATGTACAATTTTTTTGACCCCGGGTTCTGAAAGAGCGAAAAATTTTACGTCCCAATATGGTTTGACCTTCAGGTCAAAGTGACCTCCGGAGGACATATGACTGTATAACCTTTTCGTGCCTGCCCCCCCAGGAGCACCTCCACGTGGTGATGGCGGGCAACGGGTCACCGGCAAAGTCCCTGGGTGAAGGCGTTCAAGCCGTCATGGCAGGCACACGTAAAAGCCTTACGATGCAGGGACTCGGAACCCCAGTATCGGCGATTGGTCAGGGTGAGCAAGCGGGCCCGCAGTCGTCGTCATCATGCGACCGCAGCTCTAATTTGGTGGAAAACTTGGCCTTTTTAGAGTCTAATGCTACAAGTTCCATAGCAACCCCATGCCATCAACGGTTAAGCAACTTTTGTGTTGTTTGTGGAAAATATATCATCGCAAATAAGGGGTGGAAATTTAATGATGCTATGAAAGTATGTTACCAAAAGTGTTTCAATATAGATTCAACTAAAATGAACAATTCTTGGACGCCAACAAAATTATGTATCACATGCTCTCTCAGAATCACGGGGAAAAAGAAAATAAAATTTGTTTCTCCTACAATCTGGCGGAAGCCAAAAGATCATGCCACTGATTGCTATTACTGTTTGACCGACATATCTGGGTACAATAAAAGGAATAGTTCTGCAATATCATACGCATCAGTTCACTCTGTAATTCATGCTGTTTTTAACAGCAATGAACAGTGTGAAAGTGAACATAAGATGTCTGTTGATGAAGTACCTTCTGGAACAGAAATTGATGATGAAGATACAAGAATGTCATTTAATGAATTTTACGATCAACAAAATAACGCTTTAAATGAATCGCAAGAATCAGAAGAAGTTCAACATGGCGATTCTCATGTTTTTAATCAAGATGAGCTAAGTGACTTGGTTCGAGACGCAGGTCTGTCTAAAGAGATTTCCGAACTCATAGCTTCTAGATTACAAGAAAAAAATTGTTTAGCTCCAGGCACGCGAGTGACGTTTTATCGTGATCGCGACCTCCCATTCAGAAAATTTTTCTCTAAAGCACAGGGTTTGGTTTATTGCAATGATGTTGAAGGGCTGATCAATGAATATAAAAGTGTAAGGTATGAAGCTCGTGATTGGCGGCTATTCATTGATTCATCGGTAAGAAGTTTAAAAGCTGTCCTGCTTCACAATGGAAACGAATATGCTCCTATACCGGTTGGTCATTCAGTAACCTTGAAAGAAGCATACATCAATCTCGATTTTTTACTTAAAAAATTGAATTACGATAGCCATAAGTGGCAATTAGTTGGAGATTTAAAAATAACCAGTATTGTATTAGGTCAACAGAGCGGCAACACGAAGTATCCATGTTTTATTTGCGAGTGGGATAGTCGTGCCCGAGACCAACATTATGTAAAAAAGGACTGGCCTCTTAGGCAAGCATTAACTCCAGGTTCTAAGAACGTTATTCAGAAGAGCCTCATTCCTACTCATAAAGTTATTCTACCACCTTTACATATCAAACTAGGCTTATTTAAACAGCTTATCAAAGCTATGAGGGAATCACAAAGCGATGCTTTCATGTACTTGTTCGAGAAATTTCCCAATATCTCTGAAGCAAAAATTAATGAAGGTATTTTTGATGGCCCTCAAATAAGAAAACTGATTAAAGATGAAGAATTCGAAATGAGAATGACAACTAATGAAAAAGCAGCTTGGTGCAGTTTCAAAGAAGTTCAACAAAAGTTTTTAGGAAATAACAAAGACCCTGATTACAAGAATATTGTTGAGAAATTGTTAGAAAACTTTCGAAGGATGAGATGTTTAATGAATTTGAAGATCCATTTTCTCCATTCTCACATCGATTACTTCCCTGAGAATTTAGGAGACTTTAGTGAGGAGCAGGGTGAGAGATTTCACCAAGACTTGAAAGAGTTTGAGAGGAGGTATCAAGGTGTTTGGGATGTGAATATGATGGCAGACTATTGTTGGTCTTTAAAAAGAGACACATCCAATGTACACAAGAGAAAATCGCTCAGGAGAAGTTTTGCGAATAAAAGAACACGTCATTCATAAATTTCTGATTTGCATCTCTACTAAAAAATAAGTTAATTAAACAACAACAGCTCAATTTTTCACATGCGATTTACAAATTAAAATAAGTAGACGATGTAAACAAAATGATGGTGGGATAAATTCAGGCCAGCATCGTAATCTGCGACCCGAGAAACATAAGGTCAACTGACTCGAGATCAGCTACTTATCAAAGAATCAGCCGAGAATATCAAGGAAACGATTTCACCTTCAGATGACCTCTATATGACCTTCGGAGGTCACTTTGGCCTAAAGGTCAAAACATATTCGGACGTAGAATTTTCCGCTCTTTCAGAATCCGGTGTCAAAAAAATTGTACATCCCCATCTAAGGTGTTTGACCTTCATTTGACTTTGACCCAGACGTGCTGGGGTCAAACGGACACCAGCATCGTAATCTGCGACCCGAAAAACATAAAGGTGTACTGAGCTCTGAAATGCTCCACCCGTTTTTCCCTTTGTGGCCCTGGTTATTAAATCATTTAATTTTATTTTTTCGCTCAAGTAAATTTATCAGTTTGTTAATTACAATATTCATTGCAATAATGCAAAATGAACTTTTGATAAATAACAATATTTTTGTTCAACAATGCTCTTAATACCATTATATGAGAAACTTAATTCAAAAATAACGTTTTGATTGAATATTTCTTTGATCCAATGATATATGTATTTTATTTCCTGAAACATATGTATATTCAATTTTTTTGATATCAAACTTATTTGAACGAAAAAAAATTATTAAATAATTTAAATATAGCATTTTTTAAATCAAGAAAACTAACACAATCGACCTCTGTTTATAAAGTTAGTTTCAATTACAATGATGCCGATTAATTAACAGTTCAATTATTTGTATCATTTGCACGATTTCACTTACACTATTTGATAAAATTGTATATTCGGAAAACAAAATGTTATTAACAAAAAATAATTAAAATATGTGACCTCTGCGTTCGGAGTTGGCGGCGACGGGGCCGGTAGCGACAGGGTTGGCGGGGACGAAGCCGGCGGTGGCGGAATTGGCAGCGACGGGGCCGGTAGCGACGGGGCCGGCGGCGACGGGGCCGGCAGTAACGGGGCCGGCGGTAACGGGGTTGGCGGCAACGAGGTTGGCGACGACGGGGCCGGCGGCAACGGGGTTGACGACGACAGGGCCGGTGGCGATGGGGTCGGCTTCACCCATTATTATCTGAAATTAAATATAAATAAAGAATATTACAGTTTTATTATATTATATAATATAATAACATAATAATATTATATAATAAGGAACAAGGCTACTTACATCTTTGTCTGTCATGATAATTCCGACGAGATAATTCCGTCTGGAATTTGGAGTATCCCGTTATTCTAAAATTTTATATAAATAAAGTATATTATTATTTCGCGATTAATATGTATCGATTGCGGCTTCGCGGATCGTGTCATGGTTTTGGGGCATTTCCCGGATGCGTAATTAAGGTACGCAGAATTCGGTGACGACAATGTTAATATACACAAGAATCGACAATTCTCGCTCACGAAAAGATAATCGCGATGTGCTCTCACTTGCCTTAGTGGCGCAATAAATATTCTATTTCAACGGAACGAAATTTCGATGAATTATCGTTAATGATAAATTATCTTTAATGATTAATAAATTTAATGTGATTAATGAATCGAGTACGCGGGTTGTTAATATCTTCCAACTACTTTCCTACTGCGTTCAGTACACGCACAAAATTGCATTCGCACAAAACGACAAACATAAGATTAAACGTGACAGCAATTGCGAAAACAATTCACGCAATGAACGAAATGTACACGAATCGCGAGATATTTGATGGGTCGGATTATACGCATACAATTTTGATATAACTCATGATTCTCACACACGCGGGTTCGATATATCTCAACTTTCGCTGTATGGCAATTATCCTACACACTCGAGACGTGTTTACAATTATTGAATCGCTTCGCGGTACACTGACAAGTAACACTACCCAAGTGTGACACGCCGATTTGGCTGCAAGTTGGCACATTTTTAGAACTCGGAAAAATAATCGATACGTATTTTTTTTTATCGGCAAAGAAGAAGGTTTAAGGGTTGAAACTACCCCCTGTATTGCTCAAATACCCGTAAAATGCATAATAATATGCACGCGCATATGAAGTAAAACTAACTTCCATAGAACTTGGTATCTTGGGGTTTTTTGGGTCGCTGATTTCAAATCTGAGGTCATATTTACAAAATTCAAAATGGCGGATCCAAAATGGCGGAACAAATTTTACAAAACTTTTTGGTTTTTCGATGAAACTTGGTATGTAAACGGATTTTTGGGTGGCAGGTAAATTTTTGAATCTCAGGTAAAATTTTTCAAAATTCAAAATGGAGGATTCAAAATGGCGGACTAAATTTCATGAAAGTTGTTGTTTATTTCATAAAATACAGTATCTAGGGATCTTTAGGCTCTCTGATTTCGAATTTGAAGTTAAATTTTAAAAAGCAGAATGTAGATACTCCAAATTGACCCTCAAAATGTCTGAATATCTTTCGGATTATCATAAAAATTTGTCTAAAATTTTTTTGGCAGTTTGAGTTGGGCAGATGAAATATGATACAGAGGAATGATCGTGGTGAAGGATGCGAATCTGCGTAGTTTCATCGGGAACTAAATGTAATATGTCTGGACTGAATTGACAAAATTCATTGTGAAGAGGACAGATGTCATTAACTTTAACAATTTGAGATGACAACAAGTAATTATCAAATAATTATTTTTACTTCCGTAATTAGCTGGTGAATTACTTATATCTTCTTCACGGCCCCAGAGTGCACCACGTGGAGGTTTACGGTAAGATTTTGCTCTCCTTCATTTTTTTTATTTTTTTTTGTTTTTAATTTTTTTTAAGTTTTTTTATATATTTTTTTTTTTTTATTTCTTTTTTTTTCATACAATATTGAATATGGTTGTATAACGGTAATTTGAAGTAGATAATTGAAATAATAAATGAAGTACAAACGAGGTCTTTATTCGGCGTAATGCTTGCAATAGTGATAATTTTCAAAAAAATGTGAAAAGCATGTTCGGTACGGAATGGAGCCGTGAGGAGGAACGACGGAAAAATACGAACACGCACACACAAAAGAATTACACGCAAGTTTTGAACACTGAATAAAAAGAGTATATTTAACACAGTCAAAGTTATTAAAAGTAATATGTACAAGGTTCTTTTTACACACACTCTCACACACTTTCAGGGCGCGGCGCACAGCGCGGACAGTGCGAGTCCGCGAGGAACGCGACAACCGAAGGAGAGCGCTCGAGGCGTGTATCAGCGCGGAGTTCGCGAACGCGTGGAGTAAGCGACTCCTAAGCTACGCGTGTATTGAACGCAGCAAAGCGTGCGACTTTGCTGTCACGAAAACCGCCGAACCCAGATAAAAGGCAATTATCTGAGATGTTGCGTGCGAATCACTATGTGCGTTTTTAAAGCTATCGAAATGCGGGTCGTACCTGAGCGGGTCAAAGTAGACTGGCCCTCGTCCCCACCTCGCATTTGCTTTTATACCGGGCTTTTCTGGAATCCTCCTTCCTGTCGTCACTTCCTCTTGAAGGAAATGACGACATAAAAGGAACACTCCAGAAAAGCCCGGAAAACTCTATATGAATAGTTTTATATAAATATGATTTGACACAAATAATTAGGGACGATGACAAGGCTTTTTGAATGCTTGGAGAAACGGCAGCGCCGCCGTCTCTCTACTTTAGCGCGCTCCGCGTGAGCGCGGCTAAGTACAAACATGTAATGATAGCGGGACGTAAGTCCCGCGTACAGCGTGACTGGAGAGCAACGACAGCAATGCGTGCGATAGAACACACATCACTGCCGCTACTCTCCACGTATAGCATTGCTGCATTACACCCCCTGTGTCGCACAGGCCATGCAACACAGGTGATGCAATGCAGCGTGATGAGGGCTTGGCGGAGCCCTTCGTTCGCTCGCGAACATTCCGCCCGCCTCCGGTAAGTTTACCGGACGGAGCAGATTAGCGGTTTGCATCGCGCGCGGCGAGCGCGCGACGCGCGTGACGTTCGCGGCTAAGTGCCGCGCGAGCCGCGGCGTGGTGTCGCGAGCGGCGACTCGCGCTCGGCGCAAGTAGTAGCACCTGCGGGGTGCACGTAATTCGCGACGCACGTGTTCGCTGCGTGCCGGTTCGCGTGATCAGCTGATTGAAGTTGCGTCGTAGTAGCGACGGATCGCGTTCGATGGCACGTAGCGTGGTGCCGCCGCGAATAAGTCCGCGTACGCGAAAGTCCGCGAGTGAACTGAAATGAGGTATGAAATGCGACAATATGACGAATGTGAATGTACAATGCGGTGCAAGATGAATAAAGTGCAAAGTGAATTTTGTCACAGAGAAGGTGCGCACGGTGTGACTTAATGGCCAGCCGTGTCTCGTGCGTCGCCGGTACCAGTGTCCGACTCGACTGGCAGAAAGACTATTTTTGCGAGTGGCCGCGTGAAACTCGAGGTGGCCGTCCGGACGCCGACCACGCGCACCTGACCATCGTCACCCGGATATAGAGCCGTGATGCGTGCCAGTGGCCACCGTGCCGGTGATGTTATTTCGCTCCGCACGAGACACAACTGGCTGATACGTGGATTCGAGGTGGCCGTTCGCCACTTGGGTCGCTCGGCCAAGCGGTGAATACATTCCTGGGACCACCGCCGCCAGAAGTGGTCCCTCATTTGTTGCACGTGTTGCCAGCGCGTGAGACGGTTCGTAGCGACGTCCGCGAGCGTCGGCTCTGGCACAGTCAGCAAAGACGTGCCGACCAAGAAGTGGCCGGGAGTTAGTGCCGCGAGGTCGTCGGGATCGTCGGAGAGAGGGGCGATCGGTCGCGAATTCAGGCACGCCTCTACCTGAGCGAGGAAGGTCGCCATCTCCTCGTAAGTGAGGGTATTGTCGCCCAGCACCCGTCGCAAGTGGTGCTTCACCGCTTTTACCGCCGCTTCCCACAGGCCGCCGAAGTGTGGTGCGGCCGGTGGGTTAAACCGCCACGCAATGCGCTCTGCGGCGAGCGCCCGGCCAATGCGCTGGGCTTCCAGGTTGCTGGCCGTGAACAGGGCCCGCAGCTCGGCTTCCGCACCTACAAAATTCGTCCCGCAGTCACTCACCATAACCTGCGGCAGCCCGCGGCGGGCGACGAAGCGGCGAAGAGTGGCCAGGAACGCCTCGGCAGTGTAGTCCGACACCACGTCCACATGGACCGCCCGCGTGCACAGGCAGACGAAAATTGCGATGAAGCCTTTGTGCGCCTTGTGGCCTCGCCCCTTGCTAGTTCGCAGCATTATCGGCCCCGCATAGTCCACGCCAGTGTGCTGGAACGGCCTGGACGGCGTCACTCGGTTCTCCGGCAGAGACCCCATGAGCTGCTGCGGCGTCGCCGCCCGCCATCGCGTGCACCGCAGGCAACGATGGATGCGGCCCTTGACGACGCTCCGTCCGCCCGGTAGCCAGAACCGCTGTCGCAGCAGCCCCAGTGTCTGCTGCACTCCGCCGTGGAGGCCCTCGCGTGACAGGAGTCGACGAGGAGCCTAGTGAGAGAGGAGTTTTTTGGTAGGATGAGCGGGTGTTTCTCATTGAAGGACAGCAGTGAGTGCTTCAGCCTGCCGCCTACGCGCAGCATCCCCTGGTTGTCGATGAACGGGGTAAGTTTTTGCAACTCACTCCGCCGCGAGAGTGGCTCGCCTCGTCTAATCCGGGTGATGTCCTCCTCGTAGCTCGCAGTTTGCACCCGCCTCACCCAAGTCATCAGGCCCCGGTCCAGCTCGTCCGCGTCGGGGGGCGTCGGGGAGCGGGCCGCACTCGGCAGCCAGCGCCGGCACCAGGCAGTGACCCGCAGCAAGCGAGCCAGCGTCGAATAGCGCAGAAGTAGATCCGGTTCATCGTCCCGCGGCACCGCGTTCATGCACGTCTGGCTGCGTGCCTCAGGAAGGTCGGCGTCCGCCATTGCGCTGGCACTGTCGGTAGCCTCCGGAGGAATGGATTCTCGCGCCAGCCACGGAGGGCCGTGCCACCATAGTGAGTGATGCGCAAGCTCGTCCGGCGGTATGCCCCGTGAAGCACAATCGGCGGGATTGTCTTCGCTCGCCACGTGGTGCCAAAGTGCCGTCGGAAGTGTGGATTAAATCTCCGACACCCGGTTGGCCACAAACGTTTTCCACCGTGATGGGTGCCCCGGATCCAACCCAAGGCCACGGTGGAATCGGTCCAGAGATGGGTCGGTTGACCCTCGACGCCGAGCACCGTTCTGAGGTGCACCACCAACCTGACGAGGAGTGTCGCCGCGCACAACTCCATTCGAGGTAGGGATATCTGTTTCAAGGGTGCCACCCTTGTCTTCGCCATCACCAGCCGCGTTGTCCAATGTTTCACCCCCCTTCCTTTTGTCCGCAGGAATATCACCGCCGCATACGCCCGCTCTGAGGCGTCGTCTGCGAAGCCGTGAACCTCCATGGCCTCGTCAGTCGGTGAGCAGTGCAGCCACCTTGGAACCCGGATCTCTGACAGTCCAGGCAGTGACTTAAGGTACGCCGTCCAGAGGGCTGCATCGGCGGAGGCGAGGGGAGAATCCCAGCCCGGTCCCCGCAGCCAGGTGCCCTGGAATAAGATTTTTGCGCGGACTACCACCGGCGCGAGCCACCCCAGCGGGTCAAACAGCCGTGCCGCCTGCGACAGCACGGTTCGCTTCGTCAACCGGGCGGGCACCTCGATCCTTGCGCTGACGGAGAAGACGTCCTTGTTCGAGTGCCACAACAGGCCCAGTGCCGAGTGGCTATCATGCGGCAGCCACGATCGCACACCGGGCGTGAGAGGTCCTCCGCTGGGAGTTCACGAAGGAGGCTGTCATCGTTCGCAGCCCACTTACGCAGCGGGAAGCCGCCCGCCTTGCAGAGCTCCCTCAGCTCCTGCAGGAGGCGCCGGGTTTCGTGTTTTGTTGCTGCACCGGACAGGACGTCGTCCACGTAGACGTCCCGTCTCAACGCGGAGGCCCCCAGCGGGTAGTTGTCGCCCTCATCATCGGCGAGCTGCCGCAGCGTCCGGATTGCGAGGTATGGAGCGCACGCCAGTCCGTACGTGACTGTATTTAATCGAAACTCGCGCACCGCGCCCGACTCATCGTTCCATATGATTCTTTGCAGATCGCGATCGTCCGATGCACCAGGATCTGGCGGTACATTTTTTCAACATCCGCCGCGACGACGTACCGGTGCCACCGCCAGCGCAAGAGGACGTCGGCGAGAGGCGGCAACAAGTTCGGGCCGACGAGGAGCCCCCGGTTTAGTGACGCGCCACCCGGAAACGGTCGCCGAGCCGTTAAACACGACCCGCAGCTTCGTCGTTGAGCTTGCCTCCTTGAGGACGCCGTGATGGGGTAGGTAGCATACTCTTCCCGTGATCTCGGATTCCGCTCCGCCCCGCGACATGTGTCCGAGCCGCTCGTACTCGGACAAGAATTCTCGGTACAGTTCCGCCATGCGCGGGTTTCTCGCGAATCCGCGTGTCACTCGCGTGAGCATCCGGACGGCAAGCGCGCGTGTACCCGATAAGTCGGGGAAGGGCACCGTTGTGGGAAGCCGCACCGTATACCGCCCGTCAAGTCCACGCGAATGTGTTCGAGTGAACAGAAGCTCACATTCTTTTTCACTTTCAGTCAATGCTCCGCACGGACCCCCCACCTCCTCCTGAGCCCAGAAGCGCTGGACCAGGGAGTTGAGAGCGTCATCGGCCGAACACAAATGCTGCGCGGCAAAGGAACGGGTGGCGACCGCGTCCACCGCTCCGGAAATTATCCACCCGAGGCCAGTTTGTTGCGCGACCGGCTCGCGAGGCCCCCCGCGACGGACACCAGGGCCGAGGATGGCAGCGTAGACGTCGCCGCCGAGCAACACGTCAATGCGGTCCGCCGCCGCAAAGTCTGGATCCGCCAGCTCCACTCCGTGGAGATGAGGCCACTCCCGAACGGCCAGGCTATCGATGCCTGCGTATACTGTCAACCGCGGGAGCACCAGCGCGGACACGGTGATCGGACAGTCTTGTCGTCGCGAGCAAATGTTCAGCCGCACCTGCCCGCGCGCTACGCCTGTTTGCTGGCCGCCCACGCCGAAGACGGTCACGGGCGTACGGGTGCGAGGGAGTCGCAGTCGTTGGACCAGGGGCCTCCGTCACGATCGACACCTCGGAGCCCTGGTCGATCAGCGCCCTGGCGGAGTGCAGTCCGCCGTGCTGATCGCGCACGGCAATCCATGCGGTGGCCAGAAGGACCGCAACGCGCGCCCCCACCTCGTGCCGCGCGATGTGAGACGTCCTGGTCTCACCCGATCCGGCGACGCTCACTGAAGGTGAGTAGGCGTCGTGCAGCACCGAGTGGTGTCTGCCCTCGCACACGGAACAATTTCTTCGACTGGCACTCACCGACCTTGTGTTTTCCTAAGCAGTTACTGCAAAGGCAGGTCTCCTCCACGAAGCGGCGCCGCTCCATTGCCGCCTTTCCCCGGAAGACGTCGCACACCATGAGGAAATGATCCTTGTGGCACAAGGAGCATCGTTCCCGGCTCCTCTTCTTCTGTTCGGCACCAGGAGCCTCTTTCTTCGCGTGGTGAGTGCGTGCAGACTTGGACACCTCCATCCTAGCAGGCTGCATTGCGTCCAAGGTATGCAACCTTTTCTCCAAAAATTGCCGCAGCTCGGCATACGTCGGCGGATCTGTAGTGCCTCCGACGGCGTTCTCCCACTCGCGTCGCGAGCGGGGATCGAGCATCTCGATAGTGAGGAAAACGAACAAATCTCACTGCTCGAGATGGGTCGCCCGATGCTCTCCAGCGAGCCGACCGTGCTGGACATCGCATGGAAGAGCTTGCGCAGTTCCGTTGACGATTCCGTCTTGATTTTCGGGAATGCCGTGTACGCCGCATAATACGACCGCACTAACAGGCGAGTGTTCTCATAAAAATCCACTAGCGCCTCCCAGGCGCGCCCGAAGTTGGTTTCAGTGGTCGGCATGCTTCGTACTAACAGTTCCGCCTCCCCTTTCAGGCTCGTCTTTAGGTAATGCAACCTGGTGACGTCTGAGATTGCCGGGTCGTTGACGATCAACGACCGGAAGAGGTCTCGGAAGGACGGCCAGTCCTCGTACTTGCCTGAGAAGCTTGGCAGCTGGATGCGGGGCAAGGTGGTGCGGGGAGGAGCGGGCTGCTCCGTTCTCTGCTCGTCCTGGGGCGCGAGGCCTTGGAGCCCTCGAGCTCCAACAGCGCGGCTCGCTGTTGGGTGTAGACGGTTTCCACCTTCCCGTAGAAGTCCTGCACGTAGTATTCGTGGGGCCTTCATCTCGGCCCAGTGCAGGCTGCGCATCCGCTCGTGCTGCTCCTCAAACTTCGCCCATCTGCCGTTTAGCAGCTTGAGCGTGGTTGCAATCAGCGGCCCGCTGATCTTGGCTGCGCCCGCTTTCTTGAGATTTTCGAGCGTACGCGCGATACGCCCGAAAATCTCCTGTTGAGCAACCAGTAATGGTTCCATTTTCCTTTCTCCAGATCCTGACTGATCTCACCGCACACGAACGTTCTCGCAGTGCTGGTTCCCAGAACGGAAATCCGGCTCGAAGGACCAAAATGTTCGGTACGGAATGGAGCCTTGAGGAGATTACGGCGGAAAGATACGAACACGCACACACAAAAGAATTACACGCAAGTTTTGAACACTGAATAAAAAGAGTATATTTAACACAGTCAAAGTTATTAAAAGTAATATGTACAAGGTTCTTTTTACACACACTCTCACACACTTTCAGGGCGCGGCGCACAGCGCGGACAGTGCGAGTCCGCGAGGAACGCGACAACCGAAGGAGAGCGCTCGAGGCGTGTATCAGCGCGGAGTTCGCGAACGCGTGGAGTAAGCGACTCCTAAGCTACGCGTGTATTGAACGCAGCAAAGCGTGCGACTTTGCTGTCACGAAAACCGCCGAACTCAGATAAAAGGCAATTATCTGAGATGTTGCGTGCGAATCACTATGTGCGTTTTAAAGCTATCGAAATGCGGGTCGTACCTGAGCGGATCAAAGTAGACTGGCATCGTCCCCACTCTGCATCCGCTTTTTATACTGTTTTTCTGGAATGTTCCTTTCTGTCGTCACTTCCTCTTGAAGGAAATGACGACATGAAAAGAACACTCCAGAAAAGCTCGGAAAAGTCTAAATAAATACATTTACATAAATATAATTAAAAATAACGAATTGGGGACGATGACTAAGGCGTTTTGAATTTAGGGAAACGGCAGCGCCGCCGTATCTCTACTCGAGCGCGCTCCGCGTGAGCGCGGCTAAGTTCGACATGTATCGAAAGCGGGACGCAAGTCCCGCGTACAGCGCGAGTGGGGAGCAGCGACAGAGATGCGTGCGATGTAACACACATCCCTGCCGCTACTCTTCACGTTTATTAGTGCTGCATTACACCACCTGTGTTGCACAGGCCATGCAACACAGGCGATGCAATGCAGCGTGCTGAAGGCTCGGCGGAGCCCTTCGTTCGCTCGCGAACAACATTAGACTCCAAAATTTTTATCAAATGTGAACGCATTAAATTATGATCATATTTAACTTTTTCAAGTTTGATATTAAATAATAATGATATTGCAAATCTATTGCAAAAACACCGCAATCGTTACTATTTGGTTGATGTTGTACGGTTGGAAACTTAACAGGGTACTTTTTAAAATCATATGTTGGGAATAATCTTTTCAAGAATTGTTCGTGATGCTTATGTAGTTTCTTAGAATTTAATGAATCATAAATAAATATGTTCTTTCTGTTATAATAACTGCACACCCAATGTCCATCATATGGACCTGATGAACTATGTAATATTTGTATGTTTTTCATCAACTCGCATAGGTTGAATTGTATCAAGACATTGCACACGCCAAGTTTCGACAGGTCTATAATCTGAACAATTTTGTAAAAGATGATCGAAATGATCCATATGAATGTCAGTTAACCATTCGCCCTGAATAATTATATTTCTTTCTCTAGGCATTAATTCTTTTTGTTTGTTTGGTTCTATAAACATTTTAAGTATATATGTATATAAATATGTATGTATATATTAAAAACAATAATTTTATATCGACTTTGAAAAAATCTTATATCTACTAATATGTGTCTGTGTGTTTGCGTACAACAGTTTTATTATAAACGCAACTCTGTATCGGCGCACAGCAGCCGGTTTCTACAGGCGCACAGCACCTCTGTGTCGACGCACAGCAGCCGGTTTTTACAGGCGCTCAGCACCTTTGTATCGCCGCACAGCAACCGATTTTTATAGGCGCACAGCACCTCTGTATCGGCGCACAGCACCTCTGTATCGGCGCACAGCAACCGATTTTTATAGGCGCACAACACCTTTGTATCGGCGCACAGCAACCGATTTTTATAGGCGCACAGCACCTCTGTATCGGCGCACAGCAACCGATTTTTATAGGCGCACAGCACCTCTGTATCGCCGCATAGCAGCCGTTGTAAATAAAAAAAATTAACTTACCCGTCCGTTTTAAGTTGGAAAATTTTTCTTGATTTCTCTTGTCGGCAATTCTGTGAAAAAAAACTTGTTTTAATATTCATCAGATCGAAAAATTCTTCATGACAAAGTTTCATATATTCAAGGGATCTTTCTAACTACGTAAACACAAACATAACATAAGATTAAGAAGGTGAAAGCACCAATCGATAATGTATTCTCATCTGCATATTTGAAAGTGATAAAGTCATAGATGTTTTTAATACTGTTGCTTAGCAAGTTTTGAAATAATTTCTGAGTAAGCCTCATTCAGTTGTTCGGAATCTTTTTGTAAATTAATGCTTACTATCTGCGATTTGATATGGATCATTTCAGATATTAAACGTTTTTGATAATTGTATACAGTATCAAGAATTCTAACATCCTGTCAGTCAAACAAATGGTTATATTTTAGCATGTGTTCAGTAACTACCGAATGCTTTGATGGGTCAAGTTTTACATTATCTATGTTCTTTTGTTCTTGTCGAAAGTTGTCTTTTGGTTTGTCCAACATAAGATGCATCGCAGTTTTTACATCGAATCTTATAAATGACATTGCTCTTCTTGAACTTTTCCGTTTCATCAAGTTAAGTTATTAGCGGCGACGATAGTGAAAAATAGCGACTTAAGAAATCAGGTAAGCAAAAAAGTATTCAATTTTATAGTTTATTATTTTATATCTTTTTTTATTTACAGGATATAAAAATGATTTCTTTTATATACAAGATATGAAAATAGTTGCGTAGCAAGAAATAATGCAGTAAGTAATGTTGATTGCTTACTGCATCCTATCTTATCTTTCAGCATTTTTATCTTGTATATATTATATTTCATTTCGTTTAATAATAGTACTTTATGTTATAGTTATGTGCACTATTTAGTTTGGAATCGCTGAAAGAAGATAACACAGAAAAGCTTCGTGATGGTGTATCATCCTAAAAAACCAAACTTGCATTTGCAATGAGCCATCTTTGAGAAAGATCAGGATAACTTTGAGAAAGCTGCCACTATATATATATTAGAGAATATTGGTAACGTATTACCACATATGATATACATAATAACAAGAAACAATGCGGTAAGTAATGTTGATTGTTTACTGCATCCTATCTTATCTTTCAGCATTTTCATCCTGTATGTATTATATTTCATTTTGTTTAATAATAGTACTTTACGTTATAGTTATGTGCACTATTTGGTTTGGAATCGCTGAAAGAAGATAACACAGAAAAGATTCGAGATGGTGTATCATCTTTCTCAAACATGGCCCATTGCAAATGCAAGTTTGATTTTTTAGGATGATACACCATCTCGAATCTTTTCTGTGTTATCTTCTTTCAGCGATTCCAAACCAAATAGTGCACATAACTATAACGTAAAGTACTATTATTAAACAAAATGAAATATAATACATACAGGATGAAAATGCTGAGAGATAAGATAACATGCAGTAAACAATCAACATTATCGCATTGTTTCTTGTTACGCAACTATTTTCATATCTTGTATATAAAAGAAACCATTTTTATATCCTGTAAATAAAAGAAGATATTAAAATAATAAAATAATAAACTATAAAATTGAATACTTCTTTGCTTACCTCACAATTTTAATTATACTTTTTGAATTATAAAATACTATTATTAAATATTTTAAAATAAAATGTAATGCATACGGGATGAAGATGCTGAGAGACAAGATAGAATCCAGTAAGCAATCAACATTACTTATCGCATTGTTTCTTGCAACACAACCATTTTTCATATCCTATATTTATAAGATAATTCACAGTTTCGAATATACATCTCGAATCTTTTCTGTATTATTTCCTTTCAGCGATTCCAAACTGCAAAAAATAAAAATCGTTCTTATTATATAGCACAATTTTAATAATATAAAATACTATTATTAAATATTTTAAAATCAAAATGAAATATAATACATACAGGCTGAATATGCTGAGAGACAAGATAGAATACAGTAAACAATCAACATTATTTTCCGCATTGTTTCTTGTTATTACGTATATCATATGTGGTATAACGTTATCAATATTCTCTAATATATATATAGTGGCAGCTTTCTCAAAGTTATCCTAATTTCTCAAAGATGGCCCATTGCAAATGCAAGTTGGTTTTTTAGAATGATACACCATCTCAAATCTTTTCTGTGTTATCTTCTTTCAGTGATTCCAAACCAAATAGTGACACATAACTATAACATAAAAAACTATTATTAAACAAAATGAAATATAATACATACAGGATGAAAATGCTGAGAGACAAGATAGGCTGCAGCAAGCAATCAACATTACTTACCACATTATTTCTTGCTATGCAACTGTTTTCATATCTTGTATATAAAAGAAACCATTTTTATATTCTGTAAATAAAAAAAATATTAAAATAATAAAATAATAAACTATAAAATTAAATATTTCTTTGCTTACCTCATTCCTTAAGTCGCTATTTTTCACTATCGTCGCTGCTAATAACTTAACTTGATAAAATGGTAAAGCTCAAAAAGATCAATATCATTTATAAGATTCAATGTAAAAACTGTGATGCATCTTATGTTGGAGAAACCAAAAAGACAATTTTCGATTGAACAAAAGAATATAGCATACAAGGTAAGACTTGACCCATCAAAGCATTCGGTAATTACTGAACGCATGTTAAAATATAACCGAATCTTTTGACTGGGAAGATGTTAGAATTCTTGATACTGAATACAAAAAATCAAAAAATTTAATATCTGAAATGATCCATATCAAATCGCAGAAAAAACTAAGCATTAATTTACAAAAAAATTCTGAACAACTGAACGAGGCTTACTTAGAAATTATTTAAGAACTTGTAAAAATCAATATTATATTAAAAACATCTATGACTTTATTACTTTAAAATATACAGATAATAATACATCGGTTGGTGCTTTTTCACCTTCTTCAAACTTATGTTATTATGTCTGTTATTGCTGACCCATTCTTTTGATCTTTATCTCAGTTCGTCTGATTAACCATCTATTAAGACATTCTGATAAGAAAGATCATTTCAATGAGACTAAGAAAAGCAAGAACAGGTATTGTTAATAAATCAAATATTATTATTATTTTATATAGAAATTACTTACAATTACTAAAAATAACTGATTATGAATAACTTATGATTTTCATCAAACTCTGCATAATGCAATTTCTTGCTTCTCTCTCCTCTCATTATGTATAAACAAAACATTTTCGTACCTCTTCTTCTTCTTCTTCTTTCACTTCTTTCTTTTCCTTCTTTTACTCCTCTTCTTCTTTTCTCCTCTCTCCTTTTCTTTCTTCTGTGTTGCACTGAACTGTCACTTGTACGTAATTTTTGCTTTCACGCAATTTTCACTTGCACGCAATTTACGAAACTAAACGTTATTAAGGCTGCGTTCCAATATTTACCGCCAGTACTGAAAATCTATAGTGTATGTAACGCAAACTATAGATTTTCAGTACTAGCAGTGAATATCGGAACGCAGCATAATTAAAAACTATAGGATTGCCAACTAAATAAGTGTGGTTTTCACCACAATTACTTAGTTGCCAATCCAATTTTATCTCATATGATAATATCATTAAGTACAAATTTACATGATAATAATAGATATGTAAAGGCTTAGGGCACAGATTAATAGACAGATAGCCAATGGTCCCTGTTAAGGCGAGACCAGCACTTCTCACTGGTTTCAGCGCCATACAGTAGTTTTCGTAGCGGCCAATACAGTAACTACGTTTCTAAGATAAAGCAGATCAGGTTTTCGAACGAAGTTACCTCTCTCGGTTTGGGTCTGGACTAAGTATATCCGATTTTATCGACACATTTCGCCCCTGGTTTGAATCCGGGCTAAAGATTTCGCCCCTGGTTTGAGTCCGGACTAAGTATATCCGATTTTACCCACACATTTCGCCCTTGGTTTGAATCCGGGCTAAAAATTTCGCCCCTGGATCATTTAATGAGACTAAGAAAAGCAAGAACAGGTATTGTTAATAAATCAAATATTCTTAATTTTATATAGAAATTACTTCAATTACTAAAAATAACTATTATGTATAACTTATGATTTTCATCAAACTCTGCATAATGCAATTCTTGCTTCTCTCTCCTCTCATTATGTATAAACAAAACATTTTCGTACCTCTTCTTCTTCTTCTTCTTTCACTTCTTTCTTTTCCTTCTTTTACTCCTCTTCTTCTTTTCTCCTCTCTCCTTTTCTTTCTTCTGTGTTGCACTGAACTGTCACTTGTACGTAATTTTTGCTTTCACGCAATTTTCACTTGCACGCAATTTACGAAACTAAACGTTATTAAGGCTGCGTTCCAATATTTACCGCCAGTACTAAAAATCTATAGTGTATGTTACGCAAACTATAGATTTTCAGTACTAGCAGTGAATATCGGAACGCAGCATAATTAAAAACTAGGATTGCCAACTAAATAAGTGTGGTTTTCACCACAATTACTTAGTTGCCAATCCAATTTTATCTCATATGATAATATCATTAAGTACAAATTTACATGATAATAATAGATATGTAAAGGCTTAGGGCACAGATTAATAGACAGATAGCCAATGGTCCCTGTTAAGGCGAGACCAGCACTTCTCACTGGTTTCAGCGCCATACAGTAGTTTTCGTAGCGGCCAATACAGTAACTACGTTTCTAAGATAAAGCAGATCAGGTTTTCGAACGAAGTTACCTCTCTCGGTTTGGGTCTGGACTAAGTATATCCGATTTTATCGACACATTTCGCCCCTGGTTTGAATCCGGGCTAAAGATTTCGCCCCTGGTTTGAGTCCGGACTAAGTATATCCGATTTTACCCACACATTTCGCCCCTGGTTTGAATCCGGGCTAAAGATTTCGCCCCTGGTTTGAGTCCGGACTAAGTATATCCGATTTTACCCACACATTTCGCCCTTGGTTTGAATCCGGGCTAAAAATTTCGCCCCTAGGTTCGAGTCCATGCTAATTAACTACGAGACGAGAGAAAGAGAGGTGAGAGATTTATAATTTTCTCCTTCGCACGCCGTATATCGATAGCAAATATTTCAAATGATCGGAGTCGAGAATACCGATTTTCTTTTCCTCTAGTTCAAGATTTTTGTTGCGTTATTAATTAATTAAATAATAAAGAAATTTAAACTTTTGTGGAAATTGGCAATTTGTTATTAATTTAAGACTTTATTGATCTAACTCTTTTATTAAAATTATTACATGTATGACTTTTCAACTTGTAATTTAGATCCTTTTTAAGTAACTATTTATTACAGCAAATTGAATCACTAAATAAATATATACATACATATACAGGGTCCATTATAAAAGTAATGCGCATTGTCTGAGAAAAATATATTTATTGATCGGTACAAATGCTTAAAATTCTTCAAAATACTCCCCCCCTGAATCAATACAATACTTGCGGAGACGTGTCTGCCATGCCTGGAAGGCATGCTGAAACTCCTCGACGGGAATGTCTTTTAGGATCCTTGTATGCTTATGGATGTTTTCCACGGACTCCCAATGCTTTCCTTTCAGCTCTCTCTTCAGACGGGGAAACAAAAAAAAGTCGCACGGAGCCAAATCGGGACTGTAAGGGGGCTGGGGGACCCCAAGCATCTGGAATGTTTCGGTTGCATTCTTTCCAAGCCGCACGCAAAACTTGATGGCGTATCGCTGTTGAAGCGAACTCTCCATCGCGCCGTGTTACAGAGACGAAAAACACACTTCACGCGGAGGCACGTCTTTCCACTCGGACTGCTCGGAGCAAACTGGCGACCGGCTGCCTTGGAAGGGCAGACCCCCCACTACATTTCCCGACTCATCTTACCCCGCTGCGATGGATATTCGCGTCACAATAAAATCATGCGCATTACTTTCATAATGGACCCTGTATATCGCGCGATCCGATCTCAATAGCTGAAGAACGCGCGGACAATAAGCGATACCCAGCCGCGCGCTGTGCCGCCAGCCAGCCGCGGCGACACGCTGGCCAGCCGCTGGCGCCTTCACTTGGCCAGCGTAGCCAGCTGGCCTTCGCCATACCCTTGCCAGCCATGCCAGCAATATACTGCCTACACACATACATAATATATATATATATATATACATATATATTGGTTTAAAAATAATTTCATTGGATTAATATAATAAGATATAATAAGATATTTGCGATTAAAATCACACTAATAAGCACGATCCAGTGAGAAGAGATCTATCGAGTGGACATCGAATTGACGTCGAATTGATGTAAATTGCATCGATCGATATCAATTTGATATCGATTTGATGGTCATTTCTCACTGGGGATATAAATTGGATAATTTTTAACTAGATTAATCATATTTAATTAAAAGTAATCCGATTTATGTCGTGTTTGGTGTCATTTTAATCGTAAAAATGTCATTAATCCATTAAAATTATTTTCAAATCAATAAAATGCGAAATTAATGTTCTAGGTCTTATTTTATTCCATGTTTACTTTTCATAGATAAGCGAGCTCTTTAAAATCCTCGACGCTGGAGCGTGAGGAAAGCGAGAGCGAGAACGAATAAAGAGCAAGCGAGATCGGCCAACATCAAAGAGAGTGCCGAAGTCTCGACGCGAGCCTATCTTAATCTCCAATCTTTTGTATCATATTTCTTTTTACTATAGAAAATAAAACTTTTACATTTCGCAGTTTATCAGTCCAAAAATAATTTTAATGGATTAATGAGACTTTTGCGATTAAAATGACACCAAACACGGTATAGATCGGATAATTTTTAATTAGATAAGTAATTAACATCTTGATTATAATCTAATTAAAAATTACCCGATCTATACCGTGTTTGGTGTCATTTTAATCGCAAAAGTCTCATTAATCCATTAAAATTATTTTTGGACTGATAAACTGCGAAATGTAAAAGTTTTATTTTCTATAGTAAAAAGAAATATGATACAAAAGATTGGAGATTAAGATAGGCTCGCGTCGAGACTTCGGCACTCTCTTTGATGTTGGCCGATCTCGTTGCTCTTTATTCGTTCTCGCTCTCGCTTTCCTCACGCTCCAGCGTCGAGGATTTTAAAGAGCTCGCTTATCTATGAAAAGTAAACATGGAATAAAATAAGACCTAGAACATTAATTTCGCATTTTATTGATTTGAAAATAATTTTAATGGATTAATGACATTTTTACGATTAAAATGACACCAAACACGACATAAATCGGATTACTTTTAATTAAATATGATGGTTAATCTAGTTAAAAATTATCCAATTTATATCCCCAGTGAGAAATGACCATCAAATCGATATCAAATTGATATCGATCGATGCAATTTACATCAATTCGACGTCAATTCGATGTCGACTCGATAGATCTCTTCTCACTGGATCGTGCTTATTAGTGTGATTTTAATCGCAAATATCTTATTATATCTTATTATATTAATCCAATGAAATTATTTTTAAACCAATATATATGTATATATATATATGTGTATATACAGGGTGTCCCATTATAAAACATCCACGCAAATTACTCCGAAGATAAGTCTGATATGTGTGTGTGTGTCAGCTGCGTGCGTGTGTGTGTGTGTGTGTGTGTGTGTGTGTGTGTGTGTGTGTGTGTATTGTATATATGTATGTATATATTTATTTAGTGATTCAATTTGCTGTAATAAATAGTTACTTAAAAAGGATCTAAATTACAAGTTGAAAAGTCATACATGTAATAATTTTAATAAAAGAGTTAGATCAATAAAGTCTTAAATTAATAACAAATTGCCAATTTCCACAAAAGTTTAAATTTCTTTATTATTTAATTAATTAATAACGCAACAAAAATCTTGAACTAGAGGAAAAGAAAATCGGTATTCTCGACTCCGATCATTTGAAATATTTGCTATCGATATACGGCGTGCGAAGGAGAAAATTATAAATCTCTCACCTCTCTTTCTCTCGTCTCGTAGTTAATTAGCATGGACTCGAACCTAGGGGCGAAATCTTTAGCCCGGACTCAAACCAGGGGCGAAATATGTCGATAAAATCGGATATACTTAG
The DNA here is from genome assembly GCA_901521435.1 of Crematogaster levior. Lineage (NCBI taxonomy): Eukaryota > Metazoa > Arthropoda > Insecta > Hymenoptera > Formicidae > Crematogaster > Crematogaster levior. Next base: position 123,442 of record CABEGB010001259.1, on the reverse strand, counting down.
TCCGGATTCAAACCAGGGGCGAAATCTTTAGCCTGGATTCAAACCAGGGGCGAAATGAGTCGATAAAATCGGATATACTTAGTCCGGACTCAAACCAGGGGCGAAATCTTTAGCCTGGATTCAAACCAGGGGCGAAATGGGTCGATAAAATCGGATATACTTAGTCCGGACTCAAACCAGGGGCGAAATCTTTAGCCCGGACTCAAACCAGGGGCGAAATCTTTAGCCTGGACTCAAACCAGGGGCGAAATGGGTCGGTAATCAAAGCAAAGACGAATGGTCTCGTTTTTACCCGGACCTTTGACTATCTGGTGCTTAGGGTGCAGTCACATGGTGCGTGATGCGTCATGCGGGATAGAGCGTCCGTCCAGTGTCATCAGATTTGGGGACAGATTGACGCATGCGTAAATGCGTTTCGCGGCAATTGGCTGGGAGTCGGCTAGCGTCTGCGCGCGTTTCTTCCATGCGTTTGAAATGAGGTATCGACATATATATTATATATAATAATTGTATATATTATAAGTACAAATATTTGTTAATAAAATGGTAATTTATACACGATTTTCAATAAAGCGATCTAATAAATGCATAATTATGTTACAAATAAACATGAAATAATAAAATTATATATTGTATTATTTGTTAAGGCCAGTTTCATATCAATATGTTTAATTACTTATTAAATATCGTTTCCTCATCACCTTGGAGGTAGATATTTCGATGCGTTTTTTTTAGTGGTGTCCCCAGTAGGCCTAATCCACTTTCAAACTTAAGAGATATTCATTTAATCGTTAAATAAAAATGAGAATAACAAATATTATGTTATTGATTGTGATTATAAGTAACACAAATCAATAAGAGATGAAAGAAAACATTTATAAAGCAATCTAACGATAATATAATTATTTTTCAAAGTAAAAATTTAACTTTCAGAATTCTTATCTTTCGAACGCACTAACGGCGAAAAGTAAAAGTTCCCAATTGGCCTATTCTGTAACTTTTATCGACGCGTCAGCATTGTTATCGTTGCGCAGTTTTTTTACTATCAGTAATATCTGCGAAACGAAAGAACATGACAATATCGACGTATCGCTAGTCACTAGGAGTTGCAGAATAAATCTATAGTATAAGAAGGTTATCGATCTTGATTTTAATTAATATAGAATATTATTAAAATGAATAATAGCGAATCGAGCTCATATTCCGGCTTCGAACACTTGGAACCCGTGAGTAAAAAAAAGAAATATGAAAAGCGTTTTCGGACAGCATGGATGGAAGGTGAATATCAACGTTGGTTGCAGCCAGTTGATACAGATCCTTCAAGTTTTTTTTGTACATTATGTCAAAAACCTTATAAGGGCGGATTTTCGGAAATAAAAAAACACGCCGGTACAAAAAATCATGTCGAAGCATTATTTGCTGCAGGCGATTTTGACAGTAATAATTGTCCCTCACCGCGAAATAAATCTCACGAAGATTTAGTAAAAACCGCCGAAATAAAGATCGCTGCGTACATCGCGGATCATAATATTGCGTTTAGGAATGTCGAGCATTTAACACCGGTTTTGCGCGAAATCTTTCCGGACTCGAAAATCGCGAAAGACATAAAACTTGGCGTAACAAAGTGTACGGGTATTATCACAAACATTCTTGCGAAGTCAGTTCAGGAAACATTAATAAATATTTTAAAAAATCATAAATTCGGTATTTTAGTCGATGAAAGCACTGATATCGGAGCTTACAAACATTTATGTGTTTTAGTGCAGTATCGTTCGCCGACTACGGGAAGAGCGGTAACACAATTATTAGAATTGGTTAGTTTGGACGCGAAAGACTGTTCCGCCGTCAAAGTATATAATGCATTTAAGGCGTGTTTATGCGAAAAAAACATTCCGTTAAAAAACATTGTTAGTATGGCGTGTGACAATGCGAGCGTTATGATCGGCTCAAACAAATCGTTCGCGACATTATTAAAAAAAGACGTACCGGAATTTGTAGCGTTTAATTGCGTTTGCCATTCGTCGGCAATTATTGCCAATAAATCTTGCGCAAAATTACCGGAAACTTGCGAAGAATTAATTCGCGGAGTAGCAACGTACATTAATAGTAGTCTGAAACGTATCGCAAACCTTCAAGATTTTCAAAATTTCTTTGAGGTAAAAAATAATAAAATTTTAAAATTATCTAAAACTCGATGGCTTTCACTTCATCAGTGCATTGTACGTTTCTTACAAAATTGGGAAGTTTTAGTTTCTTTTCTTACTCTTGAGATTTACGAGGATAAAAATAATGCAAATGCCAATAAATTCCTCGAGTTAATGCAAGACGATGCCATCAAAGCATATATTTTATTTTTAAAGTTTGCACTAAATTTTTTCAATCGTTTTAATGCTACTTTTTAGTCCGAATCAGTTTTGATACATACATTATCCGAAAGCAGCGAACATTTGCTAAAAAACATGGCTCGTAATTTTATGAAACCAAACTATCTGAATGATGTTTTGTCAATAGACGTTTCTAATGATAAATTTATTGTAGATGTGGACGAAGTATATGTGGGACCTGAATGCGATCGGTTCTTAAAAACTATCTCGACAGAAACCGCTAAAGAAGTTCGTAAACACTGTTTAGACTTTTATAGAACATCAGTTAATGAAATTCTGAAGCGTCTGCCTGTCAACGATGATTTCTATCGAAATTTGATTTTTGTTAATCCGAAAGTTGCTTTGATGGAAGAAGCGAGGGTGACAATAAGAGATTTATCGACATTTTTGTGTTTTAATGATTTCGATGAGACGGATCTGGCCGTAGAGTGGCAGATATTGCCGCAAGCTTTTTCTCGGGAAGAAAAAGAACATTTTTTTAAAAGCACAGTTGAGGAATTTTGGAAATTTGTTGCAGATTTTAAAACAGAAAACGCGCGCGCGCGCGCGCGCGGCGAAGAAAAATTCCCTAATTTAAATAAATTAATTGATATTATATTTTGCTTTCCACAATCTAACGCGCTTGTAAGTTGTTAAATTTTTTTTTAATGCATTGGTACATTATGATATATACATTATATTAATAACCGAATTAAAATAAAACAAATGATTAAGAAAATTAATAATTAATTATTTGTTTGGTATAGCTAGGATATGTTCCAAGCATTTTCATGCTACATGTTACACGAAAAATTTGCAACAACAACTATTGGGTTATTCTCCCTCAAGAGTAAGGAAGTTGCTTCCAAATGCTATTCCCACATTACATATCAGTACCTCATGCATATTCGATGCCGGCGGAAGCACTACTCCATCCAACACTTCCACATCCAACAAACCATCGATGGATGCTGGTGGAAGCACTACTCCATCCAACACTTCCACATCCAACAAACCATCGATGGATGCTGGCGGAAGCGCTACTCCATCCAACACTTCTACATCCAACGATAGTTCGTCGACTGCGGAAACATTCGATGGAATGTCACTTGCACCCAATACAGAAACTAACATGTCTTTAAAAATGTAAGTATAAATGACAAAGTTGATCATCATGTTCTGCGTAAAATTTTTAATTTTACATGTAAAAATTTTGCGAAAATCCCGGACCCATTTAAAAAAATACTATCACAGATTTAAATGAATTACTATATTTAATTTTTGTACTTTTAGACGTGATCTTCAACTTGAGTTGGTTACATTGAAGAAGATGTTAAGCAATCAAAAAGAAAGAGAAAATCAACGCATTGAAGAAAGGATGCACGAATTATTATCAAATATATTCAGCCCTGGACAAATACGAATGCTTTTGAAGCCCTCAATAAAGAGAATTAAATGGTCTTCCGAAGATATCGCGCACGCGATATCCTTACGATGCGTCAGTCCAAAGGCATATCGATATATGCGAAATGTTTTGAAAGTACCACTTCCTGGATTCTCAACACTTAGAAGGTGGGCAAGTATGGTTGATATCAACCCGGGTGTTTTAACCACTGTGCTTCATTGCATGAAAGCAAAAAGAAAAAGCATGCCAGATATTCAGAGACTATTAATATTAACATTTGATGAAGTTTATTTATGTAACAAAATAGCTATAGATCGTAAAATTGAGAAAGTTATTGGTCCGCATAGAGCTTGTCAGTGTGTGATGGTACGAAGTATTTTTTCTTCCTGGAAACAACCTGTTTATTATCAGTTCGATAAATCAATGGATGCATGCACTCTCCTCGATATTATTTCACAACTGTATGATACTGGTTATAACTACTGGTTATTACAGTCGTAGCTATAACTAGCGATATGGGCCCGGGCAATATAAAATTGTGGTCGCAATTAAATGTAGGAATGCATCCTAAGAAATGTTACTTTCAACATCCTGTCTGTGTTGGATTGAAAATTTTTGTTTTCGCAGATGCACCTCATCTACTGAAACTAATGAGAAATCATTTTCTCGACGAAGGGTTTCTTTGGAAGGGGAAAACAATAAATAAAGAAATTTTGTATAAGTTGCTTCATCAACGGAAAAAAATTCATCAACGGAAAGGATTTAAAAATTCTTCACAAAGTCACCGCATACCACCTCAGCGTACAAGGTACAGAGAGACAGAAAGTTCTTCCTGCTGCTCAGCTCTTATCGAACACAACAGCTTCTGCGATAAAATGGTGTAGTCAGAAAGGTTATCTCCCAAACTTCGATTGTGAGGAAGCAGCGTATGTTATTAAATTATGCAATGATTGGTTCGACATTTTCAACGCTAAATGTATGTATGGCAAACACCATGGTAAAGATGCGTACGGTGTTCATATTGAAGAACAAAATTCAATTTTGAATAATATGACAACTTTTATGACAGAAATTCGATTAGGACGGCATAAGAGTTTGTTATCGTTTCAAAAAGGAATTATTATAAATAACACTTCTTTGCAAGAAATGTTACCTTACTTGCAAGAAAAATATAGTACATCAGATTTCAAACTGTCATATTTAATAACGTATCGGATCAATCAAGACGTGCTTGAAAATTTTTTTTCTTTTATTCGTTCGGTTGGAGGTGCATACGATCACCCAGAACCTTTAAATTTTATGTATCGTCTAAAATTGTATATACTAGGTAAACATTCGAAAATTGTACTGTCAAATAAATTAAATGTGGAAGAAAGTGAAACGAGCAATAATGTTGCCGAAGAATCAGTCTTAACAAGTATGCTTATGCCATATGCCAAGGAAATGATAATGGACAGTAACGAAGAAGAGGAGTTGTGCGTAGGTGATGACCATGGTATAAATACATGTATTTATGAAGATAACGTTCCCGTGCTAAATTGTACGCTTACTCCAACTAGTGAAGAGGAACAACTTCTGCTAGAATTAGATGAGTTGGAAGTTAGCGACGTTATTGAAGAAGAGGGATTAAAATATATAGCAGGATACGTGGCGTTCAGATTCAAAAATAAGTATACTACATTAGGAATTGAAACGCACCAGCTTGAGACAACAAACAATCAAGATTGGCTACAATTTATATCCCGAGGAAAGTGCATGTATCCATCCGAAGAACTGTTACAAGTAGCACGTATAATGAATACTGAATTCAATAAATATCATGGGTCTAGCCTACGTAAAGATAAATTTATTTTTCAAACGTTGGCGAATATTGTACAATGTAATTTAAAAAGTGAAATGCCGAAAGAGGTTTTGTTATCTCTCGTTAGGACAAGAACATATATTAGACTTAACGAACTTAACAAATTAATTGCTTCTGCAAATTATAGGAAAAAACAGAAAAAAATGTCCAAATTTACAAATAAAAAACCTGTTTAATAATATCTTTCTTTACTCTTATTTTATTTGTCTTTTCCATGTTTTCTGTCGTAATACATTCTAATAATTCTTATGTATATAAATAAAATATTTTTGAAAACCGCTGCATTTTAATATAAAAAAAAGTTTGTTACTCTTTTTATTTCATATTCAGCTCACAATCAGTAATTCGATGTTTAAATCTATATTTTGTCATTAAATGTTCGCATTTCACACACTAATACAGACCATATTGCAATTTACATTAGTATGCATATAACAGATTCTATACTATTATGTAGATATATTATCGCAGCATATTTTATAATTACACATTACTAGCATTTAAACATCATAGTAATAATTTTATCTGGAAAATGCTTTTAATAATGACTATGTAAAGTTACTGCTTTAAAGAGCCTCCGCAAAAAATGCCCGTTTTCGGTACCTCGATTTTTGAAACTTTTATTATGCCAAATAGTTACATATAATGACCCAATAACTCCTGCAAAATTTCAAGATGAGCATACAGCCCGTTCAGGAAATAGAGGGGGTTAAAGTTGACCATGTCCAATAACAAAATATATCAATTCAACATTTGAATTCGAACAATAACGTCTAAAACAAACTCAACATAAATTGATATTTTAAGATTTTTTGCTGCTGATTATAAATATGAATTCCATAGACTTAATAGACGGAGCCTAAGCTGCCTAAATGGGCAAGGGGGGTAGTGATCTTTGCCGTAAGGGGAACGCAGTAGGTGAACAGTAACTTCGGTTAAACTCGGTGGAACTCGGTAATATTCGACAATTTCGCTGTAAGCTGATTCGCTGATACAGCGAAATACAGCCGAATATTTCCGAGTCGCGCTGACGAAACTTTCCGAAGTTAGTGTTCGCCTATCACATGGGGTGCTTACGAAGAAGCGCTCGGAGTCGGATTTTGATCGGAGGTGCGTACGCCTCTCAATGATCCAAGTATTTCATGGTTTGCCCAGATTGTCTCAAATAGTGACCCAGGTCACCCGGCGCGAAGAATTGAAGAGAGCATTGGTTTTTACGTGTTTAGACCGGTAAGTAAATTTAGACTTGATTTTAACGTAGACTCAAGTCCAAATTTACATACTAAGTGTAATTAATTAACACCTAACGTAACACAACGTGTTACGAATGTTTCTGTACTCAATCTAAACATTTCTTAATTTATTGTCAGGGCCTGAGCATAACCTACTTGTACAGAAAGGAAAAATGGATCATGTACAAGGTATATGGGATTTATTTTTTTATGAACAATATGAAGATGACGAAGAATATTTTGCATTAATTCGAGAGTGGCATATAAAAGTTCACAATTTTTATGAGGATATTGTCGGAGTATATTCGTTAAATGGTAATGAGATTACTTTGAATTATTATATTATATTATATTATTTAAACAGTATGATCCTAATTGTATAGGGAAAACTGTTATTTATATGACATTATTTTATAATTATTTACTTTGATAATAAGATTGTAATAATAATTTATTTTACTTATATTTCTTGTTACAAGTTAAAAATAAAATTTTACGAAAGTAATTAAATTCAATACAAAATATTAATATTCTTGAAATAATTTTACGTAAAACTGTTAAACATATCAATAAAATGTATATATTATACTAAATTTATTTTTCAGATTTTAAAACACATTTTCGTGTAGAAAAAGCAACATTTGAACTGCTAGTTCAAGATATAGGACCATTATTATATTCCAATCGAGGTCCTAACATAATATCCCCCGACAAAGAAATTGCAATATCATTATGGTTTTATGGTAATCAGGAAGTTTATAGGTGAGTAATTACACAACTATACATTTATATATAATAATATATAAATAATAATTATATATAAATTATATTATATAATCACTTTTTTAAATATTACTCCAATTAATTTCAGAAGTATAGCAGACCGATTTGGTGTGTCTAAAGATACTGTATGGAGAACTGTATTAAAAGTATCAGACGTTTTATCCACTAACGTGCATAATTATATTAAATGGCCTAACCCGTTTCAAATGGAAAACTCTCAACAAAAGTTTGCAAATATAGCTGGTTTACCAGGTGTGATTGGTGCTATCGATGGATGTCACATCCAGATTAGTGCTCCCACAGAAAATGCACATTGTTATATAAACAGGAAAGGGTATCATTCTATTCTTTTACAAGGAATTTGTGATACTTGTTTAAAATTTATACATGTTTTTACCGGTATTTGTGGAAGTGTTCATGATTCCAGAGTTTGGAACCTGAGCGATATTAAATTTTTAATAACAGAAAATGATCATAGATACTTCCAAAATTCTTATTATCTAATTGCTGATGCAGCATATCCATTAACTAATCGTATGCTCACACCCTATCGCGACAACGGCCATCTTGAACAATGGCAAATACTTTATAATACTAAACATTCCAAAACTCGTGTAGTTATAGAACGTGCGTTTGGTATGTTATTAAACAGATTTCGAAAATTAAAATATGTTTACGCATATAATACAGAATTTATACCTCTCATAATTCTTGCTTGCTGTATTTTACATAATATTTGCATTGATAATAATGACGAAATAGTAATTGAACCTGAACATGTAAACATTGATGAGTTTGCACTTGGTGCCGATTTAGAAGGAGGTGTAAAAAGAGATATTATTGCGCATATGTTATATAATATGTAACACATTGGACAGACAAGTATGCAATATAAAAAAATTACTTATGTAATAAGGAAATAGTATATAAGGAATTATATGATTGTTGTGTAATATTTAAGTGGTGTATATCTCTTAACAATACAAATTATGTATTTTCTAAAAATACAAATATATGTGTTTACATAGTTATTCAATAAATGCATTTCTTTATTTTATTAAAGTATTTTGTCCAATATATAAACAAGGCAATATATTTATAATATAAATATAACAAATGTGTCAAAATAAATACAAATCTGTTTCTCATAAACCTAGAGCCCGTATTCAAAACTTTTAGCATAGTTAATGCAAAATAAGATCAAAAATATTATGGTCCTTGAAGTTCCAGAAATGACAACAGGCAGTAGAAACAGGAAATAAGGAAATAAAAAATTTGTTACTACAACTCGAGACAAAAACTTAAAGCATAAAATTGTCTTAAAATTACAAGTAGGTTATGCTCAGGCCCTGACAATAAATTAAGAAATGTTTAGATTGAGTACAGAAACATTCGTAACACGTTGTGTTACGTTAGGTGTTAATTAATTACACTTAGTATGTAAATTTGGACTTGAGTCTACGTTAAAATCAAGTCTAAATTTACTTACCGGTCTAAACACGTAAAAACCAATGCTCTCTTCAATTCTTCGCGCCGGGTGACCTGGGTCACTATTTGAGACAATCTGGGCAAACCATGAAATACTTGGATCATTGAGAGGCGTACGCACCTCCGATCAAAATCCGACTCCGAGCGCTTCTTCGTAAGCACCCAAGCTTTTTATAAAAGGCTCCGTCTATTAAGTCTATGATGAATTCAGATTTACAAAATTCAAAATGGCGGATCCAATATGGCGGAAAGAATGACATCCCTAACCCGACCGGAACAAGTTTTGAAGTTTAAAACTACTCCCTAAAAATAGAAAAGTCCATAAAAGTTGTTTAAATTCAGAATTTTTATTTTATTAATGAGAGTATTATTAATTAATTAATTACTTAAAATTAGAAAAAAATTTTGACACCTTTAAAATCATTTTGTTGATTCTTGGATTCTCTTTATTAGTTGTATTTTTATATCTTGCGTTTATTGTATACATTCGTACATCTTACCTTTATTGGCTGCATTATTACATCTTGACTTTTTCTTTAATGGATTATTTATTACTTTTTGCCTGTATTGGATGTATTGGATCCGTCATTTGTAATTTATTAAAATTGACTTCAAATTCGTAATCAGCGACCCCAAAAACCCCCGAGTAACAAGTTTCAAGTAGATCCAATGAATTTTAAAAAAATTGTCCGCCATATTGGATCCGCCATTTTGAATTTTGTAAATCTGAATTCATATTTATAATCAGCAGCAAAAAATCTTAAACTATCCATTTATGTTGAATTTGTTTTAGACGTTATTGTTCGAATTCAAATGTGGAATTGATATATTTTGTTATTGGACATGGTCAACTTTAACCCCCCCCTATTTCCTGAACGGGCTGTATGCTCATCTTGAAATTTTGCAGGAGTTATTGGTTCATTATATGTAACTATTTGGCATAATAAAAGTTTCAAAAATCGAGGTACCGAAAACGGGCATTTTTTGCGGAGGCTCTTTCAATCAATGTTGTTTCGATAAATGTCATAATTTAAAATGCCCGTAACTTGGCGAAAAAAAATCGTAGGTAGTCGATTAATATCTCATTTTGAAGGGTAAGAATAGTACTAAATGATGCACATAGCACAAAAGACCCAAAAATTTTGTTGCGTCCTGTACATAACCTCGAAAATAGCAAAAAAACGCATTTTTCGAGTATATATCCTCTAATATCTCAAAATCCTGACGTGATAGGCCAATTCTGGTTTCAGATTCGGATTCTACGCAGAAAATTACTTCTGAAATGACCCACAGCTTCCCGACAACATCCAAGACCCCCTTTTTTGTAGACCTGTGTAATTTATCATATGCCTTATCTAATAAAGTTTTCGAAAGAGTTTTCCTAGTGGGTGGTTTGTATGCAGGATTCAAAATTCGTACAAAATTGATAAAATATTCGGATTCTATTACAGTAAATGGAATGTTGCAGCCGAAGACGAATTTTGATAAGGCTTCATCGATCTCATCACGTTCGTGCTTGCTTAATACCATAATGATGATGATTTGATGATCAGTTGATTTATTGGATATAAATGATAAATTAAAATAAAAAATTTATATTGGCGAGTAAAAATGTTACAGGTAAAAATTAGCTTTAGAATTTTAAACTATGTTGTTGTAATGAAAAATGTACCTTAGGAAACTGAAATACGTAGTAAACTTTATTATGCTAATGCCGGTAATATTTAAACACGCATATATATGCAATTTATATGTAAACATGAAGTTAGAAGCTTACAATAAACTTTAATAAGGTTAGGATTTCTTTTGAAATGTAGACTGTGTTCCGAAATTGACTGTCAGTGCTGAAAATCTATAGTTCACGTTAAATATATTATAGATTTTTAGTACTACTGGCAGTGAATTTCGGAACGCAGCTACAATAACCGCCAATGGCTGCGTTCAGCAGCAGAGCAGATCAGTGAGCGATCAGTGATTATTGGTCCTTTCTGTTAGATCCCGAAATTTACCAATCATGTTGACGCATTAAAAAGAATTACTCAACAGTTGTACAACAGTTGCGTCTGCTGAACGCGACCATTGTCGACATTGCGACATTTTCGATGTAATCTACATGGTTTTCGACATGTTTTGTCGAAAACTAGTTTTCGACATCGATTTACCCAACCCTGTCTAGTATCATGGACACAAGGGGTTTGTTTGCGTCGCAATACTCCAATATGCTCCTACTCACTCCAATACGCTCCAATCTATAGTATACGTAACGTAATATTATAGTTTGGAGCGTATTGGAGCGAGTAGGAGCATGTTGGGGCAAGCGACGCGAACAAACCTAAAATAAAGCCAACGACACAACTGATATGCTTGGAAGAGCCAATCAGGATTAAATTCTAAATCACCTGATCTAAAATTTTGTATCCTTATTGGCTTTCGTAAAGCCTTGTTGCGCACGAGTGCGCCTAGGGGAAACTTTTCTACGGTTCGATTGGTTATATAAAAAAAGATAGGAGAATATCAGACAGCCATTGGCTGTGTTCAACAGAAGAAGCAACTTCACATCACACATTTGGCTCAGATTGGTTTACAATGGGTGCGTTCAGCAGACTCAACAGTTGAATAATTCTTTTTAATACGTCAACATAATTGGTCTAAATTTCGGGATCTAACAGAAAGGACCAATAATCACTGATCGCTCACTGATCTGCTCTGCTGCTGAACGCAGCCAATGTTTCGAGCCAGACGGCGCTGAGGAATGTCTCTCTTTTCCGAGATTTAAAGGGAAACCGTTTGATTTAAAGGGAAATCGCCGAATCCGATTAAATCCGTTGCCAAGACGTTGTCAACCATTGTCAACAGTTGGCGGGTTGTCATTCTCAAACTGTTAATTATACATTGTAGAGGTGTCGTGTATAAGGAAAAATGAGAAGAACGAAACCGGCGTCTGCAAATTCGAGGCTCAGGTAAACGAAAAATGGGATTTGCATTCACCCAGAATCGCATGTTCGTTTTATTAAAAAAAATACTGTTGTAATAATTATCGCTGTTATCTTACAATAATTATTCATATATTCTATATTATTATTCTCTATTATATGATAACTTGTAACAGGAGAAATATAATTTTCTAGTGCCTCAAGAAACATTGGTACACAGACTGAAAATTTTGATAGTCTTATAGAAGTTGCTAAGTTAGAAGAGCAAGTGAAAATGCTGCAACTTGAAAATAATGTTCTGAGGAAACATACGGAAAACTTTAACAAGCTTGACAATGTTGTACATCCTAAGTCTGTTTACGTCACTCCAAAAACAACATCTAAAATTAACGTTGAAAAGTCTTATTGTGGCTGTAAAGGAAATTGCTCGTCACGGATTTGTGGTTGTGTGAAGAAGAGCAACAAATGTGGTCCATTATGTAAATGTGATGTTAAAATGTGTCAAAATCAGGTAATATCATCTGAATGTCTTTATTATATATAATAACTTGAAAAGAATTTTTATTGATTTTTACAGAAATCAAAAAGTAATCAAGAAAACAAAGAAAATGTTGATAGATCTGACATGGAAACTCCTAAGAAACAAAGTAGAAAGAAAAATGAAACTGTAGCGAAAATAAAAACTAAGAGCCTGTTTAGTCCAGATAAAAGACAGCTTTACAAACATTTTGAGGAAGGTCAACTTAGTGATATTTATTTTAGTTTTAATGAGAAGGATACAATTTCCAAAAACTCACAAACAGATTCAGATAATACAAATAACATGGAATTAAAGAAGAAAAAAAAGGGGAAGAAAGAAGTGAATGATAAAGAGCAGCAAGAATTAACGGAAAAGGTAGAAAGAAATGAAAACAAATTATAGTTATTTTTTACCAAAACCAGGACAATATTTTTCAAATTACTAAATACGATATTAAATAACTTTTTGAAACTTTTTAAATGAACTATAAGTGTTATTTCAAATTTCTATAATAATTTTTAAAAATTATTTCGTGTAGAAGATAAAAGATTTCTATTAAACATGAATTATATATGTATTTTATACAATTCTATAAGATATTTCTGTAAAATCCATTTCTTTTTGGCTTAGTAAAGTTAATTTATTATTCATGTTTGTTTGTTTTGTTTTTATATACATAGGTAATATTTGATCCAATGAAACCGAGACATCAATTATCACGAACACCACCAAACAGTAAGAATCTTGAGAAACCACTAGAGATCGAACACATAATTCAGCCTCAGCTGCATTCTGAGCCAGCTCAAGAAGTGGCGACCATATCCTCTCCTAAAGTCCAAGGTATATTAAGTTTTTAAATTAATAAAAATAAATGCATTGTTTATGAAACAGTATTTTATTACAAATTTATAATTTTTCAATCAGTCATTCTTTTATGAATTTTCTCTGATCTTGTTAATTACTATATTATATTTTTAATGATTAACATTTATGATTAAAATAAAATCTGAAAGACGAAAGCAATTAATAAAAAAGTAAAATTTATATTTGCATTTATCTTTTTAAGGTATAACTCTATTTTTTAACAAAAGATATATAATATACCGCTCGTTATAAATATAATAACAAATTAGAGGGAGTAATTGTGAGACAAATAAACAGATGACATAAAAATTATAAATATACTATTCATTTTTTTAATTTCTTCAACATTTGTTTATAATTAAAAATCTATCAACAAATTTTATTTAAAAATAACCATTATAGAATAACTATTTTTTTATAATATTAAGAATTAATTGGGAAAGGTTAAAATAGGAATTGTATAAATAGTGTACATTTAAATAGAATTCAAAAATTCTACACTTTACAATGCATTTCAGATATTAAAGAAGAAAAAGTTGATTGGGAAGAGCATACTGCGCAGTTAATTCCTTGCAAAAAATGCAAAAGAACTTTTCTACCTAATCGGATCCAGAAACACGAAGCTTGCTGTAAAAAGGTCTAGATATTAAGAAAACAAAAATTGTTTACTTTTTTTTGTAACTTTTAACATGTCACTTTGCAACTTTGCATTTATTTTTTAATTTTATTTTCAAGACAAGAATATATATATGACATTAAATTTGGTATAATAATCATGTGTTTAATAAACATAGATTGTTGACAATTAATGGTTTTTTCTAAATATTCTGCTGCTTTATATATAAATCAAATAGATTTATTAGTCTCGCACAGAACTGTACGCGTTAATAGCAAAAAATTATTAAATATATGAAAAGCGTGTGAGTGGTTTTGGTGATATTAAAATAATCTTTCATATGGTTGTGGGAATACATCGTACCATAGATAAATGTACATACATACAAAAAACGTAATAATTGTAAAATATAAAATTAATACAATTTTTTCTTCGGAATATTTCTTAAACTAAGCTGTTCTTTCAAAAGTCCTCTTAAATTCGTCCCTTTGTTTTCAAGCTGTTTCTAACAGAACTAGTTTACTTGTAGTATCTGATATTTGAGGCTTTCGCAGTGTATTTGTAATGTCATTTTTGTGTTAATATCAAAAATCGGGAGAAAAGAAGATTGATCAGGAATGTCGGGGCTCGACAATACTCAACTTTAACCGCTTCTAGAATTCAAAATGGCGGCAGTTGTGTAACTCGGAGTAATTTTACTCGATTGCTTCATTTCTTTGTGAAATCTCGTCGATGATCTTGCGAATGCCGCCATCTTTGATCCCTGTTTTGATTCAAATCGAACTGTTGCGATAAAATGGAACATTTAAATGATATCTTGCGGCCGCACGTTCGAGCCAGCAAAGTTAAGCTGTCATATGTGAATGAAGTGTTTCCAGATCTCAAGGATAACCCGTACATCGTCCTTCACAAAAATGTGAGTGATCAAGTAAAATTTCCTTTTCACAATATTGCATATAAAGACACTGACAGTGATCTATCTCAGGTTCCTGGCACGCGGTATCCTTCGGACCACGAGAAGAACGAAGGAAGCCTCGAGTACTCGACGAGTAATGAGACACACGTGTTTAACTTTAAAAGTTTCTTACATCTTATCGGAAATATTGTATATACAAGTCTGAAACTTTTTGTAGGACATGATGTCAGTGGTTCGCCTCTGGAGTATTCGTTCGACAACTGTGAATTCGACGACACCGTCATTATAACGAGACAGAATTGGCGGAAAGTAGAGGAGTCATATTTGCCATTGAGCAGAATGGATGCATGGTGAGTACAGAGTTCAGAGACATTAAGAGACATCTCTGATATCTAATAGTATTTAGTAGGATTGTTAAAAGATATTTTTAATATCCAAGATACATTTTTTTTTTTAGTAACGCATTGAACGCATGTCTGGAAGATCTTGACACTAATACTATGCCGATATTAGCACTCTGTGATGGGAAAGATCCTAAACAGAGCAGGCTCATTGGTGTCGTTGTCTCTCAAGATTGGTTTACCACGCTGGAAGCTGTTTCTACTGGTACGACAAGTTTGGGCGTAACAAGAAACAAATGTCACAAAATTGTACAGGAACATCTTAAACAACCGTTTACACAAGAACATAATGTACGTAATACATAAGAGTTTGATGTTGGAGCATTGCAATATTGAAGATTTAATTGATATTTTATTTATATTTGTATTTGTAGATTAAAATATCTATGTTCAAAACTGTAGACTTGTTTGGAATAAAACAAGAAACAATTGATTGGGATAAGACCGCCAAAAGCGACTTCGAAGGAAGCATTAACGTCGAAATGCATTCAAGCAGCTTGGATTCAAGGATGTCGAAAAATACTTTGGTTAGTGAACATAAAAGATGCGCGAAAAGATGAAGATGTATGTATTTTTGTATCTGTACAAATATTTTTGTAGGTAGTTCAAATAAATGCCGGATGGAAGGATAGCCCGTTAAAAGGACTGAGAGACCAGTTATTTTTATTAATCCAATATTTATCAATGATAGATGAGTGCAGAAAAAATATTGGGCTGCAAAATCCGATAAAATTCACAACGCCATATTCAGAAGTAGATAAATCTCTGTACATCTCTCTGAAAATATTTTAATTTATTCTTTATATCTTATTATGTCATATTACTGTTTTAGGAGGATGATGTCATAACCGAAAAATTAAATCTTTTGCTGAATGGTGATTTCAGTTTTCGAAAATTTGATAATATTAAGGAAAGCAATCGTATTGACAAGGAGAGTGCTGAAATTGATGCGAATCTATGGGAACGTGTACAAAATGTTTTTCTGAGACATGATGTAGATTTTACCGATCTTCTGTGGGAAATACTTGTTAGTGAGTGAAATTCTTCAAGCATATTGTTTGTATATACACATGTATATGTATGTATGTGTGTGTATATTGTTGACTAATCTTGTATATTCTTTTCAACACGCAAAGAGGCTTCAGAATATCCGCAAATGGTAAACTATATTGAAACAGTTTTGATGGAAATTCTCGAACATAAGTTTATATCACAGGTAAACGAAAACGATACATTTTTTTTGTTCCGTTTGTCTCAGTTATAAACGATTGACAAATGAGCACATTTTGATTTATGAGCACATTTTGATATATTTGTCAGATCAACGATATAAATTCAACGAGATTTGTGAAGTGTATTTCCAACTTGCATCAACAAGAAACGATATCTCATTTATTAGTGGGAAGTGTACCGTTAGAACTTGTCGTAGATATGGGATTCGAGAAACTTACTCGTGATTATTTATATATTCTGAGAGGAGCGCGATTTATCGATCTACATGATATTCGACAAAGATTAAGCGATATATCTTCCGGATTATTCAACACAGAGAATTATAGGTAATACAAATACGAGAGATATTCTTTAATATTGAAATTAATCAGACTCAATTAATTGCAACTTTATTAATTACTTGTAGGAATAAGTTGATTACGTTAGCGCAAATTCACATCTGTTTGGAATGTATGCTACTTATCGAGGAGCATCTGGAATGTCCCATTGAGAGCTCTCAAAGTCTCTTTGCTTACGTTTACAAAGAATTTGTTTCTGCACAATCTCCCTTACAGCATCCTACTGAGCTTTGCAGCCGAATTTTCACTTTAACGATGCCGCTACCCAATGCATTAGCTAATGAATTGAATAAGATGTATGTAAAATTTTAACGTCATAATAGTATGTTGATAGAAAATTTTCAAAAAATGAAATTTATTTGTATATGGAATAATACAAAACTGTAGTAAATGCTAATGTAAAACACACTGCGTATCTATTTTATTTTAGGAATCCCTCTGTATGGAGAGCTTCTGTTTCATCTTGTTCTGCCGCGTCGATGCTAACGACTACTACTTATTACAACAAAATGCCTATTTTTCCAACAAACATATATTCTACTGGTAATCTACATTCTAAAGCAAATATCAATAAAAAATATTCATCAAAAGGGAGAAATTTACTGTATGAAAAGATTGAATTCTACTAATTTTGTTTTTTTTTTCTTCAGATGATATAGACATACAGGAGGAAATAGTTTACGGTATAAACGCAATATCATCATCGACAAGATATAAGAAGTTATGAAACGCCACGCTCTTGAATTTCAAGAAACGAATTAAAACTTCAGAATTGGTTCAATTTTTGAATAAATGGGACATGATACGTGATGTAATTGAACGTTTAATAATTAATAAAATAAAAGTTATAAAAGCAATCTCATAAATCTTCAAATACAGTTACATGTATTAGATATAAATATAACTACATTTACGAGTGTTTGTACTCTCAGTCATTGACAGTATGTACTCGAGCATGCTATTAGTCATTCTCTGCGATTGACACAAATCTTATCAAATTACTGTATTGCGAAGTATACATATATATTTTTTTCTTTTAAAGAATTATTTTCAATGTACAAAAGTATATTGCATTTAAAATTTCTCATCCGATTCGAGATGAATTTTGTCAATCAATATTAAAACGAGTTCCTCACACGTGATAAAAACTTTTTACAGAATATTACTACGATAGTTAATCATAATCAAATTTCTTTCAATGTGCTTTAGTGGTTTTCTGGGACAAATGTGACATTTAAAACTTTTCTCGTGAATCGTTAAGCAGGTTTTTCGTGGTAAGTACACAATATCAACAATGTATTACGGATAATGCAGGCAGGGTGATTAAGGCATATCTTTGTTTTTTTTTTTGAACTTTAATACTGAGATGTGTCTGCGTCGTCCATCCCGGAGACACTGGCTTGTTCTAATACCTCGAGTAGCTTCTGCATTTCCATAGAATCGGACGAATTATCGAGCGTTCTTTCCAAAGCTCGTACATATGACATGCACGTCCGTCCCTCGTGATCCAGATTCTGTGGATTCGCTTTATGCTGCAAAATTCGTGATGACATAGCGTTATAGCGCAATGAGAAGAATACGTTTCAGATAAATATAAAATGAACATTTACCCATATTAAAAGTTGTGCCATCGCCAAATTTCCGGTTGCGCAGGCCAGATGTAACGGCGTTCGCAGATCTTCCGTGTTGACCGATATATTGATATCCTCGTAATTACAGCGGGCCAAACATAACGTGAACGCTCTCATGTCTCCCCTGTATATATTCGAAAATATAATAAAATATATTCGAAAATAGTAAGATCCGATGAATGCGCTTAGTTAAATAAACGGGATACTTTACCGGCAAACCGAATCGATGAGCAATTTTCCTAAAGAGATGTTTGGATTGATCGGTGGCAGGAAGAGTTTGTCCTCGTACTTCCACCTGATCCACTGCTCTTTCTCTTCCCTAGATGAATCTGAGACAGGTTTTTGCTTTCCATTTAAACAATATTCCCAGACACTGTTAGCTATATCGTTACCAAGAGCCAGCATAACGCTTAAATGACCTGCGCTAAAGTCGTCGTTAAAGATGTATCATTAAGTACATCGATAATACAGAACAAATAGAATCGGAACGTATGTTAGTAACGCGCGTAAAATTTTGCATATACTTACGACCAGTCGTCCAAATCCAAGGACCGTACTTTAGATATGTGCGAACCTAAGTTTCTGTGAATACCAGAACATTCGATGCACATTAAAACGCCCAGATTAAGGCTAGCCCAATCGGGATCTAAAGCAAAGAATTGTAATCGTAGAGAAATATACGCGAGTCATTAATCGCGCAGTAATTAATAAGACAAAAATCCACTCACTTGGTGCACCACAGTCAACACATGCATCATTCCCTGAAACTTTGTTCTTTATGCAGTGCATCTTGAAAGCGTCAGTTTCATTTTTTTTGTCGCCATCGCTATTCTGCAAACTCGATAGTATTTGTTGCTCTATCGCGGTAATCCAGCTGTCTCTCTCTTCGGCATTGTTTGCCTCAAAGTGCCAAGTTTTGTTCTCCAAGGAGATGATAGAAAATTCAAAACTATCTTCTGCAAAAAGAAAAGTTATGTAAAAAATGATAAAAATGTATTAAAATCTTTAGTCATACGTAAAACGCAAAATGTAATACCTTGGGCATTATATGATTTGGAGCCTTTTGGCGTTTTGCCAGGTACCTTCACAGTAACATATTGCAAAAGTATTTCTTTGCCATTAGTATCATTCATGTAATCCTAAAAATATTTTTCGTGATAAACATAAATGCACAAAAGCGATAAAGATATTTATTAATTATATAACTGATATAATATATAATTACATGTAAACTCGAATGGTATGTCAAACGACCATCCTCTAACAACGTGACGTATTTTTTCTTCCATTCTTTCAACGATTTGCTGCTTCGTTTAAACAAATAACCTTGTTTTACTGGTATTTCTCTACCGACACCCATTTCGCCCATATATTTCTCCTTTTTAGAAGGTGTAAATATATTCGATTTTCTTCTAAATTTCCTGGAAAATGAAAAAAATATAAGTATCAATATAAAAAAAATGTAGAAAGTATTACAAAAAATATATAATTCATACCTGATAGTGGTTGGTGTTAAAATTGACGAACGTAATTCTCCATGTTGATTTTGTACGTTATGAAAATTATCGTTCAGCAATGACGAATCATTTGTCATAGAACTATTGTGAATAGATCGGCAATCCTCGTCCTTTTCTGAAACCTATCGAGATTATATTTTAATAAACTTGCATAGTCTTTAACGATTCGTTCAAAGATGTAGCTAACAGACTGATTCATGTTTACTTTCAATGAATTCGTAGTCTCCGTATCTTTAGTATGAAGTTGTACGTTTTTAGTAACAGCAGGGACTGCGAATTTAACGTCATTCTCTGTAGCACGTTGGCATATGTTACATGAAAAATTTTTCATTGATACGTTCTGTATGATTTTTTGACACACTGAAATTTTTCTATCGTCAGTACAGATATTATAACTAATTTAAAGAAAGTAAATTTATTTTAACTTGTATAACACATGTCTGTTGATTTCAAAGACTCTTACCATCTTGAAATACTCTCTCAACATTTAAACCATAAATAGCACATGTTTCATAATAAGGGCATCTTAAATCACAAGCCAGTTTCCGTGGTCTAATGTCTTTTATGACACGAGGATTGCTGTCGTTAATCGAATCTAAAAAATTAATAAAATAGAAAAATTAACGTAATAGCCAAGAGAGAAAGATATATCAACAAAGTGTCAGTAATATACCTTGTACACCTACAAGTATTTTTGGTACTTCTGACATATTTCGGAAAGAACACATTCTATTGTAAAAACCGCAAACTACAGAGAAACTCTCTTCATTTTCTAAGCTGAATACAAGTAATAAAGCATCTATCCAAGCTGTAAACTAATAAAGACATTTTTTATTAATACAAAAAGTGAGCATTAGCAAAAATATGTGTGAAACAAAGCAAATCTTATTGCATACTTGAGCCTCTGGCACACCACCCTCATCTCTGATCAGGAGAAGGTAACTCTGATCATTTATGAAGATTTCTTTTTTAAAGCGACCACCTTCCGGCGACTCCTCATGCATGAAGGATCCAGTGAGATACCTATGAACAAGAGCAGACTTCCCCGAGTCTGAGGAACCGATGATTCCCAGATGCAATTCAGGGACATCTCTCGCTAATGTCCATTCATGGCTGTTAACGAAGGAATCTAAATAAATGCAAACTTACATTATTATGTTTAGCATAACATATAACATGATATTTAATCATACAAGATGTACTGTTGTTATTATTCTATATAAATAATGTAACTACAGCAAATATCTTCCATTGAGAAATACAGCACAAAATTATAAGGTATACCCTCTATCGCCACAACATGTTCACGAATTTGTTTAGCAACGTGCGCGTCAGGCACAAGCTCTATCAGGTCGTAAATGGCGTATATCGACGGATGAACGCTCTCAAAACGTTGTATTTCCTGTCTGATGGCGAGAGAATGATCGTGCCCACTCTGGCCAGTTGTCATTTTTTTCCAATTCTCTTTGGCGATGATCTATCACATTAAGGACATAGCTCCAAAGTGCGTCGCATCACCAGAGGTGCTTTCTCGCAAGACTCTGACAGAGTTACCGCTGGCGCACGTAACATATGTCAAATTCCAATATTTATAAACATTATCGGTCGGGATAGACGAGGTTGGTTATGTGACACATTTGCGGTCACGATACTGAAATATAAGTAAGACTGGAAGGGGTACTATCGTATCAAGCCCGTGTACGGAAAGCGAAAGAGATGGATAGAGTTTAGGGCCTCTCTGTCTCACTTACTCCGACAACATACATGCGCAGTTCACAAGAATTCATATGCGCTACAGATATTTGAATTTGAAGACATGACAAAGAACACCTATCTCCAAACTCCGTCTCTCCTTGTCGCAGAACGCTTTTTAAGCTCAGTGCTCCTTTTACGGTGCTCCCCATCTAGCGACACAAGTCGACACAAGTGTCATTCTATCTTTATTATTTATGAATGTTAAAGAAAGATAGAATGATGCTTGTGTCGACTTGTGTCGCTAGATGGAAAGCACCGTTAGGCGGGGAGCACAGACTTTTGCATAATGCATAATACATATGCATAAGAATGGTCGAATTCCTTATGCACATGCTAACGGACCAATCAAAGGACCCCGCACAAAATGGCTTGAAGTTGGACCTCACTAAAAATTTCTAAATTTTTGATATGTTGTAGATTATGACCTCCTTATGAAAAGTCCAAATGGTCGCAAGACCCAAAAATGAACAGTTTTCGAGATATCGAAGTCAGAAAGTCTTAAATCGTTCCTAGGAACACCAGTGAGCGCGCATGTTTCTAAGGCTGTTTTGTCCACGCGCACTCTCCTGTATGAATGGGTGTGTGTGTGTGTGTGTGTGTATAATATCCGATCTGAATAAAGGTCGAAACGAGATTACTTAATAAAATTGCCAATTTGATCAAGAATTGACTTCTTTTTTATTAAAAATTTTCCAATTAAAAATATACATTTCTGTCCTGACTACAAAATTTGAACACGTGCAAAATACAGTTGATTATATTTTATTGGATAAAAAATGCATGATTATATTTCTGCTATAATGCTTATTTTATTGGGATAATTCTCCTTCAACCTCTGGAGTTTTTCTTTACACCAATAGGAATCCGGCAAATTCCAGTGAAAATTCCAGATAGACAGCTTTTCCAGTTTAGGACATCGTCTGAAAATCATATCACCAGGGATATACATCACATGTACTCGTTTTAAGTTTTCGCATAGCATCAAAACTCTGTCAAAGTTGACCCCAGGCCTGAAACCTATCAATCTAATTTCTTCCAAGCGTTGACAAGAAGAAAATAATACACGTAAACTAAGCGTACTGATTAAGAAGTCCTGGTAATCTGAGGGCCTCATGAATTCCACTCTGTTCCTGTAACAAAAAAGCTACACTGTTATTACGAATTTTCAAAAAGAGAAACAACATAATCGTTTTACAATGTTTGCAAGAGATATAAACATATAAATTTAGATAAAGAATATGATAATATCTGTTTTAAAAGAAAATATAATACATATATACATACACTTCCGACAAGTCCAGTTTTCGTAAATTCTTGCATTCAGCGAGGGCAATAATGCCCAATGATGTAATATTATTGCCCGCCAAATATAGTTCTTCTAAGTCTGGGCACGAATTTTTTAACTGCATTGCAACTGCATCTAGATTTAGTACGTCATAATTACAATCAGACTCATAATAAGCTCCTGATAAATTTAATTTGCGCATTCGGCAAGTATTTTGCAGTATTTTGCAAATAGGTTTAACCGTTTTAAGAAATATTCCATATCTAAGATTTAATTCTTCTAGATGTCTTAGATTTTCCAGATGTGAATAATCTTCTGCCTTGAGATGTGTACAAAACTCAATATCCAATACTAAAAAAAAATTTATATGTGTTAGTCGTGTACAATTTACCTGTAATTTTAACAATCATATTTATTATTTATTATTACCTTTCAAATTGATGCATGTCGAAATTTTAGGTAAAGAAATATTGTTAACGGCACATGAATAGTAATGGAAACGTAAATGTGTTAAACTATTTCTACAAAAATCTAAGAATGTTGCTAGATGCAAAGCAGTTAATTTTTTTGATGAACAAAAAATATCGAATCGTTTTAATGCTTTGGATCTTAATCCGAGATAAAATATAATTTGATCAATATTGCAGCGGTTCATTCTCAGGTTTCGTGAGGTTAAACATTTAAAGAGAAAAGGATTGCGTGCTAAATCATTAAGACGTTTATTTACTCTGCTTACACGACATAATGACTTCGTATTTAGGTTTTCTAATATTTTCAATATTATTTCATCCTGTAAAAAAATAAAATTTTAATACATAAGATTATAAAATATATTATAATAATTATAATAAATATTATAAGAGAAAAATAGACTTCTCTGAATATTTTACCGGAAGATCAAGAAGACTGCAACGCGGTTGTTTTTTAGATTTATAAGATAGTTTGGCATTATTTATATACTCTGCATTCGAGCGATTTTTTAAATGGTGAGGGATATTGGTATATCCCTTCTTAGAGAAAGAAGATGGCACTTTTTTCTTCTGAGATACTTGCTCGTGCCCGAGCTTACTTTTGTGAAAACTTTTTGCTATATCGCTGCGTGTAATACTGAAACAAATTTATTTTTATTGTTTCAAGAATAAAAAAGTTTGAATATAACTTAATATCGATTATTATAATACCTTTTAGAAATAGTGCAATATTTAGAAAAATTCTCTTGAAGATCCAGTATATCCAAATTTGCATTTTCATAATTAGGTGTTAAATTATAGAAGTCCTGATTGCAAAGATTCTTGCAGTTGCTTGTGAACAAATCAGTTAAACTCTGTTCAGGATTTTTAGGAAGGATCAATTTTGATGTACCGATAAGCATCACAGCATCTAGTTGTATGTGATAGTTCCGAAGATTGGTCAATTTTAGTCTAAGCATTTTGGTTTTAAAATTGCAAAACTGTAAAGGTGGGGAAAATATCCGTGATGTCGGAGGAACATTCTGATGCTGTCCTGTCCATAATAGAAACCACTCATCACCATTATCTTGAGCCCAAATGTGAGTTACGTATCCAGGATATACTTCATATATGGAAACTCTGATAGGATATACAGCGTCTTGAAACTCAAGATCTTCAAAATAGAAAATTTAATTATAATCTTTTTTTTAAATAGAAACATATCTTTTTTAACAATATATGATTTATCAATTCAAATGTTACTTACCAAGATAATTATAATGGATGTTATTATCTATTGATTCATTATTATATGTGATTGATTGTGTTTGTAATGAAGATATTGAAATGTCAGAACAAATTCCCTATATTAAAAAGTAAAAAAATATTGAATTTAATAAGTATAATAAAATAAAATACAAGATTTTGTATAATAAAATTTAGTAGAATTACAATAGATATAAAGTTAAATTACAATTACTTTCTACAAAACAATAACAGATAATATTATTAAGAAATACATATACCGTGCCAAATGTTTCTGAAAAATCTCCATAATTTTTCAATTTGGTAGGTGGCCCAATTATCTCTTTAGAAATATTCTCTATGCTGGTCTCATAATTATGCTCTACAGTTCTATTATAACTATCCTTCACAAATTGATAAATAAAGTCAACGATCTGATTCTTTTTTATCACTACACTGTAGACACAAGGATAATGGTTTTTCTGATTAAAAGGATAGTAATCGGATGTCATGTTGTCTCTGAAAAAAGATGAAATATATAGAGTGTAATAATCTTTGAACTCTTTTTTTTAGTATGTAACGGTACACCTTGCCTCGCTGGCTCGGATTTAGCTCGCCGGGGTCAGGGTCGAAGTAGGCGTGAGACTCTGGTTTGTTTTATCACTGATTTATTGTAAATGAGGTGGGTATTTACAAATGAGTACATGTGTGTGTGGGTGTGTGTGTGTGTGCGTGTGTCTCGCTGGTGTGTGTGGTGGGAGGCACTGAGGCCTGTGTGCGTGTGTGTGTGTGTGTGTGACGTGTGTGTGTAAGATGGTGTGTGTGAGTGTGGTTCGCTGGGTGTGTGGTGGGAGGCACTGAGGCCTGTACAACAG
The DNA here is from genome assembly GCA_901521435.1 of Crematogaster levior. Lineage (NCBI taxonomy): Eukaryota > Metazoa > Arthropoda > Insecta > Hymenoptera > Formicidae > Crematogaster > Crematogaster levior. Next base: position 97,732 of record CABEGB010001259.1, on the reverse strand, counting down.
CGCGGGTCATGCCGCGTAAGGTACGCTAGCGGCGTCGGACGCGTGATCGCGGCATGCGGATCGGTCGGACAAGGGCTAGTGGCGAATCGCCACATCTATATGTTAAAATCATATTATAATATTGTATATCTACTTGTAATTGTAAATAATATATCTTTCCTCTTATATCTCTCCTAATATATCTCACCTCTAATTGTAAATATTATATCTTAATTGTAAGTTATCTTGCTTGTTTTCATTATTTCTCAAATCCTTTTCCACCTGGGTATCGATTATGTAATTTTTCACATAAAAAGTTTCACGTGAACTCAACGATTTCAACCAATGGAATTAGACTCATTGGGCAATTCATTGATTTCATTGGTTGAAATCGTTGAGTTCACGTGAAAAATTACATGATCGATACCTAGATCCTTAAATCTATTCTTTGGCCTTCTTCTAGCTCTCTCTTTCATCATTCTCTGGTTCATTATCTGTTTGGCAGACTGTTTTTCTGCCATTTTTTCCACATGACTCCATTCAAGACGTCCTATTTTTATGGTCCTTATGACGTCTGGCCCTTCATATGTCTCGTACAATTCATAATTATAACGTTTACGCCAGGTTCCATTTTTCTCTACTCCCCCGTATATCTTTTTCAAAATTTTATTTTCAAATCATCTCAGTATTAATTCATCGTTCGAATTGGTATGACACCCGCACGGAATGGGGGAGTTCCAGGTTCGAATCCTGGCTGAGATAATATTTTTCGCAATAAATTCTTCATCTTATAAGTGGTGATTTATTAACTCCAAAAATGTAAATCAAATTTCGATTTCATAAGTTGGTGAAGTCACTGCGGTTAATAGTTTGACAAAACCAAGTCGGCTCGCAGCTCACCAATCACATTGCTAGTTTGATGTCAACTAATGCTTTTTCATTTTAACTCATCGTTCTTCGTTTAAGTCTATATCTCCGATACATATGTTAATACCGGTCTTATAGATTTTGCATTTTGTATTTCTTGATAATATTTGTGATGTTACATATTTTTTTAGTCCGTAATATGTCTTATTGGCAATATATATTGGCAATATATAATTTTTTTTTAATTTCTTTGTTGATTATTAGTATTGTTTATCTAAGTGCCTATATATGAACTCTTCTACTTCTTCAAAGCTATAGGCATCAACGTATTTAGCGTATATTAAATTCTATCATCGCCTTAAACAATGCTGTTTTATTTTCTTTATTTTAACACGATTAATATGTTTTATTTTAGTTATAAGTAATTGTTATTGATAAATTATTGAGACTGTTAACTAATGAATATATCAGATGATTTTATTTTGAGATGTTTAATATGTTTATTGTTGAACTTGAGTCGTAGCTCAGAGTGATGTGCGTTGTCTTAACGCTCCGAAGACCCGAGTTCAAATCCGACCAAAAATCGTCTGTTTTTATTCGATCGCCATCTCTTGGAAAGATACCGCAAAACCACTGAGAATGTATGGAAGGGGGTTAACAATAATATTTATTATACCTTCAAATTGGTGCATATCAAAATTTTAGATAGGGAATGGTTGTTAACAGCGCACGAATAATAATGGAAGCGTAGGTGCGTTAAACTGTTTCTACAGAAGTTTAGTAAATTTGTTAAATGCGAAGCAATAAATTTCTTTGATGAACAAAAAATATCAAATTGTTTTAATGCTTTGCATCTTGGTCCGAGATAAGATATAATCTGATCAATACTGTAGTGATTCATTCTCATCGTAGGTGCGTTAATTCTTTCCACAAAAGTCTCTTTAAATGTTTGACTTTACGAAATATGAGAATTCATCTATAGTATTGATCAGATTATATCTTATCTCGGACCAAGATGCGAAGCATTAAAACAATTTGATATTTTTTGTTCATCAAAGAAATTTAGCAAAATTACTAAACTTCTGTAGAAACAGTTTAACGCACCTAAGCTTCCATTATTATTCGTGCGCTGTTAACAACCATTCCCTATCTAAAATTTCGATATGCACCAATTTGAAGGTATAATAAATATTATTGTTAACCCCCTTCCATACATTCTCAGTGGTTTTGCGGTATCTTTCCAAGAGATGGCGATCGAATAAAAACAGACGATTTTTGGTCGGATTTGAACTCGGGTCTTCGGAGCGTTAAGACAACCCTGCCGAAAATGTGCGATTAAAACCGATTAAAACGGAATCCTTTTTAATCGATTTTAAGCTGTTTTAATCGGTTTTTCCGAAAAACCGATTAAAACAGCTTAAAATCGATTAAAAAGGATTCCGTTTTAATCGGTTTTAATCGCACATTTTCGGCAGGGAACGCACATCAACTCTGAGCTACGACTCAAGTTCAACAATAAACATATTAAACATCTCAAAATAAAATAAACATCTGATATATTCATTAGTTAACAGTCTCAATAATTTATCAATAACAATTACTTATAACTAAAATAAAACATATTAATTATGTTAAAATTAATTGGGTTAAAATAAAGAAAATAAACGGCATTGTTTAAGGCGATGATAGAATTTGATATACGTTAAACAATCGATGGGGGAGAAGGGTGCCTGCCCTCAAACAACGATGAGAAGGGTGCCTGCCCTCAAACAACAGACACTCGCCACTGATCTGTATTACTGGATAGTGGATAGGGCAAATTTTCTGTGAGCTATTGAACGCCATGCTGGAAAAGGTTTGTAATTTTCAGTGTTATCGGTGATCGTCATATATCGTCGAGCGCACAGTCATATACGTTGAAAAGAGATAGAATGGCTTTTAGCCATATATGTAATACTCCTATATTGCTAGAAGAGTGTCGATCTCAGCCCAAACATTACGGTACATACGTATAAGGGCCGTGGCACATAAAAGAACTTAAGCAGTAAGACTTAAGACGTAAGAATTTCATCCATACGGAATTTTCGATGTTGCTTACGTTTCAAAATGGCTGCCTTACTGCTTGACCGTGATTGGTTGATTCGCTTAAGGGCCGTGGCACATAAAAGAACTTAAGCAGTAAGACTTAAGACGTAAGAATTTCATCCATACGGAATTTTCGATGTTGCTTACGTTTCAAAATGGCTGCCTTACTGCTTGACCGTGATTGGTTGATTCGCTTAAGTCTTAAGTTTACTGCTTAAGTTTTTTTATGTGCCACGGCCCTAAGT
>CABEGB010001259.1:0-94542 GCA_901521435.1 Crematogaster levior | reverse complement strand
CCATGGACTGATATTTTCCGCGTAACGCGTATCGCGTAACCAATCAGAGACGTTCCGCGTTTTCTGTTAAGTCTATTTCAAAAAGTTGCGTATTACGCGAGTTAACGCGACTTTTATGTGAGCGGTGGTATATAGTCGACATGGAGGAATCTGTAAGTATTTTTTAGATATTATTATTCTTTAGTTTAGAGTTTATTACAAATAACAGTTGTATACAAATAACATTTGTCCTCTTATATTTTTCTTTATTTCTATATTTATTTCTTCTATGCTGATTTCTTATTTCGATTGATGTATGTTATAGGTTAGATTATGTTTACTCTTCATTATGCATTTATTTTATATATCTTTTTAAAATTTAGTTCTTTTAATCTAAAATATATAATTCTATGTATATGTAATATAAAATGCAATTGTAAGTATTTATTTACAAAAGTTAAATAATTTGATTCTTAACTTGTTAACATAATTATCTTTGTTCATAGCATATTAAATGTGGATATTGCGGTTGGCTGATAGCACGTCAATGCAAAAATATTTTACAACATTCATGTTTCAAAGAATACAATGAAAATAAGGATGCTTTAAACATGAAAATAATGTAGCTACTATTGGTATAAATATGTACACTTGTTATATGTATCATTTCGTATAGTATATAAAATTCAATATTATATTTATAATCAAACTCTTTTTAGTGAACAAATTTGACGATGATGGATTATTTGAAAGTTCTAATATTGATTTGGATGAGCTTCTTATAATGGCAGTAATAGATAGGCCACCGTTATACGATCATCGTTTAAATGTGAAAGAGAGGTCTAAAGCAAAAAAAGTAGCATTATGGGAAGAGGTGAAAAATGCAATTAATAGTATGTATATAAATTTAAAAATTTAGAAATGAACATTTTTATGTGCAAAGAATTTATTATTAATAATTACATGTTAACAAGATTTTCATTGTTTTATTTAAAACTGTGACAAAATTTAAAAATAACTGTTTATTAAACAGCTAATATGAGTATAAAAGAATTACAAGCAAAGTGGAAATACCATCGTGATTGTTATATGAGAGCCAGAAAAAAAAAAACAATATGTACCAAGTGGATCTAGTGCATCTTCAGCAAATTTAAAATCGAGTTACAGGTTTTTTGAATTAATGAGACCTTTGGACGAAATATTTCAGACTACACCGTATGTGTTGTGTTATATAAAATCACTTATATGTTTATATATATGTATTATATAATGTAATTCATATTTTATAGAACAATAAGCACATTATCGAAGACTGCTGAAGAAACATCTTTGGAACAAAAAGAAAAAGAAAGTAATGGCTTCAATTGGTTAGATAAGTCAGAGATATGTTCTCAAGCATCAACTTCAGTTGAAAGTCCTGAACGTTTATCATTAGCCTCTACATCTACTGCAGCAACCACAAAAAGTATATATGTATAATTATATATATGTTAGATTAGTGTATTATTTTTTAATTTTCTCTAACGTTAATTCAATTTTGCTTATAGAACGAAAGAAAGACAGCCAGTCAGAAGAGTTACAAACTGCCGTATTAGATATTTTAAGGATGCCAGTTTCAGAAATTGATGCTGTAGATGGTTTTTTAAAAACTCTAGGGGAAGCTTTACGCCGTTTGTCGTATCGAAAAAGAATTATGTTGGAAATTAAATTTCTTCAAATGACTACAGCAGCAGAGTTTGAAGACGAAGACGCAAATTAACAAATTATTAAAAATATTACCAAGTATAAGGATAAAAAAATATAAGGATAAGATACGAGGAGAAAGTTAAATAATAGAAAAAATGTTGAGTTTGATTCAGAAACTATATATAATGTTATTAATTTCAGTTAAGAGAAATGTTATTCAGTTAAAGATGAAACTAATAAGACTGAAAAATTACCAAAGATAGTAAAAATACATGTAACAAAATGTTAAAATACATGTAACAAAATGTAAAAATACATGTAACAAATGCATATTGTATGTTCTCAATATATATTGAAGAAGGTTTAAGTAATATTGAGATATATGAAAGGAAATATATGTTTTGTTTTGTACTTATATTTCTGTGATCATTAGTAATATATTTTATTTTATATTTATTATATATTAGACAATATTTTTGAGTGAGACATGGTTACAGAAGAAAGGATGGGAAAGGGTAAGGAAGTGGGCCAACTTTTGTGGAATTATTATATATTAGACAATACAAGTGACAAATGTTGAAAAAATATAATATATAAAAGTTTAATATTAATAAAACAACTTTTGTGGAATTATTATATATTATTTCTTTTAATACCTTAATAGCTTAATTAGTAGTTAAATTCCTTTTATATAATGAGTCATATTACATCTCTCCTCTCTATATTTATATATTAAAAACAAAAATTCAAAATTCATTGCGAAGTGCTTTTTCCCATTGTCATATAACTGCTCCATCTTTTTCAAAATAGTCAGCAAATGTATCTCTAATACGCGCCGCATTTTTGCAAAAAGAATGTGTTTCATTTACATAATCGTCAAAAGCTTCCTGCGTTAATATATCAGTAGCGGGAATTACAGTGGAATAATACCTATTACTATTTTCATCAATTAGAAAATTATGCAAACAGCATGTTGCTTGCACAATTTTTCTACCTAAAGTAACAGATGCTATAATCGGTTTTCTGTAGATTTGCCACCTTGCGGTTAATATTCCAAAAGAACTTTCAACTATACGTCTTGCTCGACTCAATCTGTAGTTAAAAATTTTTTTTTTCATCGAGTTTTTGACTTCTGGAATATGATCGCATTAGATAACTTTTTAAGGCAAAGGCTTCATCTGCCACGATTACATATGGTAATACAGGACCTCCGATACTAACAATTTCTGGTATCGGTATTTGTAAAGAATTTTCTTCTAAAGCAGCATATAACTTGCTGTTTCGGAACACTCCACCATCACTTTGTCGTCCTTCTGCTCCAATGTTTACAACAATAAATCGATATCGTGCATCACACAATGCAAATAAATTTAAACTGTGCTGACCCTTATAATTGTAATAAATTGATCCACTATTGGGAGGAGCCTGTATATCAAGTTTCAGACGATTACTCTTGACGTAATAAAAGTTAAAAAAAGTGAAGTGTAAAAATTATACCTGCATTACAACATGTTTTCCATCCATAGCTCCTATACAATGTGGAAAATTCCATTTTTCTTCAAATTCACTTGCTACATTTTTCCAAAAGTCGTTGTTAAATTGTGGAAAAACTTTATCTTTTAATGCAATCCAAATTGCTTCACAGGTTTCTAACACAATTTTTGAAATAGTGCTAGTTCCTATGCGAAACGCATAGGAAAGAGATTTCATACTGTCTCCTGTAGCTAAATAACGAAGACATATTTCCAAACGTGTATTTGGTGATATTGGGTTTCGAATACACTTTTGCTTTGTTATACAGGGTGTCCCATGTAACCTGACAAATCGAAATAACTAAAAAAATACGCATTGGACGACATAATATCTAAAATAAAAGTTGTTCCTGTCGAAGAGCGTCGTCGAATGATACCAAAATTGACCCTGCCCCCGCTCCCCTGGGGGTAGGGTGGGGGGCAACTTTTAAATCTCAAACGGGAACCCCCATTTTTTATTGCAGATTCGGATTCTCCATAAAAAAATAAGTAAGTTTTATTCGAAACATTTTTTTTGATTCGTGACAGATGGCGCTGTAAACGATGAAATAGAAAGATAGTGGGGGTAACGAAAGATTGAGACTGGGCATTGGATAACAATTTTTAAGAAAATTTTAGTAATTTTTATAACAATTTTTGAGGCAAGTACCTAACGAGAAGTGAGAAGCGAGGGGACTCACCGAAAACAAGCACCCCGAAGGTGAGAGGCGAGGGGACTCACCAAAAACAAGCACCCCGAAGGTGAGAGGCGAGGGGACTCACCGAAAACAAGCACCCCAAAGGTGAGAGGCGAGGGGACTCACCGAAAACAAGCACCCCGAAGGTGAGAGGCAAGGGGACTCACCAAAAACAAGCACCCCAAAAGTGAGAGGCGAGGGGACTCACCGAAAACAAGCACCCCGAAGGTGAGAGGCGAGGGGACTCACCGAAAACAAGCACCCCGAAGGTGAGAGGCGAGGGGACTCACCGAAAACAAGCACCCCGAAGGTGAGAGGCAAGGGGACTCACCGAAAACAAGCACCCCAAAAGTGAGAGGCGAGGGGACTCACCGAAAACAAGCACCCCGAAGGTGAGAGGCGAGGGGACTCACCGAAAACAAGCACCCCGAAGGTGAGAGGCAAGGGGACTCACCGAAAACAAGTACCCCGAAGGTGAGAAGCGAGAGGAGTTTGATTCGTTAGGTACTTTCCTCAAAAATTGTTACAAAAATTACTAAAATTTTCTTAAAAATTGTTATCCAATGCCCAGTTTCAATCTTTCGTTACCCCCACTATCTTTCTATTTCATCGTTTACAGCGCCATCTGTCACGAATCAAAAAAAATGTTTCGAATAAAACTTACTTATTTTTTTATGGAGAATCCGAATCTGCAATAAAAAATGGGGGTTCCCGTTTGAGATTTAAAAGTTGCCCCCCACCCTACCCCCAGGGGAGCGGGGGCAGGGTCAATTTTGGTATCATTCGACGACGCTCTTCGACAGGAACAACTTTTATTTTGGATATTATGTCGTCCAATGCGTATTTTTTTAGTTATTTTGATTTGTCAGGTTACATGGGACACCCTGTATATGGCCCGACAATATTTAATAACTTTTCATATGTTTCCACATTCATACGGAAATAATTGATGAATTTTTCATCATTATGAAAATACAATTCTTTTATAAGAGTCGTGCTTGCTCCATATCGTTGTCGCTTTTCGTTGGAAAAAATTGGATGAACCCAATATCTTCGTTTTATTTTGTTTCGCTCGTTTTTGTACAATAAAAAAAGAGTTATTAATTTTTTTAATTTTATAATTGACAGTCTATCTGTCTTATTTATTGTTTGCTTTTGTAAAGCAATAACAGATAACAATGACTTGGAATCCATTTTAAGTGCTCTATTTACCGTCAGATTATCAATCATCAGATCATCATTTGAACGTTTAAACATTTAGATGCATTTACGTGATATTCAAATCTCATCGTTCACATGGGCGCAAAATTTGCGTAACAAATACTCACGTAACCAATCAACTGTCACATTTAGCATTTTTATTGGAATGTTCTAACAGAAGAGAAAATATCATTGGTTAAACGCGATACGCTGCTGCCGTTTTATATACCATGTGCACTAAGGATATTCAATTCCGCGTAACAAAAAACACGGAACGTCTCTGATTGGTTACGCGATACGCGTTACGCGAAAATGTCAGTCCATGGGACCGCACCCTTAAGTTTACTGCTTAAGTTTTTTTATGTGCCACGGCCCTAATAGTCTCTCTCTCGCGCACGGTCCAGCTGCTTTGTGCGCATGCGCTAACAGCGTTAGGTGGGGAGCAGACCATTGCATAACGCATAACGCATATGCATAAGAAATTTGATTGGTCCGTTAGCATGTGCATAAGGAATTCGACCAATCGAATTTCTTATGCATATGTATTATGCATTATGCAAAAGTCTGTGTTTCCCGCTTTAGGCAGATGCAATCAGGTAATGTTTTCTCTTTTCGTGTTCTTTCCGTCTCATTTTCTGCTTAGTCTCTTGCTCACACTCACTCAATAGACGCGCCTGTGTATAATGAGGCTTGACCGTCTATGCCCATATTTGGAATTTGTGCGTCTCTCTTTTATGGGGCTCGATCCTCTCATTGTGAAGATATGGAACTAGCAATATAGAAGTATTAAAGGCCTGTTCTACAATGAGTCGTTAGTCGCAAGTCGTAAGCGAATAAACCAATCATAGTTGAATTTAGAAAAGAATAATCGAATATGATTGGTCTATTCGCTTACGACTTACGACTAACGACGCATTGTAGAAGGCCTCTTACATATATGCAATTGAGCGCCACGAGCGCCCAAATCGAACACGTGGTAAGTTATATCCCATTTTTGTCTTTCATTCACAAACGGTTACAACAACCTTCAATGATGCCCGAAAATGATAATGTTTAGATGCAGCCAATCCTTCTAATCAAATATTTTATTAGCCTGTATATTCTATCTGCCCCATTACTTTCGTCTTTTCCCTTTTCCCTATGCTTCCTTATCAATATCTTTTATTCCAATACTAATGATTTTTTTCACACACAATGGGGAAATAAAATAATATTATTCATGATAAACACTGTACGACCCTCCTGAATAATAAAATTCAATTGCTACATTCGATGTAAATTTCTTGTAATATTTTCTTGTAATATTTTCTTATAACTTAATATAACTTAGGTTGCATTCCAAAACGTCTTATTTGAGGAAAATTTTACTCAATTTCTATAGTATATGTGAGCTATAGAGTATTGAGTAAAATTTTTCTCAAATAAGACGTTTTGGAATGCAACCTTAACTAAGAAATAAAGATTTACCTTTTTTGAAATATAATATAATAAAATCTTCGTTAAGGAGAGCAGAATGTATCAGATCCGCGTGTATCCAGTTCAGAAGCACAGATTAAAAATGGCAGTACACGGAAATTACGCAGTTTTAGAGAAATTTCGTGTACACACTTGTATGGCTACATGCATGCGCAACCATGCACAGTAAAGATTTGTTCGCGTCGCTTGCCCCAACATGCTCCTACTCGTTCCAATACACTCTAAACTATAGTATTACGTTACGTATACTATAGATTGGAGCGTATTGGGGTATTGCGACGCGAACAAACCCTAAGATCTCTCCAGACAGAACGCGATAAACGATATCCAATGGCCTAGTTTACATCGTGGACTTGATACGCGTATCAAATAGTAAATAACTAGTACATTGATTCAGCTATTGGCTGATCAGCTCAAATATACTACTTGATACGCGTATCAAGTGCCCGATGTAAACTAGGCCATTGGTTGCTACAATGGATCTGTTCTTTTTAGCTGCACTGCTGAATTAGTGCAATAAGTTAGAATGAGACATATATATATTTTTTCACTCTAACTTATTGCACCAGTTCAGCAGTGCAGCTAAAAAGAACAGATTCAATATCGAGATTCGGAGCGATTCAGATTTTTGGAAAGTGCTAGAAAATAAAGCTGGGAAAGGTGTCGTGAGGGAGAGACATTTATCGAAGTGCCTTCCCAAAACTTAACGGAACAGATAAGTTAATCGAATACCCCCAAAATGTCACAGGAGACAAATCTGTTGCATTGTTATAATCGTGGTTGCGGAAAGAAATTCAATCCAAAAGACAATAAGGACGGTAAGTTGTACTGTTCTTCAAACATGTGATTATTTTTTTTCTAAATTAAGTTATTATTAACAGCACATACATAAGGAAAGACAACACTTATGGCTTTTTCGTAGATGATTGCCTTCATCATCCGGGACATCCAGTGTTTCATGATGCGTACAAGGGATGGTCCTGTTGTAGCAAGAAGTGTACGGACTTTACCGAGTTCTTGAATATCAAGGGATGTACGAAATCGAAGCACTCAAACGAGAAGCCATTGGAACCAGAAAAACTACCAATCGAAAAATGCAAACTTGATGAAATAATACAGGTTGTTACAAGGCCTGTAAATAAAATATCTTCGGAGAGACCTCCTTTCACTGCACCACAGCTTACTCTGTCTCCAACGATATCTCCCACTCTGCTGGAACAAATTAAAGGGTTGACAGCTTTAGAGAACAAACCTACAGACAATGCTGTACAGATAGGACAAACTTGTAAAAACAATTGCTGTAAAGAGAAGTACATGGGAATTGCCTCTGACAAGGAGATTTGCAATTATCATCCTGGCGTACCTATTTTTCATGAAGGATTGAAGTATTGGTCTTGTTGTCAGAAAAAAACTACAGAGTTTTCCTTGTTTCTGGAACAGCCAGGCTGTACGCAAGGCAGACACGTATGGTTTTCCAAGGTATATCATTTAGAGTTTAGACAAACAAAATTTTATTCAATATTCATCTTTTACAATTGATATATATAAAATTCATTTTTTTTTTCAGAATATGGGAAAGAAAGCTCAATGTAGGTTTGACTGGCATCAAACCGGATCATACGTAGTTGTTTCTATATTCGCAAAAAAATATTTACCCAGTCAGTCTGCTGTAAAATTAAATCCCATCCATCTAACTGTAGATTTATTTTTCATTGAAGAAGATTCGAGATATAACCTTAATATAGAATTGAAAGGAGTATGTATTAATTTTATTTTTTATTGTGTAGCTAATGGAACTAAATCGGTATTTACAATGCTCTTTTACTTTTTTTAGATTGTTGATGTCGAGCAAAGTAGTGTACACATGCTGCCAACTAAAGTAGAAATTAAATTGAAAAAGGCTGAACCTGGTTCTTGGTCAAGATTGGATGTTCTCAAAGAAGCTAATTTAAAAAACTCTGAAAGTAATGAAAATGTGAATCTCAATTCACAAATTGAACCTGTGGATCTTAGTGATCTTTAAATGCTAACGATTTTTAGCTGTTGAAAAACATAATTAAATGAAATTGCAATTATTTTTGATTTAATTGACTTTAAATGTTTTAACAAGAGATTGTGTACTGACCATTTCAGTAATCCTTTGTGTCATGACAATACATGGAGATGTGTTAAATTTTCTTTGTTTTAAAAAGTCCAAGTTGTGGGTGTACATAAAATATTTTAAAATATAATAAAATTTAACTTTTCCAACTCCTTCTGAAGGAAAAAGTGAAATTAGTATTAATAAACAATTTAAATATTTTATGGGTTCTTTTTTTCCTGCAAAAAATGCATTCAGGTTATACATACATATAATAATCAAATTTCTTAATTAATTTTCCTACTATAAAATTGCTCTTTGAAAGAACAGAAATGTTTAATAATATGAACTAAGATTGAGGTCAATCTGTCGTTACGAATGCTTTCAAGCATTTCTCTTCTATTTTTATTGAAAAAAGAGAAAAGAATATTTCGAAGCATTTGTAGCAGTAACTTCACCACAATCAAGTTTGTTCGGAGTGAAGATTAAGAAAGTTCTAATGTATATATATTTTAGAGAGAGAGTTTCCTGGTGGAAATATCTTATTGAAACTGCTGAATGTTATCGATCGATGAAAAGTGAAATAAAAATTATTAAAAAATTACTGAAGATATCTTAAAATTAATCGTAATTTCATTAAGAAATTCAATATAATGAAAAGTAATTTTAAAAATTATGCAATATTAGATATATTATGAAATTTACTGAATGTAACTAAAAGTTGTTACTTTTTAATGAAAAATTACTGAAATATTAATACTCGAATATTAATAAAATGAGATCAATTGAGAGAGATTTACACACAAACACATTTCACTAAATATTCATTATATTTTCAGTAAAATATTTCCATCAGGATCATACTGGTCACGTGAATATATACTAACCTTTTTGACAACCAAGCGCGTGCGTTGACTGTTTATCTTAAAGGTGGAACGATGTTGGCCAACAGAACAAAATTGCGAGTAATTAATTATTAATGTACAGGAAAATATATGAATAAATTTAATACACATTCATATATATTGTGGAATATTTCTCTTATTTTAGATATTAGCGCTTCACGGATACATGCAATCAGACGTAATCTTTAGCGCTAAATTGGGATCATTGAGAAAAGGATTTAAGAAAGAAATAGATTTCACGTTTGTAAGAGCACCACATGAGGTCCCGTCCCAGGATGGAACTGGTCAAGAAGATACAAATGAAAACGGTGAGAGAAATGTTAGTAAAAGTTTCACCAAGTTTCTCATATTGATACTCTGTACGATTGCATCATGACTTGAGCGTCAATAATATTGCTATGTATGAATTGTAGGGTACGGATGGTGGTTTAATACAGAAGATCATGTATTTAAAGCTACAGTCCCTAGCGATTTATGTGTAGGATTTAACGACAGTGTAGCTGTGATCGAAAAGATATTCTTGGAACAAGGTCCTTTCGATGGCATAATAGGTTTCTCACAAGGAGCTGCTTTTGTGAGTATACTATGTGCAATGAAGAAGAAGAAAAGTAAGTTTATAAAATAATACATTAATGCACATATGTGCAACATGTATATATACATTTATACATATATAAAATAAATACATAATTTTATACAGTTCTACAAATTGAATTCGATTTTGCTATTATGATATCTGGATTTAAGTCACTGTGCGCACCTCATGCAAGGTATTATGACGAAGAAATCGATATACCTTCTTTACATATTTATGGAGAGAATGATCAAGTAATTCCGACAGGTACATGATTAATAATTTAATAGTTTTAGACTTAATATTATTAAAATATTAAAATTTTTAATGTTATATTGTTAATATAATTAGTATTGAATATGACATTCAATGTTACTCCAGTACTTTCAATCATTTTTATTTGTTTTAGCAATGGCAGAGCAAATCAGTTGTCTTTTCCCAAATAAGAAGGAGATACGACATGAAGGAGGCCATTATGTGCCGAGTAAAAAGGATTTTTATAGAGATTTTGTAATGGAAATGTTAGCAAATATAAGAACTTAATAAATTAATAAGGATTTTATTTTACTGAATTTTATTCTACTGATTCAACATGTTATTGTATTGGATAGAATTTAAATGTGCACATATGAATAATAAACAAATGCCAGAGGATTTTTTAAATATTAAGTAAAGGTATGTAATCATATACAATATATTTTTTTCTGCTAACATATAGCATAATATTACTTGTGTGTCTTGTTACAAGTTTTATCGTAACGTACAGTTGATGGTGTTGCCATTAGTTATAAAACTGTATAAGTTAGATAATAATAGGATACAATATTACAGAACTAAAGATCATTAATTAGATCATTATATTTTACATTTATGATTTTGTATTCTATATTTCAAATTCAGTCTGCCGATACCGTAACTACCGAATTTACAATTTAGATATCCACATTAGAGTCATACATGTTAATTTAAAAAAATGTTATGTATGTTATGTACTTTACAACATATTGCATCTTCAATTTAGTTTTCCTTGTGGTACAAGGACATACGAGCAAAAGTAAACGTAAAACACAAACAAGATATTCAATTAGAAGATATTAAAAACGTACTTTAAAATAATTAAACTATACCTGTAACTTAAATGTAAGTTGAGGTATTTATATCTTGCATTTTGACAATAACAAAATACTTATGTTAATTTTATAACTATATTAATTTGGTTTGATGCGCAATAGTGAGCAGAATCTTTTTTACTTTTATTATCACTTTCAGTCTAATAATCAAGTACAAATTAGTACTCGTCACATGTCTTTACAAGACTGAAGATCGCGTGACTATATAGCATCCTTATTAAATTGAATATTGAAAAATTTTGTGGCTCTCTGAATGCTCATGTGAAGTTGCATATATCTAATATTCATTCAGTATTCATCATAATATTCACATTCTAATATTCACATATGTGGTACGTAAGATTTCCTTTTTGTCTTTTTTTACCATTCAGAGTTGTCCTGATTACTAAATTGCGCCACAAAACTTTATCATCGACTGACACAACGTTATCCGCGTCATTTCAAGGCGACTGCTCTTGACCATTATTTTCTTGGGACTTCATAACATCAGGGAGATCTGGTGGTAGTGAGAACGGTGTCATTTCGAGAGGTTCAAACTGACCATCAGGCTGACGTAAAGCTAAACCAACTAATGCAGGACACTGTGCTTTCGCAGTCGATGATGTCAGTCCATAATCTTGTAACGTCTTGTTGTCTGACATTAAAAGATTGTCTTTATTAAATAGTTGTTGATTTGCCGGTGGTACTTTCATTATACCTGTAAAGGAGAAGAAGAGAGTATGTATAAGTTGCAATATAATTAAAAATAATTAATTTTTTTATATGAATTCTTCCAACTGTTAATTAATGTACTGTCTATTATTATTTTTTAATAAGCAATAAACCTATATCTTTCGAATCTCTCAATCCTTGATGACATATAACAATGTTATTCGAGCATCCTTTTTATCATTATTTATTCAGGTTAGATTACAGGTTTGAGTGATTTGGTTTAAATGTTAAAATAAGTATGAAGTAAAAAAAGTATGAATAAAAAAACATTTAAAGAATTTATAGAAAATTAGGTAACAAAGGTGATAATTTGAGTAAAACATTGACATTGGGACATATTAATGTTCGAACACATGCTCTGTTTGCACATTTTTCAATCTCAAGATTGAAATAAAAATCGTAAGTAAACGTCTACTCCAGAAAGATTAAAATTATTTATATATTTTTCATGTATTTTATCATTTTTCATGTTTTCTATGCCAAGTGAATTATTATTGTGCACTTGACATACATATGTAAAATTATTCCATTCTCTAGCAACACAATTTATTCTATGCATATATATACACACATACACTGCTAATTAAGCTTCTGTATCGTACATTCGTTCAACAAATCGGGAGGAAAATCGCTCAATGGCAGCAATAATCATCTAATTGTAAATCGTCGAGCGACATGTCAAGAGATCTGTAGTCACAAGTGTACTCACGATACTTTACCTTCAATCATCTTCTTCAGCTCTAGAACCGTGGTGTCATCCTTTGCGTCTGTGAATATCGTCAATTTTTTTCGCCTGATCATTAGAAATACGTCCTACAAAACGGGAAAAATCGTCGTGAGCGCGCTTGAAGGTTAAGCCGACCCGGGGACACGGTATCGTCGACCAGACGTAGCACCGAAAACGGATCCTTACCATTGTGAGTCTAATTATGTGTACCTAATATTACAATGTAACTATAACTTTAATATATAATGCTGGGACACGGGGACCCTGCCTTTCGAATTCCTATGTTTACAGCAGACCTTCGGGTACACCGGACCCACCAGGCTGCATGCAGTATGTAGTAACCTCCAGTCACCCCAGATCGCGGAATTTTCCGACGCATGCGTGTCGCCCGTCGACCTGTGAACGCGCATGCGCGTGCACGCGGTCGTTCACTTGACATATTGATATTAATGGCACCTGTGGCAAAATAAAACGCAGAATAAGCCCAGGAAACATTTTTTCCGTGTATTTCACATTGTACGTTTGCGCTCCGTCGTTACATTGACATCACTTGTTCTCGAAAAGAGATGTGAGTTATCCTGTTTCTCTTTCTCACTCTGTACAGTCTAAACAGGTTTGTGTCATAGGACTTAAGATATTGAGCAAAGTTTAGCCTATTGTTTGGATAATTCATTGTCTCTCTTGTCTGTTCTGCAGGTCGGTATTATTTTCCGTTAACTTACTCGTGGATGTTAATAGTGGCTCTGTTTCTTAAAGAAGTACTTGAAAGTTTCAATAGAACTGACTGATCTTTGATATAGACTGTATAGTCAGAAATCTGATGACAGATCTTCTTTCTTAATGAAAGATCTTCAAGAAGAAGAAGCACTTCATTACCTAACTCAACAGGTAGTACTATATAATTTTTATATGATAGGATAAGAGTATATTTTTAAAACGCAGCAGTTTGATACACATATATGTATGTGTGTGTGTGTATATATTTTAAAAAAGCATGTTTATTTTCTATATGTTTTGTGTTCTTCCAGAGAAAAAAATACAATGTCTTATTTTTTACCTTATAATAATTGTCAACAACTATGTGTTGAAACAGTATCCATAGACAAGGAGAATCATGTTGATTTCGTCCAACAATTTGTGAAGAACGTTTCTAGCTTTAGTTCTCAGTATGGTGGCAGTTATAGCATATCTTATGCTGCTACTAACTTAATTGGACCACCTAGCAAATTTCCAAAGTATGGAGATTTTCCACAAACATTTGCCATGGTATGTATTTCATATGTTTTACGATGTTATAAACAAATAATCGTATCTTTTTTGAAATATGGATTCCCATATGGATGAGAGAGATAATATTATGGGATGAGGGTTGAGATAGAATCTAGGACTTATTGACTGCAATTTGATTATTGTCACACAGAATCATATCTCAATATGATCAAGCAATCTAATAGCAATGTAATACTACAAGATTTTATAGTTTTACTTTTCTGACATACTTTTTAAAACAGAGAACTTATGGACCATGGTGGGACAAAGCACCTTCGAGATCAATTGATTATATGCCACAGAATAATATGGGTGTTGTGAGTCAAGATTATATTAGTACGTAATATTTGAATTGATAAATAACTTAAAGAAAACTTCTGTTGACAAGAGAGATTATAATTGTATTTTCCATTTTTCAAAGCTCTTCAGTATTCTGAAGCTGTATATCCAATTAGAGTCTCTATATATGAAGTATATAACCCTGGAAGTGTAATTCGAATTTGGGCTGGAGATTCTAACAATCAGTGGTTTCTTTTATGGGACGGACCACCTCAGATTGTTTCTTCAAAGTCACGGATATTTTCCCCGCCTTTACGATCGTGTGACTTTAAAACCAAAATGCTCAGACTAGAGTTTAATCACAGCTTATTGGACTATTACACAGAGTTAGATGCCGTGATGCTCATTGGAACATCAGAATTGATCCTTCCTAAAAATCCTAAACAGAGTTTAACTGATTTGTTAGAAAGCTTTAACTGCAAGTATTCTTGCAATCGAGACATCCATAATTTAACACCAGATTATGAAAATGCACACTTGGATCTAATCCATCTTAAGAAGACATTGAATGAATATTGTATTATATATAAAAGGTATATAATATCAGCATTAAATAATATTCTTTTTTTACTTTCTTAATAATATGTTTGTGCCAATGTTATTTTTAGCGATATAGTAAACAATTTTCACAAGAGCAAGCTGATATCTCAATTGGGACAATTTTACTATTACGTACCGCCTCTTAAAGAAGGATCTAATAATATGCAATACTTTTTATCAGAAGAAATTCCAAAATTTATGAAAGATAAAATTTCTTCAGATGAATCTGAGGAGTCATCACATTGCAATTTCTCCGCACTTCCTGTAAAGTATTCTAAGAAATCTATTTTTTATTATATTTATATCATTATAATGATATTAACGTTATCCCATTTATTAAATTTTCTTGCAGGATGAAATAATTATAAAAATATTAAAAAAATTAGACTTAAAGTCGTTGTGTCGTATGAGCAGAGTAAATAAACATTTCAATGATTTAGCACAGAATCCTTTGTTCTATAAAAGTTTAAATTTAAAACCATATTGGTATATTATTAATACAAAGGCGTTGCACTACTTGACCTACAAATGTAAAAATTTGCAACAATTAGATCTTTCATGGTGCGACAATTTTTTTGTTTCGGATCTCGAAAAATTTCTTTATATTTGCGGCAGTTTTTTAACACATTTACGGTTAAATTGTTGTTTATGTGTTGACGACTTCGCTATGCTTAAAATTTCGAGGATATGTAGAAATTTGAAAGGTATGTATAAATATGATGATGATTATTATTATTATTACTACTCAGAAATTGTATAACCAATATGTACTTATTTTTCTTAGAATTGGAGCTACGTAATTGTATCTTTATATGTGACAAAGGATTTTCATATCTTGAAAATTTTGAGTTTCTGGAGCGTTTAGATCTTTGCATGACACGTATAAAAACCCAAACTCTTTGCAAGATACTACGAAGAAATCGGCGGATGCGTCACTTACTTATTGGAAACACGGAAAATCTGAACGTAGATGAAGTCGCAATGGAATTGAGAAACTCGTGTCCAAATCTGGAAAGTATAGATTTATGGAAGGCAAACACTCTTACGTCACAAGGTATTGATGCCCTCGCTGACTGCAAGAATCTACGGGAAGTGGATTTTGGTTGGTGGTATGTATGTGTGTTTTCTTTGAAAATGCGTGTTTTGTCATACAAATGATGAATTTAAAATTCATTTATGGGATGAGGAATTGAATTTGAGCTACCAACCGCGAGTTTGCTGTTTTCATGCGGAGCTACGTATCTTATCCCCAAGTTCTTGACCTTTAGAGGGCCGCAAAGCCAATATATTGGCTCTTCCCGTGGCAAGAATTGTGGACGTGATGTACCTGATAAATATAAATGACTATTACCATGGTTTTAAGTCCTCTTTTGACATCTCAAATGCCGACCCTCTAAAGGTTAATATATGTCTTAATATTTTTCATTAAAATTTATATGTTTTTCTTTCACATATATATCTTGAAGTTGTGTTATTCTTCTGTTTGCAATTGAAGGATTGTAATAATATAACTTGTTTACAGTACGACGTTTGGCAGTACGACCGGTTGTGGTGACAGCTTCCACAGATTGCTCTCTTCCTGTGAACATTTGGAAAAAGTCTTCTTGGTTTCTTTTAGAGAGCTTACCGAACGCGATTTGAGAGCATTGACGTTATGTAAAAATTTAAAACAGTTAGACCTGTTAGGCACGTTATCCCTAACAACTGAGATATGTTATGCATTTTTCAAGAATTGTCCTAAACTGGAGATGATTGATCTCAGCTTTTGTGACAACATTACCGATTGCTCGATTCTGTGGTTGCAGCAAAAGTATACGCAAGTGGCTATCAAAAGATTAATACACAGCGAATAATGTTACATTTAATGTCGAATTTTGAGATTCTACGTAAAAGATACCTGAGAAAATCACATTTTTAAAAAATGGGCTAAGTATGTTGAAAAAACAAAATAGATTTGAATATTTTATTTTTAAATTTTTCCTATTTTTTTTCTATAAAAGAGAGTAATGCTGAAAATTGTACAAATTAGGAAATTAAAAATAAATTTACATTTAACACAACTTTAATATTACATTTTTTTATTATTTTATGAAATTTAAACTACGGTCAAACTGTCGCTACAAGTGCTTCGAAGCGTTTCTCTTCTATTTTTGTTGAAAGAAAGGATATAAAAAATGCGATATTAAAGTTGCGTTAAACATAACTTTAATCACAAATTATATCTTGTACATTTTACATTTCACCGTCGATTGGTCATTTGGACAAATTTCATCTGATCATAAAATCAAAATCATGTGAATCAAGATTGTAGAAAAGCGTTTTTTATCTACTATCGAAGAGAGCTTTTCATTTAATGACACAAAACGTAAATGTTCTATCTTTCTTAGCAATCAATAGATAACAAAAACAAAACAATACTTGGGTCACTAAATGGAAAGCTTCCAAAGAGAACTAATCATAGATATTGGACAAACAACCGTAGCGTCAGCACTTTGTAAGCATATGCAGTTTTTGTAACAATTAACTGTATTTCGTGCAATTTGCATGAAAAATCATATTAGTTTTATTATAAATAAAGCCTGCGACACACGGTACGATTTTTCATACTGGTTTGCTTACGAGAGCCAATAAGAATGCAGAATTTTAGATCAAGTGACTTAAAGCTTAATCCTAATTGGCTCTTGTATGCAATCCAGTACGAAAAATCGTATCGTGTGCCGCAGGCTTAAGATTGAAAATAAATATTTGTACATGGCCAATATTTATTGTTCCAATGCTATGGATTTTTTTATACATAACGTGGAAATAAAATAATGCCATGACAAACATTGTATGACATCTGAATAATAAAATTCAGTTGTTGCATTCGATATGTAAATTTCTTGTAATATAGCTTAATATAATTTAAGAAATATTTACCTCGTTTTTACTATTTTTATTTTTACTAATTATATACGATACTATTTTGTCTACCAGATTTCTTACAAAAACCAATAAAATTTACAAAATTTTAGATCAGGTATCTTAAAGCTTAATTCTAATTGGCTCTTGCAAGCAAACCAGTAGATAAAATATTATCGGTTGGCTTTAACGAGAAATTAAAAGTAAGTAGGAGCCAATCACATTAAAGATTACTAAACTCTTACTAAAGTCAATGGCACACGATATTTTTTTACCTGCTGGATTACCGCGAACACTTCTGCTAGTGATGAAAAACCAATCAGATTACAGCGTGATAGGTCAGTTGACTCAAAGCTGATTGGCTCTCACCAGCTAACAGAGATGCACGCAATTCAATAGATAAAGTCGCACCGTCTGCCACGGACTTGATTTTAACATTCGTGGAATTTACTTTTTTTAACTAAGAGCTAGAAAAAAAAAAGTTAAACCGAGATTAAAGTTAATCTGCCGTTGATAGAAATGGACATAATGGCTGCTTTTCTGTCGAGGGCGGCCATTGACGTCGCCTAGCGGCGACGACGTGAAGGAGAACTACGACTACCGATCACCGTGCGCGCATGTGTGTGCCGTGTCCCGTCTCATGTCGTGTGTGGTGTGCGTATGTGCGTGTGTGTCGTCGACTCGACGGATGAACGGGTGAAGGTGTTAAAACGTGCGGAAAGTGGCCAAGCGGATAGAGTGCGCGTAGACCCTTGGTGACGCCGTCGCCGACAGACACGTACGCCGCCATATCGCGCGTATGGACACACGCGAGGTCGAGTGAATGGGGAGAAGGAATACGGCGCTGATTACAGGCACAGGTACGGAACACCGTCGTTGTCCCCCTCCATGGAATTAGGTTACCGCGCGACGGACCCGGACGGATCCGGATTGATACGGCGATAGATAGTGCGAGATGTACATGACAAGTGTTCGCCGTGACCATGACGAGGGAAGTGTCCCGTGAGTTCGCTCGTACGTGAGTTCGCTCCAATTCTCTTCTCCGATACACGCGCGCTTGCGTGTGTGTGTGTGTGTGTGTGTGGGTGCGCGCGCGCGCGCGTCACGGCGTCTGTGCTGGATCTCAGATCTTTCATGTCTTTTTCTTCCTCCCCCCTCTGTGCCTCCCTCTTTCTCCCCGCGTCTCTGTCCATCTCTTCCTTTCTCCACACAATTTTCTGTGCGTGTACAATCGTCTCTCGAAGACGACAGTAGTAGTGGCAACGACGGTGACGGCAATCAAAGGGCTATCGCCGTTATCGCCGTGTTGTGTCAACGTAACCCACGGCAGCGGCATCACCACCACACCACCACCAACACCGACGCCTCTTCAGTAATTAAACCAAACAAAATGGACACCGAGATAACGATTGAACGAACATTCGTGTGGTAGCCCTCCTCACCCCCCTGCCCTCGTTCTCTCTGTCTCCGTCCGTTTCTTCCCCAACCCTCTCCTGATCCCGCTGTCCACCTGGGTTTCTTGTTTTCTTTGGATGGACTTCGGAAAAAGAGATGGGATCGCCGTTCGCACAATTGTGAGTCCTGCTCTATATCGATCATTAATACCAAAAGTAAATCGCCACCAGTCTCACTCGCCAGTGGTGTGATTTCGTATAGACAATGCACGGCACCGGTCACGTCTTCGTCCGGGTTCTGTTCCTCACCTTGCTTTCTTCTTGGTAATTTTTTTTCTTTTCTTTTTCCCTCTTGACGTGTACTAATGTTTACTTGTCACCTCAGTCGTAGGAAGTGTAACGCGATGCGGTTTAAGGGGGACCAGATTTCCCAAGAAGTCGTTTCTCGGCATGCGACAATTTGTTTCTTCCGTTTGGACATGTGGATCGTTCAGCTGCACACGAGCGTTTCTGTTACAATTTTCCACAGAGTTACTATAATTAAAGTAACTGTAGTGAGATTATGTTGCTTAATTTTTTTTTTTTGTGAATTATATCGAGTTACGTTGCGAAACGTGGGTATTTGACGTTGCAACAAGTCTGTGCGAGTCTGTGATGTTTGATCCTTAAAAAGGATCCGATCGCTGTTTGTGTATGTAAACGTGTATGCGTGTAGTAACACGATTATTTAAGTAAGATACACTCTTCATCGTTGGGACGCGAATCCCATTATTCGTGTGCACGTATCAACAAAATCCTGATAAATACTTCTTAAAGGATTTCCCCACCGTTCGCCTGCGAGAATTCTGTCATGGAATTCTGGAGGTAAGATTTATATAGAATCTCCTTGACGCACTCGAATAAGATAAAACGAGGATGCGTTTCTCCAGTGAATGACCGTTAGAACGATCATTTCGGAGCTGTATTTCGAGTTTCTATCTCCCCTTCTCCAAAAAAAAAGAAGAAGAAATCGTAGGGAACTAAATCAAACCGAGTATACGATGATAACGGTTCATTTCGCCGCCGAAGGCGGTCTTCTGTTAACTTCGGGATTAGTGCTGGCTCTAGAATGTGAGAACGGCTCTCGGATTCGGGAACTGTTGAGAGATTTAGCGGCGTCTCCTCGACAATCTCGTCCGTTGGTCTCGTTCCCGTCCGCGTTCGGCTGCCATTTGAGCGTGAATACACCGAGAGACGTATTCGAATCGATACCTGCGGAATACGATTGGTTAATCGGATATCCTACGCGTGGCTATCGGACTTTATAAGCTAAAATCTGATTGGTCCTCTTTCTCGTGTAATTTCGACTCCTGTCTTGCCGCTACCAATTGCGCGGTGCGCCTTTACCCGCGATATTGAATATCCGATGCGTTGCCAGTGCGACTCGTCCATAGCGTTGTTTTCCGCCGTCATTCTCCTTTCCTCCCTCTTTCTCTTTCTGTCTCTCTGTCTCCCGCACCGTTATTGCCTATCCTTTCACTAAATTCGAATGATTCCACACGCATACACGCGTGCGCGGACATGCACACATACATATGGGATCCATAAATTTGTCCACTATAAAGAGAGCACCAACACTTTGCGAGCCTCGTTTCCATTTTTCTTCACATTTCCGACAAGTTATGCGTCATAATTAAAATTTCACATTTTAGCATGTTGTAAATTCGATTATCGCACAGTTGCCGTTTTGTTGCGTGATATTTAATTATTGTGTGTAATTATGATTCTAAGATATTTGGAAGGGCTTTATTTAGAAACGATACGCTCCTGTTTCTTAATTCTGGTACTGCAAACATACTTTTCATATGTTGCGAATTATTTTATTATGTGATTCTGGCGAGAATCGTGTTTTCCGATTTTTCTTTTTTTCAGTAAAACGCCAGATTACTGTGGAATACGATTACACGATTAGAATTCAGGTCTGCCTCTTAAACAAAATATGAGAAAGATTTAACGTTAGCGACTTGAAATTATCGGTTCTTGCACGTTTCTATTTCAGGGTTAATACTCATGATATCGATAGTAAATAGAAAAATCTGACGTTAGCAAGTGACAGGAGTGAGAACCCGCGCGTAAAATTCGCTTCAGGCGATCTGCAGTTCATATTAGAATTCAAAAGATAGAACTTTATTTCTCATCATGTCGTGTGATACGAGACACGTTTAAAGAATCAGAGAATTTGTAAAATAATTGTTAAAAATGTACGCGGCGTAACTCAGTGACGTTTCATCCCAAAAGTCCATCTGATGAGAATTCGTCTCAGGTAAACCTAAGTGACGATTCTCAATACGATCGCCGATAGGATGCAGCGTGTGTGCGTGCGTGCGTGCGTGCGTGCATGCGTGTATGTGTGTGAGAAAAATCAGATGTTTTCATCGCGTTCATGTTTATTCACAGTATTATCGAACAAAAACACGGAAAAACAATATTACGACCTGCGGCGTGTGCGATAAGAAAGGCGCGAGGAAGGGACGACAGGTCCGCCCTTTTCGAATCCGCATGTCAGACTCCCTGTGGTCAAAGTGAAAACAATTCGTATTCAATTAGACGCCGTAGCGTGAAGGACGAGAATCTTTCAAGGAGAGACTGTCGATAGATGGATGGTGGTAGAACAGAAATGTTTTCCCGTACGCTTTGTACGTTTTCTTTCCTTTGGAGCTTTATTTCTGTCTCCTCTGTCTCCCCCCCTCCTCCTCGGAAGTACACATCGTACGTATTCATCATTCTCAAATTCGAGAAGTGTCAAAAGGAGCGCGGGTAAAACGAGCTAACGGACCTTGTCGGGTCGGTCCGTCCGTTTTGATCCGCGCTTCCTATCTTCCGCTCCTCTCCCTCCGCCCCCCCCTCTCTCTCGGAACGTCCGGAGAAAGATATATTCATTTCGCTCCGAATGCGGAATACGCAGGTAAAACAGACCTAAAACAATTTACGAGTGAGTACGCTCCTCGACTGCCATGTTGTGTATGTGTGTACGTGCGCGCGCGCATGCACGGACATACGCGATATATACGGGACACATACGAATATACAAACACCGGGCCGAGAGCCGGTAAACGAACCAGCGATACGAATGCACGTTTCTGCACACAACGATGCGACGCGCGCGCGCGCGCACGCGCAAGAAAGAGAAAGAGAGAGAGGAAAAAAAAGAGGAGGTCAGGAGATGCGCACGCCGCCAGGTGGTGCGCCGAGCGAGAGCGGTGCGCGGCCTGGTGCCGTCGCCGCTCGTGTGTCCGCTTGCGCGCTAGAGGTGCTCGCTCTCTCGTCCGTAACACACCGGCGACGCACTCCGGGAAGCGAGTGCGTTTTTACTTACGGGGAAACAGTGGTAGTGTAGCGTAGCGTGGTATGGTGGCGGCCTCTTCCTCTTTCTCCTTCGCCGTGTTGAAACGGGAAACAGAACAGGGTAAACGAGGAGCAGTTCTCCGTACGGTGGTGGGGAGGGAGACGAGGCAAGTGAGTGAGCGAGCGAATCGTTTTGTCGTGAGAGTGAATGAGTGAGAGAGATGCGTAAACGCACACACGCGCGCGCGCGCGCGCGTATAGCCGTGTACATGGATGTATGTGTGGAATGATTCGAGCCCGCAGGACACGCTTGCACCTCGATGATCTCGCGCGCCGCCGCTGCTGGCCGCAGCAGCCACCGTCAGTGAAAATCGCGTCACGCACGCACGGACGTACGCACACACACGTACGTATGTGTCACATGTATGTGCGCGCGCGAGCGCGGTAACAGACGGACGGACAGACGGACGAGGGTGGTTTTCTGACGAGACGCCGCTGGTGGCGTGCAGCAGCGGCGCGTCCTTAGCCGCAAGACGGTACCGGAGCAAGGCGGTACGGTGTACCTCTCTCATTCCGTTGGCTTGCTTGCTTACTTACTCACCGCTACAAGAAAGTGCCACCGCTGGAAAGAGTACTGTTCGAGCGGAGACGGTACGACGCGGAGTGACGCGTTGCCGCCCGATGTCGGGAATATCGAGCGTCGCGGTGGTCGCGCGATAACGACGAATTCTCTCTCGCGGCGGCCCCGAACGGAAATCTATCTCGCTCGCCGTCCCTCTCTCTCTCTCTTTCGCGATAATGGCGTACTTTCCGTAGTCATCGGGCCCATCGTTTTTCTCATTCGCTCCCTCTCTCTTTCTACCTCTTTCTACCGTTCGTCGCCGTCGTCGCTACTGCCGCCGTCATCATCGATGTGTCGACGACGCGAGTGACCTGACGACGACGCTCTCACGTGAGAGACTCGTTCTCGCCGCGACGCCGATTTCAGCGTATGCCATAACCCCGCGACAAGCGGCTTCCTACTTCACGGCAGTAAAGACGCGCCGATGAAATACGGCCGAGCGTGAACTGCTGCCGCGGTGAAAGAGAGAGAGAGAGAAAGAGAGAAAGTATATAGTCTCTCCTTTTTTCTTACCACCGTTCGTTCGATGCAGTTTCGACCGCTCGCTCGCTCATTCGTTCGTCGTTCGCTCGCTTGCTCTGTCTCGCTCACTCGCGCACGCACGCACGCACACATCGAGTGAGTATATTTTTGTTCGTTTTCCGACGAGACACGAGAACGTTCTCCTCTTTCTCTCTCTCTTTCTCTCTCTCTCATTCTTTCCCTTGCTCCCCCACTGTCGCGCGTCGCACTGTATTTGTCAGTGTGTATCAGGCTTGTACGTTGCCCCAATTTTTTGTTTTATCTGTTTTATTCTTTCTCCCTCTCTCCTTCCTCGGCGTTCGCTTCTCGTTTTATTCGTTCATTTTATTCGACGTTGCCTATCGATCGGCGATATCGTGCACCGATTTTGTTCAACGGAACGTTTATTTTATGGGACGGCGGCATTGCCATATTGTTGTACGTAAAGAAACCGTCGGTATTGTCTGCTCGCGCCGTCGATTCCGCTGTCTGCCACCGTTTCGGTAAAAGTTGGACACCGCAAGAGCGTGATAATACCTCTCTCTCTTCTCGACACCGCGTATCTTCGATTTCAATCTCCTTGGCTATCGAGGGTGTCCAACTCTCTACGAAAGATTTCATCACTCGCTATCGTACGAAAAAAAAATACTACTACAGTGGCTCGCCGAAAATATTCACTGCGAGCCATTGTAGCGGCTCGCGCCGAAAATCCTCCGTATATACGTGGTTGCACTCCTCGTATCCGGAGGAACGAATGATTCATTATTGTTAAATCATTTAAACAAACTGGGGAGAGGGAGTAGTTGTAATGCGAATTATTTTACGATGTACAAATGGCGATCAGCACAGAAAAATGTTCATGCTGCAACCAGTGAGCCGAAGATCCAAAAATCCGATCAAAAATCGTTAGTTTTTATTCGATCTTTTGGAAGTGAGTAACTCACACCGAGAGTATCTCGCCGTAAATTCCCCCTTCTTGAAGTTAGATTAGCATCTGCCCTCTGTGAAAAAGAAGAATCGCTTAAAGCAGATGCGAGATATCTCTAGCTTCCGAGGAATAATAGTTTGTGTGAAGAAACAGGACGGGGCCCTACACTAGGAAGAAGAAGAATACAAATCGCACCACGCGGCAAACGATGTCGACTTTGTGCGCGAAAAAGAATGAGCACTCCCGGCGGACTGCCGTTTCTCGCGTCTCGCATCATACAGCGCTTTTCATTTGCTCCTGTATCTGCGGCGAGCCTAATAACGCCCTTCTCTCCCCTCCGCCTGTCTCGCCGGCGCATTTCTCTCCGAGAAACCTCGATATTTCATTCATGACTTTCATGGAAATTATTGCGTTCGTCGGAATCAAATGGCACCGCAAAGTCCATAACGCGGAAACGACTTTTCCGCAAATACTTCGGTGTTCGAAGTTTTGCGACTTCTGTCGTGAAACGCATCCACAAAAGATCGCAATTATCGTGTCCCATGATTAACGGCGTAACATATCGTCCTCGAATTCCGCGATCACTTGTACATTATTTATATGCCTTTATTTACATAGGCGTTTTTCTTTCCTTCTTTGATCGATGTGTAGAGCCGTCGTGGATGTTGTCTTATATACGGAATAATGACACATATAATTCTAAGGTTCTCTTGATATAAAAGTATATGGCCAGATGTTGCAAGATGGGATATATTCCGAGGGGGAAAAGTTATAGCGATTATGAGGAATTGAACCATAAGCGTATAGCTTTTCCCCTTTGGCGTGTGTCGCTCCAACGAATTGATAGAATTCTTATATTATATTATGTAAATAAAAAAACGACGGAAAAGTACCCAGAGTATGTAAAGTTTTGTTTGATTTCAGACAGCAAGAGCTTGGGTTTACCATGGGCACGTTACTGGCTATAAAAGAGATCGTACAATATTCTCCTAAGTCTGAAATGGGGACGAGGAGTCCTTCAGCGTAGACATGGACTACGATCTGTTTGGTGAAGATGTCAGTGGCTCGATGCTCGAGGCTCTTCCTGATCTCGGAGGGAACGATCACTTCGATCCTGCGCCTGCGAATAATTCCGTAGCGGTGTCCAGAGACGGTCTGAATTCTGGCCCTAATGGAGGAGGGAGTTACATTAGCCAATCCTATAACATTTCTCAAGAATCTCCAATACAAAAATTAACCTCATTCGGCGGATCTGAATTTGGTGGCTCGAATCAATTGCAAAATCCGTCGCAGCGCAGCATGTTCAACCAAAATCTCGGTACGTTCGATAATAGCGCCACACCTCAGCGTGCTATGGTGCCGGGCGCATTTCAAAATCAGACTCGCAACATTGCACCGCAACAGCACAGGGGGCCTCATCCAGGTAGTGGTGGTCAGTATCCTAGCTACAATGACAATATGTATTCTATGGAGCAGCAACACTCAATGGCTAGAGCCAACATGAGTATGGACCCCAGTCAGCAAGGCTGGCCGGGTAACGGAAGTGGTTATCCACAAATGCAGAGGCATTACAATCAGATGGCTCCGCAGCCTGCCACGTACAGGCAACATATGCCGCCACAGTATTCGCATCAGCAAGATCAAGCTGGCGTTATCAATCAAAAGATGCAGCAGCAACAGCAGCAGCAGCAGCAACATTTTGGTCAACAGGGAATGATAGGCAACATGGGAGTTTTGCATCAATCGATGCAACCCGGCGCGACCGGCGGTGTTTATCAGCACATGGTTGGGCAGCAGCAACATTATCAGCAAGGCAATTCGGTAGCGATGTATCAGACGTCTCCCGGTTATCCTGGTTTTGCTTCGGCGATTCATCAACAACAGCAAGCTCAACAACCACCTCAGGCAAGAATGCCACACCATCATCCAGCGCATCCGACTCATCAACCGCATCCGTCTCATCCTCAACAATATCCACAGCATACCCCTCAACATCCGAACGCGCAACAACAACCGACAATGGATCCTCAATATCCCCATCATGCCACATCGATGTTTAATCAGCCACAACATTCAGCGCCACCACAGCAACAATTTGGCACAGCACCGGCTAAGCACTCGACGAGTCCGCAGTATCGTGCTGCATTCCCACAATTATCACCACAAATGTCACCACGGCCGCAGATGTCCCCACGTCCACCGGCGGTACAGCAGCAGATGTCACCTCGACCTATTATGTCGCCTGCTAAACCTACCACGCTGTCGCCGCATCCTCATGTTCAACTTCCTCATCAACAGGGTAATCAGGCTAACACAATGTCAGTGTCACCCTCGTGTCCACCCACCTCTATGCAAATGAATCCATCATCACAGCAACAACAGACTACTCTGCAGGCTCTCGAGCAGATGGTGATGCCGGGAGTTGCGGTGTCAAATTCCAGCGTTCCCGCTCCAGATCAGTATAATCAGTTCCAAACACGTCCGCCAATGTCGCAGACACCGAATGTTCTGCCACAGCAACCGACGGCACAGAGTCCGATGTCAGGCCAAGTCACAGGACCCAGAATGCCGATGCCCGCTCAATGGCAATCGCATCCTCAACAGCAGCAACAGTCGCAGATCAGGCCAAGTATCGGTGTTAACGAAGAAAGAGGTGGTATAGTGGAGCAACCTCAGCAGAGCACGCCGATAGTATCCGAACAAAGTGCTCCGATGTTCCCCGTCGCTGGATCGGAGACTACTGTTCATAACGTTGTAGAAACAGCGACAACAACGAGCACAACGACAACGAGGGAACCGACGACGACGACGACGGAGAATGTCGTACAGAACCCGATCGAAACCCCGAAACAACCAGAACCCGAACCTTCTTTACATCAGAGCGCTCAACAGAATCAGCAACCGGATGGCACAGCGCAACTCGGCCCACCGCAAGTAGATACATCGGCACAAAATAATTCGCAGAACAATTTACCCTTAGAACATACGTCTACGATGGGAAATATATCTACATCGACAAGTATATCTTCAATTGAAACTGTTCAATCTCTTCCTGCATCCAGCACAAGTGGCAACATGGAGTGCACAAATGTGACTACGTCATTACAACAGCAACAGCAGCAGCAACAACAAACAGTTGTTGCACCGATTCAAAATTCTGTTTCTGGTATCGAGAATCAAAGTGTGTGCGAATCGAAACCACAAGAACAAAGTATGGAGGTACATCAACCGTCATTGAATAGTACAACGCATCCACAACAAATTATAGGACAGCAACAGCAATCACAACCGCAACAACCTATCAATTGTCCTCCACAGCAGCCAGTGCAGCAACCGGTACAGCAATCGGTGCAGCAACCAGTGCAGCAACCAGTACAACAGCTTCACATGACCCAGTCACAGATAGTTCAGCCTCAGACAACAATACCGCCTCCTCAACCGCAACTACAATCGCCGCAACAATCTCAGATGAATCAATCACAACCTGTTCAAATAAACCAGCAATTGCAACCACAGCAGCAAATACCTCAATCGCAACCACCACAGCAACAGCAGCAGCAGCAGCTGCAACAAATTGCACCCACTCAACAACCGCAAATTCCTCAACCTCAACAGCCCGTTTTGAGCCAAGCACAGCCTGTACAGCCCCAACAAATTCCACCAGCGCCTCAGCCCCAATTGGGACAACCACAGTCACAGTTGGGACAAGTACAGCCTCAATTGGGACAACCGCAGCCTCAATTGGGACAATCGCAGCCTCAATTGGGACAGCCACAAGCTCAGTTGGCGCAACCGCAGCCACAATTAGCGCAATCGGTAGCTCAGCAGGGCCCAACTTGCGTTACGCAGCAGGCGCAATCAACGACGGCGACACCGCCACAGGCACAGCCATCTCATATGCAACCTCAGCAGGTTGGTATGATGTCACAGGCCGCTGCGCTAATACCACCTCAGATACCGCCGCAGATGCAAACGCAGCCAATACAAAATCCAACATCCCAAATGCAGAATCAAAATGCTCAGGTGGCGCCCAGTCATTTAAACGCACAGCAGATACCCGCAGTCAGTCAGACCGCCGGTATTGTGTTACCACCGCATCAAGCTGCGGTTTCCGTGCCAAATTCGCAAACACCGCATCAGGTATTGTCAAAGAATATAATATTTTAACGTCATAACTTTATAGTTTCTATAAAAAGTATACGTTTAATATAACTATACATTTGTAAGATATAATATTTTGTGTAATCAGTGACACTATATTCCCTATCGATATCAATTGTTTTCGAATAACAGTATCATCCTGGAGGCGACATGATCACCGGTAACACAATGCCGAACATGTACGGCATGCCGACTAATCCTACACAAACCCCAGTCGCAGCTGGCGGTTTCGGCACGTCTTGTGCGCCGCACACACATCATCAAGAACGAGCTGCGTTACAACAGCAGTTGCAGGAATTGTACTGCATGCCGCCGGCTCCGGAAAATCAGGAAAAGATTGTCGCCTTGCAAGAGAAGTTGCAAGCGTTACAGCAGCACGAGACAAATGATCAATGTAATGGTGGGCCACAGTGTATACTACAAACGCCAATGTTTACAACAGCTGCTGTAGTCGATAGTCCACAGGTAGGTGAACACACGATTAATTAGTAGTAGTTCCACGCAAAATTGAAAAGTATTTTTATAATGTTTATGTAATAAAAAATCAAGCTTATAAAATAAATTTTTTTAATATGAGAAAAATATAAATAACGGAACATAAATATACATTTTGAAATAAGTATGACATAAAAGTAACAATTCCGATTTTTTATTTTGTTCAGTTTGGATTTAAAAATAACTGAAGTGTATACTTTCATGGTCAAAAGATGAATGTGTGTGATATTATGTGTTAAAAAAAATGTTTTGTTTAGAATATCTTAAATTACTAACTTTCAATACCGATAAAAATATTACTGTTTACTATAAATAGGACTAACGCAACATGAAATTGAAAAAAATTTATAAGTTATGTATGATAAGAGCAAGAATACACATAATAAATGTAGATTTAAATGTTATCATATTTTTTCTTTGTAATTTTCACTTGTGCGTATATTGCGACTTCTGTTTGAAAAAAAACTTTATTAATCATATTACATGAAAATAGGTCTCTAGTACTACTGGACGTGGTCGCAGCAAAGGTACACCGCGAACAAAGAAAAGTCGTAAAAAAGCTGATAAAGAGGCATCTGCGCCTACCACTGCCACTCAGCAACCTGAGCAACCTTTGTCAGACAATAAAGTCACTCCAGGTGATAGTAGCAATATAGTAGACAGTGCTGCAGATTCGGAAGATATTAAACCGTCTTCTGGAGATATGGAGGAAGAATGGAATAAGGGTAGAAAATCACGATCGCCTCGAAAACCGCGCAAACCGAAGGAACCTAAAGAGCCCAAAGAGCCCAAACCTAAAAAGGAACCAAAACCACCCAAGGAACCGAAATCGCCAAAAGTAGCGAGGAAGAGGAATAAGGATAAAGACAAAGACTCCACAAAGCGTAAAAGAAAGTAAGTATGAAGAGAATGTATATTACTTGTATTATAAAATTGTTATATTTATTATTACTCTTGTAGAAAAACTAATCAATCTGAGTCCGCTGATGATGAAGTCGTACGCGAAAACGAAGAAACTGCCGTTTCGGATTCCAGTGCTGTGAAAGATGCCGAGACGAAGGTCTGTGAACCGTCCATACAGGGTGATCAGGAGCAAGTGGATTCTTCTACCAACGAGCCTCTATTATCTGAGGTAAAGGAAGAGGGCAAAGACAAAACTGGTACAGAAGATACGGAAGGGGAAAAGAAAGAGGAAAATTCGGAAGCAGTTACTGCGACCCCTGAGAATGCGAGCGGCGGTAAAAAGAAATCTGCAGCTAGAAAACGATCGAGTACCGGCAAGTCATCTGGAGGAAAAAGTTCCAGAAGTTCTAAGTAATAATATTGTTTTATTGGTTAATAATGTTAATAATTAGCACATGTAATTACTATCAAGCTTCATTGTTATTTTTTACAGGAAACGCAAGAGTCGCATTGCCCCTGATTCTGACGGCGAGGAACTAGCGGCAACACCTCCACCATCGCCAGAAGCTGGCGATGATGTAAATAAGCGGCGTTCCGCAAGAAATACTCATCGCAAGAAGTATGTAGATGACGTGATGTTACGATTCTCGGACGATGACGTTCCTATACAAGAAACTCAACTCTCGAAAAAAGTGGAGGGCGCAAATGCTTCAAAACCCGCTGCCGCTAAGAAGGAGGGTGGTGGTGAGGGCGGCGAAGTCGGGCCTAACAAACCCAACTTCGTGTACATTGTATGTACTTTTCAGATTGCTAACGGCTTCTGCAAAGATTATTGTAGTATCTATTTTTAATTATCTTTCCATTTTGTAGAACACTACGGATGAGGATTCTATGGTTGTGCAACATATTTTATGCTCTCGAATGGGAAAGAGAGAAGTTAAACCCGTGATACCAAAGGTAGAAGCATCTCCAGAAAAGAATGGAAACGCAGATAAAGAATCTGCTGACAACAAAGATGCAACATCTGATGATTCCGTAAAAAAAGAAGATGCGGAAAATACCGAGAAAGAAACGGAAACCGAGAGTGTAACCGGAAATGAAGAAAAGAGTAGTGAAACTGATAGTGCAAAAAAGGAGGATGCAAAGAAACCGGAAGAACCGCCCACGGATTCGAAACCAGCTGAAATTCCTGCCGTTGTCGAGACGAAACCACAATTCATCGAAGTCGAAGAATATTTTGTTAAATATCGAAATTTTTCATATTTGCATTGCGAATGGAGAACGGAAGAAGAAATGTATAAAGGAGATAAACGTATTCAAGCTAAGCTGAAAAGATTTAAACAGAAGCAACAACAAAATACCAACATTTTCGAAAATGTACTTGATATTTGTTATTTTAACCCTATAAATATAATAAAACGATATGTAATAATTGCATGTTAAAAGTTTTAAAATTTTAAAATCCTATTTTACGAAAACTCTTCTTTTTTTATTTTTAGACCGAAGATGATCCTTTTAATCCAGATTTTGTTGAAGTTGATCGAGTTTTGGATGAAGCAACTCACACAGATCCAACAACTGGAGAGACAGTTCGACATTTCTTGGTCAAATGGCGATCCCTACAGTACGAAGACTCTACCTGGGAATTAGAAGAAGATGTTGATCCCGAAAAAATAGCCCAGTTCGTGAAATTCAACAAGACGCCACCAAAGGAACAGTGGAAGGTATATTGTACATATTAATACATACATGTATTTTTTTTACAAATTTAAGATTACATATTTGATTGTTTTATTTATCTCTCATATAAATTCATGTATAATCTTTGTGCTGTTCCAGCCGAAAAAAAAGCCGAATGCTGCAGCCTGGGTGAAGTTGGAAGAGTCACCAGTTTACAAGAATAATAATATTTTAAGACCATATCAATTGGAAGGGTTGAACTGGCTACTATTTTCATGGTACAACGGACACAATTGTATTCTCGCCGATGAGATGGGCCTAGGAAAGACGATTCAGTCTCTGACATTCGTGGACGCAGTTTACAAGTATGGAATTCGCGGACCATTTTTGATCATAGCTCCATTATCGACCATTCCAAATTGGCAGCGAGAATTTGAGAGCTGGACCGATATGAATGTCGTGGTATACCATGGATCGTAAGTATCAAAGCAATTTTATCTATCCATATGCAAAGACAGACTTGTCACTGAAACAAATTTAAATTACAGTGCGGCAAGTCGTACCATGCTTCAAGAATACGAAGTTTACTACAAGAACGAAAAGGGACAGCAAATCAAAGATTTGGTAAAATTCAATGTGTTAATAACAACGTTTGAGATTATTATAACAGACTTTAACGAATTACGTGGATACAATTGGAGACTCTGCGTCATAGACGAAGCTCACCGATTAAAGAACCGAAATTGTAAGCTTCTCGAAGGCCTCAGGCAATTGAATCTGGAGCACAGAGTACTTTTGTCGGGCACGCCGTTACAAAATAATGTCAATGAGCTATTTTCTTTGTTGAATTTCCTCGAACCGCAACAATTTGCAAGTAACGAAGCATTCCTGAAGGAGTTCGGTAATCTGAGCAGCGAAGGTGAAGTGCAGAAGCTGCAACTTCTCTTGAAACCGATGATGTTACGTCGCCTGAAGGAAGACGTCGAGAAATCACTGGCACCAAAAGAGGAAACCGTCGTCGAGGTGGAACTGACTAACATACAAAAGAAGTATTACCGCGGCATTCTCGAGAGAAACTTCTCGTTTCTCGCGAAAGGTACTACGTCGGCTAACATTCCGAATCTCATGAATACGATGATGGAATTAAGGAAGTGTTGCATCCATCCCTTCCTGTTGAATGGCGCCGAAGATCAGATACAGTTGGATTACAAGACCGGCGAAAAAGAAGATTCCGAGGCGTATTATCACGCTTTGGTGAATAGCTCCGGAAAGATGGTCCTGATCGACAAGTTGCTGCCGAAACTAAAAGCCAGTGGTCATCGAGTCTTGATATTCAGCCAGATGGTGAAATGTCTGGATCTACTCGAAGATTATTTATTGTATAAGAAGTATCCGTACGAAAGAATCGACGGTCGAATTCGTGGAAATTTACGACAGGCTGCCATTGATCGTTACAGCAAACCCGACTCTGATAGGTTCGTCTTTTTGCTCTGCACTAAAGCAGGTGGACTCGGCATTAATTTAACTGCAGCTGACACTGTCATTATTTATGATAGCGATTGGAACCCGCAGAATGATTTGCAGGCGCAAGCTCGTTGTCATCGAATTGGCCAGCAGAAGATGGTCAAGGTGTATCGTTTGCTCTGTCGTAATACATATGAACGAGAAATGTTTGACAAGGCATCTCTGAAGTTGGGACTCGATAAAGCAATTCTACAATCCATGAATACCAGTCAAGGTGGCAAAGATCCCAGCAACAAACAGTTAACAAAGAAGGAGATAGAGGATTTATTAAAGAAGGGCGCTTATGGTGCTATTATGGATGATGACAATGCTGGCGACAAATTCTGCGAGGAAGATATCGAACAGATACTTGAGCGAAGAACTCAGGTTATCACTATAGAAGCAGAAAAGGGTTCTACGTTTTCGAAAGCGAGTTTCGCATGCTCGTCGAACCGATCGGATATAAACATAGACGATCCCGATTTCTGGAAGAAATGGGCGAAGAAGGCGGAGATCGATACTACGGAAAAGAAGGAGGAAGACGAGCTAGTGATATCCGAACCCCGGCGAAGGACGCAAATTAAGCGTTACGGTCATGACGAGTCGGTGGTTGACATGTCCGAATTGGACAGCTCGGACGAGAACAGCGATGACGACACGAGTATCGGTCTGTCCGGCAGAAGTAAGAAACGGCGTGATAAGTTCGGCAAGAAGACGCGCAAGTTTTATGATGAGTACGTGCCGCGCGAAGGTGAGGTGGTGTATGGCAGTTGGGCGCGTAGCGAATGTTTCAAGGTCGAGCGTGGACTGCTGACGTTTGGCTGGGGCCGCTGGGAAGAGATTCTGCAGCACAGCCAATTCCGTCGCGGTTGGCGCGAGGTCGACGTTGAGGATTGCGCGCGCGTCATTCTGCTTTATTGCCTGCGCTATTATCGCGGCGACGAGAAGATTCGCAGCTTCATTTGGGATCTCATCACGCCCATCGAGAACGGCGAGAAGGTGAAGAGCGTGTCAATGAATACCAGCAGCAGGAACAGTCGGCAAAAGAAGAAGGGTCGCGTCCGCGAGGGTAGAGAGACCCGGGGATCAGTCATCAACGGTGGACCGAGCGATCCTAATCATTGGAGTAACGCGGAAAAATTCGATGGGGACATCTTCCTTGAGAGCAACTACAGGAAGCACCTCAGTCGACATGCCAATAAGTAAATACAATACGATATAGTTAGAGTTGTAAATTGAAGGAGCTTGGATGCGATAATGAGCTTAAATCAGCTTACACAGAATTTTTCTTCTAAATGATAATATTATGGACAAATAATTTTCGAATTCTTTTTTCGTCTGTTTTAATTGATTATTTTAATTGGCTATTTTAAATATCAGGTTCGTGTTCTTTTTAATTACATAAAGTTGTTGAACGCAATGCTACAGTTATCTTTGTATTCAATTCCTTAGTCTCTTATTAATTTTTATTCAGAGAATTGATTGTCTTTTATTTTACAGAGTACTGTTACGCGTACGAATGCTGTATTACATCAAACACGAGATTATCGGCGACCTGGTTCAACACATCTCCGATGGCGTTCACGTCAGGTGAGTCCGCGTCGCTCTTCTCTTCTCACGCTTTTTCATACCATAGACTACCATCTATCACGGATTCGTGTATACTCACATATGTGCTTACCACGGAGCTTAGCATAGTTGCATGTGCGATGTATTTGTTGATATCCTGGGAGCTATACCTGTATGAGGAATGCTCATAGAGCCCGGATCGCGTTGATCCACGTAGCTCTGCAGAACGACTACCAAGTTCGTTTTTTTTACCCTACGCTACTAATATGAAATCGTTTTTATTTCCCATCCTGTATGCACGTATCAATACGTTAACATATGTACACGTGCGTTCGCGAATCGCTACGAAAGAGAGACATTCTTACACACTTGGTAAAACTGTCGCGAGGATGATCGAATTTCTGCAACAGAGTGGTAAGCATAGGATTTGTCGCTAAGCAGTGCACTGTAAGAAAGAAGAAAGAATCGGAAATGTATGATTTTCAAATCTCGGAGAGAAGGGGGGAGGGGAAATCTGGATATTTTATGTGTCGTATTACATTATCTTTTTATATTACATTACCTTTACATTATCTTTCTGAAATTTCGTACGAAAAGAAAGTCGCGCCGATGCGAAGGGAGACTTCTCCCTTGAAAGATACCTTTATATAAATTATTAACTAAAATTTTCTCTCTATTAAATTAATGAATACATACTGGTATCGGCACGCAAGTAAATTGGCAAATTTTGTAAATCGAAACCGCCCTGCAGTGCGTTGCCGATAGACCCTCCACAGTTGACGGAACGACCGGCGAAATGGTGGGACTCGACAGCAGATAAATCCTTAATAGTCGGCTGCTACAAACACGGCTATGAGAATTACGACCAGATGAGGACTGACCCCGCGCTTTCTTTCATTACAAGCTGTCCTCCCCCTTTCCAGAACTCTCAGAACAAGAGTACCGCCGAGTGAGTACCTTAGTATTTTTTTTCTTTATATACTCGTTATTTGTTCATCTCTCTCTTTCTTTCATCTTCTTTATGCCCTGCCTAACTGTCCTAACACTTATGCCGCTTGCACCGCTTTATTATATACTATACATACACATATATATATATATATATATATATATATATATATATATATATATATATATAAATTATATATACGCTTATACGGTCATAGCTTTTATTTTCAGCAATAGAATAGCGTATATAATGTTCACTTTAGTTTTCTAACGTCTTTCGAGATCTTCGCGGAATATTATCGAGATGTGTGCTGTGCACATACAAAAATTTGGAAGAAAGAAAATTTAATTGAAACTACGACACATCGTTTTTTTTTCAAGACTTTTCTGTCAGACATACTTTAATGCATATATGAAAAAGCTACGTCCATTAAAATAGATCATCTAACTTCGCTGCCTACCTATTTATAGCTGACGTTACGAAACATAAAGAGAGAAAACGATATATTGAATCAATAGACGTCTCTTTTTTTCTAATTCTTTTTACTTCGCGGAATAAAATTTAGACGGAAATTTATCGTGCAAAATAATTTCAAAGTTTATTATACGCGGATGTGTGCGTAACGAACGAGTGTTTTATTTCTTTTATTGAAAAAGAAACCAAAACATTTGACATTATCCTTATCCTGTGACCATTTCTACAATTTCAGCAGCAGCAGCAGAGACGATAATAGTTTAGAGAATGACGTGGATGATGGCGAATCTCCCGGAATGACAAAAGACTCGAAGGACTCCGACAAGTTCAGTCGAGAAACACCGGCGGATTCTCCCGCTATCTCGAGTAAGGCGGACACGCCGATACCGGAGGCCAGCAGCAGCCACGACGGCAACGATGGTCTTCCGGATGACGAGAAGACTTGGCCGTCCGTGGTAGATCTTAATACACGTCTGCGTCGCGTGATATCCTCCTATCAGCGAAGCGTTAATAAAAAGGAGGACGTTAAAGTTATTCCGAAACCTGGAAAGATGGGAATGGAAGGCGAGACCTCTATAAATCATACCGGCATGATGCATGAACCGCCCTTGAATATGCAAGGATGGGATTTGCAGCAATTGGCGGTGTACCTTTTGGTCAGTATAATATTTGTTCTTAATAAACTGAACAAGTTTATTAGAATCCTAAAAGACATTCTCTCAATTTATTTGAATGAAAACATTGCCTATAAAATATCTTGTAAAAATTGTAATTGCCACCAATATCGGACAAATGAGGCAGTTAAAAACTCGAATCTTTAAACATCGTAACGATATTAATAGGAACAGTAATAATCACTCTGTTATTATTGAACATAGAAAGGACTTAAGTCATGAGTTTGATTGGGACAATGTTGAAATCCTCGAAGGAGAGATTTTTATCTAAACGTCTGATTTCGAAAATGGCTCATATTGATTTACAAGAGAATAGTATCAATCTTCAGTCTGACCGAATTTTTACATTACGTATATGTCTCTATACTAAACAAATTGTAAACTATACTCGTACTACCTGCCCTCATTAATATTAAATTATACATCTCAAAATCATTTTACTTCTTAGACTTACGCTCTCATTACTCATTTTTAATTTCATGACACATACTTCATATACACTTCTATCTATTTATTATGTCTGACTTTCTTCTTTTTTGTAAATATGATTTCAGATTTAGTTTCTTATCTAGTTTTAATCATTACGTAATGCTTTATATTTGTGTCTGACTCCTTATTACCTTATACGGTTCAGTTTTTATTTGCCATCCGTTCAAGATAAACCTGTTGATAACTGCTTAAATTAAAAAATTCAGATATTACTGATTGTTCTGTGAAATAAACGTCATGCTGTTATTCGTTTATTCTTTATGACTTCTTGGTGAGTTCAGTTCTATTTTTTCATTCTTATATCTTATTACACTAAACTTCTTTCTTTATCATTGAATTACAGACTTGGATCAATTAGTCGACTTATGAGGCTTGTAGAATGCCCACTCTAAAAGTTCTCACCATAAATTCATGAGGAGCATGCAATTTTAATTTTTTTTTTACTAATTTGCTGAAGATGGTCCGAAGAGGAGTCGAAACGTCCAGAATAATTATTGTTTAATAGTATTCTATTAATTTTCTTATGAATAAACACACTACGTTTGACTCTCATGCTTGTTACTACACAATATTGATTATATAATATTTGATTATTGATTATACAATATTTTTGTTATTACTTTTTTCATTTTAAGAAATTTTGGAATATTTAGTCTGACATTTAGATGGCATGTTATAGAAGATGGAGAAAAGAGAAAAAATGGAAGCCATAGTAAAGGAACGAGAACGTACTCGTATCGAGGAGCAAAAAGCGAAGTGGACTCGCCGCGAAGAGAGTGAGTTCCTGCGGGTAGTATCTACATACGGTGTCAATTACGACAGAAAAAAGGCCCAGTACGACTGGACCAAGTTCAAAAGTATTGCTCGATTCGATAAGAAGACAGATAACGATCTCACGGACTACTATATGTCGTTTAGAGCAATGTGCAAAAAAGTTTGCAACGCGAAACTGAACGAAGAGGAAGGTGCGTTCTTTCTAATATTTTGTCAACTAATCTATTCAATTATATTTATATAATTAATTATATGACTCATACTTATATGTATAATTGAATATGATTTTTTGTTTTATGTGAAGCATTTTACTTAGTTGACGTTGCAGATTTTACAGATGTTCCAGTGGATCAGCTGAGTCCTGCCAAAGCGAGACAAATACTCGATCGCGTCGATCTTCTGAGCAAGATCCGCGAGGAGATCCTGTCGCATCCACATCTCGAAGAACGACTCTCGTTGTGTCAACCGTCAGGAGATACGCCAGATTGGTGGCAGCCGGGGAAACATGACAAGGAATTATTACTTGGAGCAGCAAAGCACGGTCTCGGGCGTACCGACATAACTATACTGAACGATCCGGATTTTTCGTTTCACAAGCTTCTTACGAGAGGAATATATGCGAGCACGCAGACTCCTAAAGTAATAGATAAATCCGAGAAAGCAATAAAGATTGAGAGTAGAGAAGACATCTTGAAGTTCGACAAGGACGAGATACTTGTGAAACTCGAGAAAGGCGAGGGAACTTTAAAGATTGAAAAAGTTGGAGCGAAAAAGGACAAAGACCAAAGTATTACCGATAAGAAATCCGAGAATGTGGACTCTGAGAAAAGCCAGGTGGAATTGACTATTGTCAAAACGGAAGCTAAACTCGAAGAGAAATCTATCAGTGGTTCGTTGACGATTACCACCGTTGCGAAAACATCGGATGTGGACAACGTTACTGTAAAAAGCGAGGAAAAGAGCGAGCTAGAGATCGAGCCAGTTAAATGCGATAGCACCAAAGCCAATCAAACAGGCACTGCCAAGTCAGTCGATGAGAACACCGGGAAGGAAGTTAGTTCAGATATTGCGGAGGATCCTACTGTTGTAGAACTCGAGAAGGAGGACAAGATTCAGGAAAAAGATGCTAAACCTGAAGCTGAGCCAGCTGAGAAACCGAATGAGTCGCAAATGCAAGACGTTGCGACGGAAACAGCCGAGAAAAATGAGACAGAAATTAAGGAAAAGGTCGAGAATATCGAAAAGAGCATTGAGATTACCGAGCCTATCGAAGATGAGAATAATAAAAACGTAAAGCCGGATAACGTACCGGCTAAAGAAGAGATTGAGGCGCAAGAAGCAAAGAGTTCGGACATTACCAAGGAAAAGGCAAAGGTTCCCCAGATCGAAGATAAATGCAGCGTCCAAGCTGCGGAATTGAAGGCGATGTTCCCGGATCTAGAGGTGATACAACCTTTGTCGCGACTACCACAGATCGATACGTTCGTTTTGCGAGATAAACCGATGGATTACAATAACGAACCTACGATGATGCAACTCCTGGCACACGGTTGCACTAATACAGCAATAAAGTGGCCGAAGGTAAACTTCTTTTTTAACTTTTAATCTTATTTGTATTTGCATATTGATATAAGATAATGTAAAATAAATGTTATTAAATGTTATCAAATATAAGAAAAAAGAAAATATATTTTAATTTTTTAAAATATTTTTGTCACATGTCATTATATTTTATTATACAGTATTAGAATTCGAGATGTATAATAAAATTAGAATACTTATTGATTCGACTTTGCTTCTCAGGAACACGCGATCGAAGCTCGTTTAATGCACATCGTGCACGCGATAGAACACAAAGAATGGCCAGTGTCGGTGAACTTCAGTGCCGGCGAAGAGTTGGAAGTTGCACAACAAAACGAGAAGGAATGTTCAGAAGTGATAACAATTACCACGGATCACGGAGTGTCCAGATCTATAGTAAGCGGAAACAACATCTCCGCTTCAAAGAAACGCAAGAGACATATCGCCATAGATGTAGAGACCGAGCGAGGTAATTTAAAACATTTGTAAACCAATAATCTAAACGTGATCTTATGTTTGATCGTTATTATTAATAACTAAACGTATACTATATGCCTCATTTATTTTACAGCCAAACTTCACGCACTTCTCAACAGCAGTCACTTGAGTACGCCGTCGCCCGCGCCTCTCAGTAAGCCGGTCGTTCTCTCCGGCTCAACCACCTGGGAGATCAACGACGAATCCCAGTCCGAGGAATCGCGACGTTCAACACCGGTCCAGCCACCCCCGGCGCATCAACAAACGCGAACACCGAATATGCCCTTCGACCTGAAATACACCGTTCCGGGGAAAACGACTGTTATACCTGGGACGTCGAGCACTTTGACACCTATCGATCTATCCGCTGGGTAAGATATTCGATGAATGTCTAATGGTGTAATTAATATGTAATTGTAAATATCTTTTTTTTGTGGAAATGTTACAATGATTATATTTATCTTAGATATCCAAAGTCAAGCTCCGATAGTAACAAAGACATCATGAACGAGGTGCAAGACTTCTCTATGCCGAACAAGAATAAACAAGTCAGCAGCAATAAAGGGAAATTGGATAGTATGCTGGATAAACTCATGAAAAGGAAATCTTGCGTGAGTGCATTTTTTAAAGATAATACACTAAGTTTGCAATTCTACAGCCAGTTCAAAATTGTTGAATATCCAATTTATTTCTTGACAGCCGACAGAGGAACCGGTGGTTGGAAAGGAAAAAAAGCGCAGGAAGTTGGATGAAATAGTTTTGGGATTGAGCGCCGCGAAGGAGCAAC
Organism: Crematogaster levior; assembly: GCA_901521435.1. Lineage (NCBI taxonomy): Eukaryota > Metazoa > Arthropoda > Insecta > Hymenoptera > Formicidae > Crematogaster > Crematogaster levior. The sequence goes on along the minus strand of CABEGB010001259.1, from coordinate 53,531 downwards.
AGAGCGGCCATTTTCTCGAGCATAGCAAGAAGAATACGATTACGCCCAACGTGACTGTAACTCCGACCTCAGCGCCAATTGGTCTTCCCAATCCTCCAACGAGTGTTCAGAAACCGTTCTCTATTACCGTTACATCAATTCCATCTTCTCGAGCCTCGACTTCCTCTACATCCGCTTTACCACCGCCATCATTGCACTCGCACAAAGATACCTTCTCCGCTTTACTAGCTCAGGCCGAACAACAGAATCGTGAATTGAAGAAGCAGCAACAACAGCAGCAGCAACATCAACAGCAGCAACAGCAGCAGCAACAACAACAGCAGCAACAGCAGCAGGTGTTCAATTCGGCGCATCCGTCTTCCTCGAGCAGCAGTCACCGAAAGAGTTACGAAGCAATGATCGCGGACATCAACAAAGTCGCTGAGTACTCTTCCAAGATTGGTTCATTTTCGCATGAGGCGAAGGTGAATAAATGGTTGGCAGAACAAAGCGCGATGTCGGAGCAATTGAGTGCGGAATATTTAAATGCTCCTCGACGACGCAGACCGCGCGTCGATCCGTCCTTGTTGGATTGGAAGAAGCTCACTGGTGAAGAGAATGTTGCTGTTATCAACCGATTAACTGGCAAAAAGGTACATTGATTCAGAATTACACATATTTTTAAATTGTAACAATAATAGATTCTTATTGTTTTTGTGTTTCTAAAATTCGAAAATTGTTTTCTAGAACATGTAGATAAATTAGATTGATTGAATTTTGTTAGTATCAATATTATTATTCGTGAGAATGTAATAAATTTTATTTATTATACATATTTATTTATATAAACTAATTATTATTTATCTATCAATAAAAATTCTATATTTCTAACAGTTTTGAATCGCTATCATTTTTCTTTTAAATCAAGCACATATATCGATTTACACAATTATTTATTTCCTTACTTTACGAAGAGAAAAGATAATCTTCTGCACTTTAATTTCGATTATTGAAGCTAAATTTCTATTCCTTCAGGTAACGGGAAGTAAAGCACCTCAGCTGAAACGGCTCGGAACGTGGTTAATGGAGAATCCAATGTTCGATGTTGATCCAAAATGGGCGGAACTTGTGAAAGAACGTGGCAATCTTCCGCACGACCTACAGAAGAGACTATCAGGTAATGAGCGTAGCAGCGTGAACAAAGGCAAGAGCCCAGGCAGACCACCCATGATGCCCAGCCCCACAAGTCAACAGTCAGCGAATACCGCTAATCTGGCGGCCACATCAATGGCGTCTGGCCTCAACTTCCCGCTTGGCAATCTAAATAACTCTCTTCTGTCGGGCTTGTCGCTCGGTAACTTTGACCCGAAAAATCCGCTGCTGATGCCATTCGGAGGTCTGACGAACTTGGGCGCACTTGGCGGCCTCGGTAACCTCGGCAACTTAGGCAACATGAGCCTAACAAATTCGTTGTTCGCCAATCTGGCCGGGTTGGGTCTGCCGTCATTAGCGGGCATGGAGGCAGCATTGAACGCTCAAGCAGCAACCAATAGCGCAGCGGCGGCAGCGGCAGCGGCAGCTGCGGCGGACGCGAATAATCCGGTTGTGAGTTCGGCAGCTGGAAGTAGCGGGAAGAACACCGCGAGTTCGTCGAACATGAGCGGCGGTGGTGGAAGTAGCGGCGGCGGCAATAGTAGCAAATCACGTAGCAGCAAATTAGATCAGCCGACGACCAGTAAATCCTCGGCTGGTGGTCCATCGACTTTGTCCGCTGTTTCATCCGCGAGTCTACCAACTCCTTCACCGTTCCCATTTCTCTTCACGAACCCCAGTCTTCTCTACACGCCGCTAACCCTAAGCGGCCTGAATCCGTTCTCCATGCAGTCTGGCGGCGTATCATCGGCCTATGAGAGTCTCGCCCAATGTGGTCTACTGAATCCACCGACATCCACCGCCTCCACAGTGCGCAAGCCCACTTCGTCTAGCAGTTCCTCTAGACAGCGTGAGCCTGCACCGGAATCCTCGACATCCTCATCGTCATCGTCGTCATCGACAACGAAACGAAAAGAGTCTGAGAAGAAGTCGTCTAGATATTCGGTGGATCCAGCTGTGACTCTACAACAATACACGGATATGGCGGCATTGCATGGAGGCGAGGAGAGACGCCGCATCGAGCAACAGCAACAGCAACAACAGCCACAGCCGCAGCAGCAGCAGCACGAGAAGCGAGAAACAGCGATGACAGAACAGGCCGATGTGATGGCGGCGGATCTGTCGGAGAAAAAGACCGAGCGGAAGAGCAAAGAGCAGGAGATGAAAGAAGCCCTGGAGCATCTGAGCAGGACTAGCGCTGAACTGGTCACACGAAACATCGACGACGTTTCAAGATCCGAGAAACTGCCTAGTAAAAATCGTAGCAATACGGACAGCAATCAGAATTCTGATCAGCAGCAGCAGCAACAGCAACGATCGACGCCGTCGGTGCCACCGCCACTCGAGGTCACCCTGGAACCCGTTGCGAAGAAGATGCACAGTGAAATGGACACGAACACGAAATCGTCCGTGTCGAGTAGCGAGGTGCCGACGGTGGAGATCGAAACGGTGACGAGACCGTCGCCGACAACTCCGACGAAAGTGACGCAGCAGCCTCCTGCATCTTCGCAGGAGGAGACATCCAGCACCCCGTCCGTGGAAGCGAATACGGCCAAAAAGGAAGCGAATGAAGCAACGACGACGTCATCGTCATCATCAACATCATCATCATCTGTGAATACGACATCACCGTCGACGCAGAATACTAGTGCGAAGAGCGAGGGCGGTAAACTCGCTGTGCCAGAAGCGGAAGAGGATGGCAAGGGCGGTACCAAAGCGCCAAAGAAGGCACGTAGCGGTAAACGATTGACTGTGGAACCACCACCAGAGCGTAAAAATCTTCGCTCGAGTGCCGGTAGACAGGCTCGAGCGGCTGCGGAACGGCAGGCGCGAATGGAGGGTGAGATGCAGCATTCCGAGCAGCAGCAGCAACAACAACAGCAGCAGCAGCAAGACAGTCACATGGCCGGCGAGTGAGTCACGAGGTCTCGTCGGACTGCTGCCGCAAAACGATAAATGACTACCACTGAAAGCGCCTTACGGCGATCCGACGAAAGGGATTCGGTGGACACCGTGCGGTCCACGTTTTCTTTTTCTACTCTCTGATTCTGACACTGCTCGCACAACGAAGATCTGTATGTAGATAATTCCCTGCTCGACGATAGCAAGTACGAAAGTGTAAGGTGTTGTTTCTAAATGAATCGCGATGAAACGTGAGTGCATCGAAAGGGGGCTACAAACTTTGGTAGAATCTACCGTAGCCTTCAGTTGGGCTCTTGAATGAAATCGTGTGTGAATAAATGGGACTCCCTCCATTCCGCGGGAGAGGGATGTATCGTTAATCATTGACAGTGTGTGTCAGTGCACATTTATTGAATTGAAATAAAAAAAAGAGAGAAATCTCTCAAATACGAAGGCTGCGATAGTATTTTATCACTCGATACTTTGTGTAGTAATTAATTTTTAATTGCGTAATTATGATACACAATAATAAAGGTATAGTTTTGTTAAATTTATTATCTACTATCTCTTATTGGTTTTGACCAGGGACTGTTTTATATAAAAATATATATATATATACAAATATATATATATTATAAAATTGTGTACTCGCTACTGCGCATAAAGCAATTTACAAGAAAGGAACGCAAAACGGAATATAATCGTAATGTAGAAAAAGAATAATTACAGTAATAACTTAATAAAACAAGAAAAATGTAAATATTATATACAATTACGCCTATAGAGACAGTAAGCAATCGTGTACTTGGAAAAGAAAAATGTATATAACGCAGTGTACTTTTAATTACATTAGGTGAAACAATAAACAGCTTCTTTTGTTGTTTGCAAATACCAAGGATTCGAATCTTATTTTATATCAATTTACAAAGTATAAACGTGAAAAGAAAAGATTATTATTATTATTATTTATTAAATTATCGTATCTATTAAATAATCTTAAAAAAGTAGGGGAAATTATTTAAATAAAGACATGGAATGTTATGTCTTTATTTAAATAGTGATAATACGTTAATTTTATAAATTATAATATTCATATATTTTATGCAAACAATTTCATATCATATAATGATTTGTGCAGTTGGAACTTTATTATTAATAGAATCTTTGCACGCAGAAATTTTCTTTTACGCATCTATAGGTTGTGGTACAATACGCATATATGTTTTGCCAGAGGGCAATATCACAGTCTTGATATTGTTGTAGGAAGCTCTAGCTTCACTGTCCGATACACTCGGGTCAATCATTACGTCGTCCCCTTTCTAAAAATCGTCGTATACACATGTAAAATACATGTAAAAATTAACGCGATAAATCGTCAATGATATGTTTTGCTCGATATTTAATTATAAACAGCGGAAAAATCAATATCTTTGAGAATCTTTAAGTGAATTTTTTTTCTTACCTTCCAGTCTACAGGAGTCGCTACTTTGTACTTTTGTGTGAGCTGAAGAGATTCAATTACTCTTATTATTTCGCTACAATTCAAAGTTTGAAATTTTAATAGCTTTTACACGAACGATAAGAGACATTTTGCGAAGATTTTGACAATTCTCACTCGAAATTGCGGCCAGTCGTGGCTGGATATAAAATTGACAATCGCATCTTCTTGGCTGGATCGATTATGAATACAGCTCGTGCAGACATGGGTAATCCAGTCCGGCTATCGATCTCCGCGGGATCCAACATTCCCAATAGTGTGGCAAGTTTTCTGGCTTGGTCCTCTATTATTGGATATGGAAATTCCTCGTCTGTCACTTCGCCATAATTCTTTATATCCTGAAAGTTTTTTATTCAGTGCCAATATAAAAAAAAAATCATTAAATCTAATATTAAATTTCATCAAAATTGAAATCTAGCACTACATCTGAAAAAGATGGTTTGTGAGCAAACCTCTATCCATTTACGATGGGAGTCAACAGAATTACAAGATAATGCGATCACTTTCACACCCAATCTTCTGAATTCAGGCATTAGTTTTACGACTCGTGCCAATTCGGTCGTGCAGACTGGCGTGAAATCATTGGGATGGGAAAATAAGATACCCCACCTGTATTTTGGACAAATATCACACATAAACAAACAATTGTTTAACTATACATTATTAATCTCTCTAAATACTCAGTATTATGAATTGATTAATTATAAATACCTAAGAACAGAGTCAAAATGTCATATTGACTAAATTATGACCAAAAAATGTCATGTTTTGGTCGTGATTCGGTCAATATGATGTCAAATTGACATGATTTTCTGTTCTTAGGCAAGAAACACTTATTTTACACACACACACAATAATGTAATGTGATGTAACACATGTGTTATATCACAGTCACATTGTCGAGTAGGAAATTATAACACTGACATTATGTTACTATTAGTTCGTGTTTGCAGGGAAACACATATTACACAATACGCTCAAATTCACACATTATTTGTTAGTTATAAAATACGTGACAAATCACAATAAACAAACACAACCCAGCAAATACCAACTAACATTAAATCAACATTATAATTTTCCACTCGGCAATATACTATAGGTGTAATATAACATATGTTGCACATAACTGTTACATTGTTGAACAATATTGACCTAATTTTAACGTTAACTGGCGTTTATTGGGAAGGATATCTCAAGCACTTTGGTTCGTAACATATTTCGAATCATAACAACAACTATGGATGTTTTGAGGGGTGACATCGCCGTTTTTAATTACCATCCTTGTTCTATGTCACAATCACATATACAGAGTGAGGCATTTAAAACAGATCACCTGAATAACTCGCTTGTTTTTGATGACAGAAAAAAATGCTTCAGATAAAAGTTGCTTAGTTCGAAGGGGGACATAGTTTGATATTAATCATTTTTAAAGAAGGAAGGGTGTAGGTCCTATGGAGGTCAATTTCTTAGATGAAACCTCCTATTTTTTATTGCATATTCTTGTAGCTTATCTCGAGAGCTTTCCAAAACACTATGATAAAGTATTTTTTCAAGTATTTTTCGAGTTATGAGGCTTGAAATAATTTCTTAATTTTACATAAACTATAAAATATCTTGTAAAATATTCACTTTTTGATGACCTTACCTCAATACTTTTATGCACAGAATAAGAAGAATCAATTGAGAATAAGAGGAATCAATTGATGTAAAGAACACACAGTTGTTTTTAAGAAAAAATATGTAATTGTTAGTTACAAATTGCAAAAGTATTGAGGTAAGGTAATCGAAAAGTGAATATTTTATAGTTTATGTAAAATTAAGAAATTATTTCTCAAGCCTTATAACTCGGAAAATACTTAATGAAAAAATACTTTATCATAGTGTTTTGGAAAGCTCTCGAGATAAGCTACAAGAATATGCAATAAAAAATAGGTTTCATCTAAGAAATTGACCTCCATAGGACCTACACCCTTCCTTCTTTAAAAATTATTAATATCAGACTATGTCCCCCTTCGAACTAAGCAACTTTTATCTGAGGCATTTTTTTCTGTCGTCAAAAACAAGCGAGTTATTCAGGTGATCTGTTTTAAATGCCTCACCCTGTATATACAATAGTAAGAGTCTATCTAGGTTACTAGAATATATTGCAGGATATCTTACGAATCGCCCAGCCACTCGTGAAATCTGATCGTGCCCATCTGGGTGTCCGCCGTGAAGTCGGGAAACACTTCACCGAGTAAAACCATTGTGTCTCGTTTGCGAAATGCGCAGCTTCACAGTAAAAAGATAAAAGTGTCGCTGATGAGTCCTTCCTGTTGAATCCTTTGTTGACGAATGTTGACGAACACGCGTTCATCGAACAGTATTATTTGCGGCTTGAAAAGAGGGAGAAATCTCGCGCATGCGCGGTATGACGCGAGATAAATAGTATCGATAGATTCAGGGCCACTGCGACTAAATTCCGGTTGAAGTAATCGACGATTAACTTTAAATGTAACCAGTGGTATTTTTGCTAAACGGGATCTTTCTTTTTCTCTCTCTTTCTAATACAAAATGTATTATGTGTCAGTTGGCAACTTTGTTAACTGACAATGAGTTAATCAACCGATTAAATTGTGAATTAAAAACTGGAGGTTGATCGAAGCGGTCTTTATTGCAAAGAAGCATCGTTTTCGAACTTAGGTTAACCTCAATTGATGATTAATTAATTTATCAATACGATATCCGTACCATTTATATGGGCAGAATAATTAATCATTGTTCAACACATGGGAGGAAAAATTAGCGACAATAATTATATAATTAGAAATTTTGTGCAATTAAGATGGAAACAGGGTAATTCTCTGCCGATTCAATTAATTGCCGATCAATTTAATCGGAGCACCCAAACGACACCCTTACCTTCCGAGTTTAGGTACGAGTCTGTCGGAATACTCGCGCATGCGCGTGATGTTCCGCGACCTGGCACTGCCCTGAACCAGCGGTGTGACAAGGAGCAAACGATGCCGGAAAATGGCGGTTGTTATAACGACTAGTGATATCCAAGGAGTTGAATTTGCATGCAAATTACATATTACAGGCTCTTTGAATTAACCCTAACCAGGTCTGGTACACAGTATTTTCATGTATTTACGTGGAAACGTAAAGTAAAATATGTACATGTTCGTATTCACGTCAGACATGCATATGTATCACTTCGCTCTAATTGGATTGATGATCGTACAACAACATGAGAAACAGATTGATATAGTAGATTGGATGTAGAACATATCATAAGAATCTCTGTGATGAGTGCGTGTGTACCTGCATTGATCTTCGAAGTCAAATATGAGCCTTCTTTATATCAGTGAAGAAGGATGGATTCTGTCTCACTTGCGGTATCTGAATGAGATATACAAGAAGGTCCAGAATGAAAGTGGATTTTGCGCTTTAGGCTTTAACAAAATGATATTCGAGATCAATTCTCAGTACTTGAGGCAAAATCAGACAGCTCAGACTGTCCAGGAGTCCCAGGATAGTACCATGACGCACAACAATAGAAAAAAGAGGAAGCGTTCGCAGCAATTGCCGCAAAAAGATTTGGAGGAAGTAGGTTTTCGGAAACGCGATCAATTTTAAAATAGGATGTTTTAAAGTATCAGTCGACAAAAATTGCACTTTGTTTCATATGTAATATCTCAAAGTTATTCTCACAGGTTGACCGTGTTAAACGAGCATTCAGTGTAATGATGTCTGCTGCAAGAGGCAAAGGACTCTTTTGTCGAAATAACTTCTTTGACAATAATGAGATAGCACGTTTGGCATCCATGAGATTCTATCAGGATACTTACTCCGTCAACGATGAGAATCTATATGGATCCAATGATACCAATGACGCTATTGTATCCAAGGCTCACAATAAGAAATATGTATTTCCAAGAAAGTGTACATTTTATTGCTATGACGTAAGAGATATGGAGAAGAAGATGGAACTGAACAATCAGTATGACTTCATATTGCTGGATCCACCTTGGTGGAACAAGTCGATCAGAAGGAAGAAGATGAAATACGCAGAGGCTAGGTAATCTCACATGATTTGGTATAAATTGACAAGTAATCTTTTTAGTATACTTGAAGAGAATACAATTGATTTATAAATTTTATTACTTATTCTCAACTATGTTATATATGTTGTTGTGTGAGATATTTAGAAATACGATTGTATATTCTTATAGTTACAAAATGATGTACAATGAGGAATTAGTCAAGATACCAATAAGAAAATTGTTACATTCGAACGGTATTGTAGCTGTATGGTGTACTAATTCGTCCAATCATTTGAATAGTATCTTCAACGAAATATTTCCGTCTTGGGGTATTATTTATAAAGCTAAATGGTATTGGATAAAGGTAAATAGTGTCTCAATAATGTTGAGAATGCAAGGCGATAAGTGTTAGATAACAACTGCCACTCTAGGTGACACAAGCAGGTGATACAATATGTAATTTTAACCCAGCACCTGGAAAGCAACCTTATGAATTACTGATATTAGGATCTGCATTGGAAAATGACAAAGTGGACATTCCTGATGGCAGGCTGATGATTAGCGTACCTAGTGCGGTACACTCTCACAAACCACCTCTCACAGGTATGATTAAATTTAAACAAGGAATATATTCTATAAAACATTTAATATATTACGATAAGAGATTTGTTCACGTCTTTAGAAATTATAAAAGAATATCTCCCGGATGAGCCAAAATGTTTAGAAATTTTCGCGAGATACTTATTGCCTGGATGGACAAGTTGGGGTCTAGAAATCTTAAAGTTTCAACATTTATCGCTCTATGAAATTCTGGATGAATGTAAGGAAGATGAAAGTGATATCGATAATACAAGGAGCAAAAATGAGAGTAAAGAGCAACTATAAAACGTAAGAAATAGCTCTGTGAATATTATAAATACGTAAATTATAAGACGACGAGTATCGACCCTTTATTATAAATTATTTGTTCGATACAATTTTTTTATGAAATATTGTTCAGGTGTTCATTAGTTCCATTTTTTAATGAAGTTCGGTAACCGTGTGGATTCATCGTTTGCCACCTCCAGAAATCCTGACCTACGTCCGACATTTTATCGTTAGACATGATTATTTGAGACTATTCATATCCGCAATTTCAAGCTAAAACACGTTACTTACACATTTGCTCAACATTGAATTTTGCTGTCCAGCCCAATTCTTTTTTTGCCAAATCCGTATTAGCATACATAGACACAATGTCGCCTTCTCTTCTCTCTTTTATAACATACGGTACGGTAGTACCAGTAACTTTCTCGAATGTTTTTATTAATTCCAACACAGTCACGCCATTGCCAGTGCCTAAGTTGTAAATCTTTAACCTGAGGTGCTGTTTATGCAAAGCATTTAATGCCGCCACGTGACCAGCTGCCAGATCCATAACGTGAATGTAATCACGGACGCCTGGGGTATAAAAGTATAAAGTGTGAGTATAAAAACAGTGATAAAAGTGTAAAACATTCTCTTATCATTTGATATTATCATTTGTTACCTGTTCCGTCATCTGTAGGATAATCACCACCGAATATGGTTAATTCCGGCTTGTGCCTCAAAGCAACTTGAGCGATATAAGGCATCAGATTTGTGAATGGCTTTGTTGGATCCTCTCCGATCAATCCCGATCGATGAGCACCTACCGGATTGAAGTATCTTAGGGATATAATATTCCAACTCTGTTAAATTCACAAAAAAATTCTCAATTAAAAAAAAGAAATAGTATGTATACAATACATATGTATTAGAATGTAAATAACGATTTCTTTTCGAAGGAGGAAACCAAAAAGGTAAAAAATTTAGCTTTTTTTGATAATCTGGAATAAAGACAATAATTTTGTACGAGTATAATATAAGAACCATTTATTTTATGCAAATAAAATTTTCGTTGTACGAAGCTAAAGTAGTTTCATGTAAATTTGAGACTTTCATATATATGTATATACGAACCTTTTCAGCTCTGGATATATCCTTGAGCATTTCCTCAATAAAATACTTTGTTCGACCGTACACATTGGTGATATTACCGGTTTCATGTTCCTCCGTGATAGGCAGTTCTGTAGGCTCGCCGTAAACCGTGCAAGAACTGCTGAATACAAATTGAAAGCAGCCAGCCGCTTTCATTACCTGCAAATAAGAGGATGACACAGTAAATTGTAGAAATGATCAGAGAAGCGTACGCTCTGTGATATAATCTTCTTACCTCAAGCAGATTAATAGCTGCTATTATGTTATTTCCATAATAATGAAGCGGAACTTGCATCGATTCGCCGACGGCTTTAATAGCAGCGAAATGTATCACGCAATCTATTTTGTGCTGAAAGTGACAAATTACTCTTTTTCTCGAAAAAAACTGCTTTTTCTATCTCTTTTAACTTTACGCCATGTAATATACAACGGAATAACAATAATAAAGAGAATATATGAGGCGTCCAGTTTCAAAACTCGCTAAAGTCATTTTTTTAAATTTTTGAGCTGGCAAAAGGAATCGATTGTCAATAGAGACCACTACAATATGATAAATTGTTGACGTTTCAAAAATTATTTAAATGGCCAAATGGCCCAAATTTTGCATCAAAAAGTTCTTACAGTTCCAAAACTCATTCATTCCAAACCCCTACTGCTTCAAAGTTCTGTTTCAAAAAAATGAGAAAAGTACTTTTAGCGAGTTTTGAAACTGGACGCCTCATATATAATATAAAGTTATTAGCGAACATTATACTTGGTTAAATATGGTCTCGAGTTTCTCTCTGTCGAGCAGATCGCAGTTGTAAAACGTGACTTTTTTTCCCGTTATTTGCTCGACCCTTTTGAGCGCCGCGGACTCGCCGTCGGTTTCTTTCACGCTGTTTGCAAAGTTGTCCATAGCCACCACATCGTAACCGCACTCCAGGAGCTCGACGATGCAGTGGCTGCCAATGTAACCAGCACCTCCGGTTACGAAAATCGTCCTCCAATCTCCCGTCATCTTCTCGACTGCACGAGAATTTAATTTTTTAATTTACGGATCGTTCGTTGAGACTTAGTTTTTTCATCGTATGAAAACAATTAATATTTTTAACAATTGAAACAGTTATTGGCTTGTTTGTAGAATATCAAGATGAATTTGTGTGTGTTCTAATTTATAAAAGACAGTGCGTCTTTTTTTTCAAGAATTAAAATTTATCTATGAAATTTCCTTGTAATAGAAAGATATCTTTTTATTATGAGAACAATAGGACAACTGGATAATCATATTGCAAAATCTGTTTATTGGTCCGAATTCCATTTGGTTTATTAACATATCAGTCTTCTGCAAATGAATATTTTAAGCAGATAAAAAAACTCTGAATTCAAGCTCTAGTGTACGCGGGTCAGACTTTTCTCGACGGGGACGCAAGCCGAAGTACAGGTGTTTAGGGCATTCACCTTCGTTCAAGTGAGCAAAGAGAGTTCAAGGTCGCCGAAACACATGATAAATCAACACAGCGAGAACGCGACGTGTTCGCATTTCGAAGTTAAAAAAAGAAGAACGTTCGTTCTTCGAGTAAAGCAACGATCTGTGGTAAGTAAATCAACATAGTGACTACATGAAAAAATTATGTAAAATTAACATAACAAAATTAATATAAATAAAAATCCGTGCTAATGCTCGTTTGTATTCAAAATAAATAATGTAAGAGAGATGCCTTTCACGAGCAGTAAATAAATCAAATATAATAGTTCAGAAATAACACAGGTTGACCTTTTTTTTTTTTTTTTTGTGACGCGGCGGAAACCTTTTATAGGTACCCTGGAGACTCGGGGGAGTCTCCAGGGTTATGTGGGAGTCACCGGGAGGGACAAAAGAATTCCCTCCCGGCATTCCCACTAAAACCGCCGCGGGGTGCCTTCCTTGGCCCGTGTGAGGGGTGGAAGGGTATCGCCATAGAGCATTCGTCCTTTTGAGCATTCATCCTTACACAGGTATGACCTATAATAAACATGTGTTATTCTGAACTATTATATTTGGTTTATTTACTGCTCGTGAAAAGCATCTCTCTTACATTATTTATTTTAAAATTAATATAAATTAATCTGGAATTAGGATTTAATTTAAAAATCGAAAATTTAAGTATCGAATTATATAATTCTAGAATTCGAACAATATAAAGTGTAATTATAATCGCAGATGTATAAATTCATATTTTCGAGCACAATTATATGTTTATGTTCAGGAATTTTTCCAGTTCATTAAAATTGCAACCTAACTCGTGTGAAGTTATACTTAACGGTATTCAAAATTGTACGGTCACTACACACTTATTTGACTTAGCAGGGGATTTTCAAATACGTTTAAAAAATTCTAGATATTTATGCAAAACCATTTTCATTATACATCGTAATGTTCATCACTTAAATAAATTCATAGTTTTCATTTAAATAAATTCAACGGAAATTGATCCTATTTTAATGTACTCATAGACCAATTACCCGTTTCGTTTGGAATGTGTTCTTGTAACAATTTGAATACGAGAGTCTCTACGAACCTTGACCTTTGGAGAAATCAATCGTATCCTTGGGATCGATTTTTCTCATTAGATCATGAGAGATTGTGCTCGAAGCAGATTTCTCGTAATTCTAGTCTAAAATTAAGCTGACGTATTGCTCATGGAATTCTTTATCACCCCAGCAGACTTTTAATTGGGATATATGTAATTCGCTTTTGTTACAAGACCGAGAGATTTAAAAATATTGTACAACAAAATGAAGAGACCGTTACCTTGTTCCAGGATTAAATACTAAGACAATTCAGTGAAGAACACGATCGAATTTGATCTGAAGAACTCGGAGGCACTTTCGCGTTATAACCGACACCGACTGCGACTCTGGCTCGAATAGTAGCCGTAGAGAAACGAAGGATCTCAGTATATTGTGGGACGCGCGAGATACCCCCTCCCCCACGATGCCATACCGGCACGCACACTATGCCCTTCCTGCCAGCCTTGTCTTGCTCCACTCCAGCCGCCCGTTCTACGATTCTCGTCTAAAGAGTTCCTCCTCTTCCTTTCACATCTCACGCCACACTCTTGCCGTTGCATGGCACGAGTTCGCGAGAAGCGGGACGAGTTTGTCATCGTCTCGCATGAATTCGCTGCTTGCAACACAACCGTTACAGGCAAAAGCAATGGCTCATCCTCGGCGCCTCGATTGAGTAACAGCTCAGTCTTTGGCTGCAGGAACCTGTTTCGAGGCGACTAATAACGTAATCGCGCGAAACGAAAGAAAAACAACCGGCCAAGAGGCATCCCTCAATCGTCTCTCGAGGAATGTGCCCCGATTTTCGATTTCGATGGACTGCATGGCACGACGTGAAGTCTACAACAGGGAGACAATCGGGAGGGAAATATCGTACGCGCACAGCTCTCACAGAATTATTATATTTACAGAATTAATATATTTACTGCGTCGATACCACTTGTATCAATTTATGCAATAGTTCTTTTTGTTCTGTATCGAAGTAAGGATACAGTTCGCTTTCGAGTTCTAACACCGCTTGATGATCGTGAGACTGGCACGCTAATACTAGGGATTGCAGCAATAATAATTCATCTTCGCTCATATTGAGACCTGCAAAAAAAAGTATTCGTTCTAATAACTTCGAATACATTTGTCATGGAATTATCTCTGTATAATTGAAAGCGCAATCTGTACCGTTGTTCACATTTTCTTCTGCCCATGCATATTTTTCAAGGACCTGGGCAAGAGATGGTGTCAATCTCTGGGGCGATGGCTGAAGAATGAGCAGTAGAAGTACCCGCGTCACTTCGCACCTAATTATCGATTTTATTATATTAAATGTATAAAGAGAATAATACTGCAATTTAATAAAGTAATGATTTTTACGTTATGGTAATTACAATTGTTCCGCCAATTCGTTTTGGATTCTCTATTTACTTAACAACCGATTATCTTCGCTTGTCGTGATTTTTCCTAAGTATTAATTTTCGTATAACTAATTTACATCTGGTTTTTAAAAAATGGTTGTAGAGCACACTATACAAGCATACTATTATATCTCTGTGACAAGATAATACCTATGTAGGATAGCGTTATAGTTTCCTCTAGCACCAGCCACAACACAAGCTTCTACAAATTCTACAAATTCATTGAGTATTTGTAGCGCAGCTATGTAATCTCCTGCGAGAACAAAATTACATGAAACATAAAGCCGCATATTTTGATTGAAAAAGATAATTGTAAAAATGTAAATTATTAACAAGACGTGAGAACAAATCAAGTACTGACCCTGTCTTATATGAAAAGACACGAGAGTATTGATAGCTTTTGATGTAGGAAAGATATCGATTGCTTTGCGTAACTGTTGGATACCAGCGGGACCTGGGCCTAGCGCTAGTGCCAGCTCTACTGACAAACCAGCAGAAATTGTGTTGAATCCCGGCTGATTACTGCATCTAGCCATGGAATGGCCAAAACAACTAACAGCCGCCTGAAATATATATCAGATATGTATGAGTCTTTCTTTTTACTTCCTTTTTTACTACAAATTCATATTACACAAGATACCTGTATGTTTTCTTGGTCTATAGAGGGACATCCTATATCGTTATCTTTTTTCTCAGCTGTAAGGAATTGTCTTCCCGCCTTTACTAGAAGATTTATTTCAGAGGAGGCATTTTCCAGTGTGCCTTGGCATCTAGCAGCTGCCAACCAGCACAAACCTGCGTATTGCCACAATTCTTTTTGCTCGCATTCGATAGCTAAGGCACCTAGAAAGAAATGAGGTGTTTATTTTTCTGGTATTCTTCGTTTTCCAAGTACAAATAAGAGAGTTAAATTATCACACAAATTATATAACTAAATAAGCCTTTTAAAACTTGAATAATTCCATGAAAAGGGAAAAGAAAAAATAGATAAAAGTTATATAAAATCATGTGTTCCAGTCGAGTATAAAAAGTGAAATTGGTCAGTCAGATTTTCTGAAAGGCTCATATTAACCCTTTATTCAATTGACATTAAACTGAATACTCACTGAATTGATCACATGCCTCCGCAACATTCGGCTTCCTCAGAAATCGCCTAAGGGATCAAAATGCGAAGGAGAGAATCGTCATTGACAAACAGAAATCTCTAATTGTAAAAACAGCTTTTTTCAGTGCTTTAACTTGAAGACTTACTTTTTCAGCTTGTTCGAGATATTGTGAAACCTTGTTAAAAAGTCCCCGGCATCCCCGATTCCTTGACCTTGATTCACATGGGCCATCATTTTTAGTAAATGAAAAATTACGTCGGCCGGAGAAGCGTGTGCCTGTTCGTTTCACTCCATAGCGCGATTCACGACTCGTGTCACGCCGTGACGCCCGTCGAGGAGATATTCATCATTCCGCTCGCGCGACTGTGAATCCATTTTTCGCAACCCCATCGATGAATGAAAAGCATAATCGACGTAAGTAAACAAACACGACGAATCAAGGATTACAGGACGCTGCATTACCGACGGTCCTCCGATTTATGCATGGTGTAAAAAGTAAAGGTGTACTCGTTACGCAAACCAATTCCGACCCTTTTTGCGCAGCATGGCGGTGGAACAAGTGACTTTCCATATTGGAAAATCAGAAGGATGTATAGGATGTATGTATGTATTTTCTTTTTGTAAAAATAAATTAATATTTTCTGTGTTGATACATTTGAATTATGAATTTAATTATTATTTTTATTAATTGATTTTACATATTATTATTTAAAGTAATGCTATATTTAAATATTGCGGGCAAATGTTGATTGGCTAGAATTTCAATATGTCTGGTCACTTGTTCCACGACACTCATTGGCTGAATCATTAGGCTGCGCAAGAGCCCACCTCTACTTTTTACACCATGGATTTATGTCACGTAAAGTTACTAGATATACAAAGTACTGCCAATTGGATTTGAAGCCAAAATGGCGTCGAAAAGTTACATTAGTGCACACTTATGTAACATATGTACTCATTAAATGCACTTTCTTAACTGAAGATGTTCTATTGAATCTGAGAAACTTTTGTAACGAAAAATAAATTGAAAAACATGCCAGGTTGTTGCGTGGATGGCTGCAAAAATCGAAGCGAAAAAGGTTTTTGTTTATTTTGCACCCCAACAGGCGAGAATAACAACGAAAGACGCGGAAAATAGCTGAAATTAATTGGCAAAAATACATTGTCAGCAAGGGCGAAAACTTTAAACATTGCGAGTGTCGTTTTAATCCTCTTGTAACCGATTGATTTAAATAATATAACATAAGTTTTTTTACTAGACAGTATAAGGAAAATATTTTAATATTTCCAACTATGGATATGTGTAACATTATATATAAGTGTGAATTATTATTTAGAAAAACAAAATTAATTTCTAATAACTTACAAGTACACAGTTTGTACAGATGTTTTTACAACATTGTCCTACAAGTTTTATTCCATCGTGCCACAACATTATTTATGAACTTATAAAAACGTTTATTATAGCACGATTTCACTTTTCCCTAAAAAAAGAAACTATTAATGTTATAAAAAATGCTAACAATAGTAGAAACGTTGCTATGAAAGCATACGTAAGTAATAGAAAGCATAAAAAGTAAAAATATATAATTTACGGTCTTTTCTTTTCATTCAAAAAATATATCCGTTTAAATATATAATTTGAATGAGCCGCGTGTTGAAGCCAAAATGGCGGATAGTTGCGGTACTTTGTAAATCTAGTGACTTTAATGTCACAAACGTGGGAGACAATTAAGACATGGACGTCAAACGTAATGATTTCGCGCGGGTCGGCGAGGGGCAAGAGGAATGAGGTGAGTGCGCCACTTTGTTGATACGAGTGACGACCAATCGACATCTCGTTCGACTTCGTCCTATGCGCATCGGCAGTCGATCGGTAAACAGAGAGGCCGGGAGCGATGCACGCTCGCGTGATTTGACGTATTTGACAAGTTTCAGAGCGCGGAGATCTCCGGGAGGACCACTCGGCTGCATGCGGAACGTCGATATCCTTTCCTCTAGGGAATAGTATCCTTTTTTTTTTTAATTCCTCCCACCATGGACACGGACAGGCCTTTGCACGAGGAGTGGAAAAAACGGGTATGTAGCACACGCACCGCATAGGTTGAGTCACTCGTCGGACGCGGTAATTTCGTGAAGCCCTACGAATACTTGGCGACTCCGTGTGCCGAGTTAGCTGAGCGAAAGCCGAGCGAGTTGCGGATGAATTTTTTTCTGCGCAGTAAACGCGGCGGAGCACGTCTCGGGCATGTTGGTGGCTTCTCAACATTTAATTGTCTAATTTACACGTTTAGCAATTCCACTGCTTGCCATGAGTCATTCTGTGAGAAATCTTTATCTCGTTCTTTATCTTTATCTGTTGTTTAAATTGGAATCTTTGTAAGATAGACAGCAGTTTGACTACGCGCTACATTTAAGATTGTCGAATTATTAAATCCAAATATTCCATTTATTCAGGCATTCGTGGGACCACTGCCAGACAGTTTTCTGAGAATAGAAGAGCGCAATGCGCAGTTGCAACAGGAGGCGGCGGATCAGCAAGCTGCTCTGGCCCTACAGCAACAGATGCAGAGTATGTCGGTTGCTCACGATCCCAGAGTGGGTAGACTTAGCATAACAATTTCTCAGGTAATTGTCTTTTCGTACACGTATCTGGCACCGTTCGAGTCAAATGAGCCAATTTGGCGCGACAATTTGCACTACAAGATGCTGCCTTTTCCAGGCCAAATTAGTGAAAAATTATGGAATGACAAGGATGGATCCTTACGCGAGGATACGAGTGGGGCACTCGGTGTTTGAGACGCATACAGACTCTAATGGTGGAAAAAATCCACATTGGAATAAAGTAATTCAATGGTGAGAATGCATACCTTGTTCAGATATGTACATATATATGCTATATTATTATTATCGCACATTTATTATTACAGCAACCTTCCACCTGGAGTTACTCAGATATATGTAGAAATTTACGACGAGTGTTCCTTCGTGATGGACGAACTGATTGCGTGGGGCCATATAGAGATTCCACCGCAAGTTATTCAGAAGGGAGAGACGCACGAGGATTGGTACATGCTCAGTGGAAAGCAGGGAGATAATCAGGAGGGCATGATCAATTTAGTTTTCAGTTACACGGTAAAAATAATGATGACACTTTTTATATTTATCTATGCTATTTTATATTTATTTGTGTATGATTAATTTATATTTATAATTTCTCTCTCTAGAGAATCTAGAGATTAAATAGTCATTAAGGTCACAATGCAATTACGCACGGCATATATATATATATATATATATATATATATATATATAATATTTTTTTAGTATTACCTTTGAGTTTGATCTTTTCTTTTTCATTGAAATATGTTTGCGATAGACCAAATATCATCCATACATGGGTACTTCTTCTTCGATAATGATGGTTCCTTCTGCAACAATGTTTGGTTCAATGCCATACGCTCCGGTAAATGTTTATGCGGCACCTCCGTCTAGCGTTACGCCAACGGTCGCACCAAGCTCTTTACCAAATGCTGAGGTAGAGTTGAAACAGGTACTTAATATATGTCTCGTTTAAAATTCCGATCTGACATTCTTTTTGTTGTGCACATGTAATGCTGTATACTTTGCAGATTGCAGAAATGTTTCCGAATGTTGACAAGGAAGTTATCAAATCGGTATATGATGCTAATCATGGCAAGAAAGACATTACAATTAATTCATTGCTTCAGATGTGCGAATAAGTCCTAATTTTCTACGCGATTAAAATGCCATACGTAACTTTATCGTATTTTTTGTCAATGAATGTTTCTTTGGAACTGACGTACGAAAATTTAGTTTGTAATACTTCCATACGTAATAATATAGATTAAGGTCTCGAGTATTCTTTGAGTACGTGAGATAATGAAATATTTTTCTTCTGAAGAAACATATTTTAATTGAATATAACTATGAATTAGTCAATTTTGTTATGTATACGTTATTGTTATTTCAGAGTTTATATTTTTTTCCTCACATTTCCATTTTTATGAGTATTTATTTTTCAATTGCGTTATATAAAAGATACATGATTTACTCTCTGTATATAATTTAAATACATGTTGCGCATTCTACAAAATTGTAAAAAGATATACGCTTGATTAATAGTTGCACATAAAAATTGTAATAAACATTAAATATATATAATTTGTACAATTTCATTCATATCAAAAGAATAGAATAAGCCGAAATTATTAGGAAATATCGAAAATTTTACACACAAAAAGCGAAATGGCTATAGTTATAAAAACAATTAGCGATGAATATGTATTTCTTATCGTTGAGTTGCAGGGTCCCTTTTCAGTGATCTTTGTAGAGTTACAGGCACATACTTCGATGCTATATCCTCCAATCTAGAACATTCCAAAAATATTATGATATCTGTACTTTGTTATCGAAAAAGTGCTGAGATATAGTTATACAATCGCAAAGAAAAATATGAAGTTATTTACGAATTTATGATACATACGTATTGAACGTAACAGCCTGAGTCAATCGGCTTTGTCTGGTCTTCTATGACTCTCCCAACGAAATAACTGACGTTTACAACTACAAATATAATATTTACATTTATTTATAGCTGCATAAATACTCTAATCATAAAATCTGAGTCAATTTCATTTTGTTGGTAAGTGGTACTATTTTGTTACATTTACTTGCGCTGTTATACATGTATGTGTATTTTACACAAACATCGCTATTGCTATCCGCTGTTCGGATACACGAACAGTCCGTATGATTCTGACATATAGTACAATTATTACCGTTTTTGAAATCGTACCATATTGTGGTTAGATTTGGCTCATCTATCAAAATATTATGAAGGAATAACAGAATTGAATTTATAACTGAAGGAAGAATATGAACATTACGCACTTCGATTTGTATACAATGGAGTTATACACGGAGTAAATCGATTATTTTTATTATTTTTATTATTTTCATAATCATCCGTCTTATCCTTCTCATTCCTCCAGCAAGAGTCATCGTTTCGTGCCCATGTGAAACTAAAGCATAGACCTGACTCTTCGGTACCTGTCGCTGTATACAAAAATAATGGGTTCTAACTAAGAAGAAATAGACTACAAACAATTAATAATTAATAGACTATAAACAATAAATTGTTAAAGCGTCGAATGGAAACAACCGAATATAAATTAAATCAGACACTATATCAAACTTTACATTTCTTATACATATTAAGTTTCATGTGATTTCTTTACACACACATACACGTCGCGTTCTAGCTCGAAGAATCATCTCTTTCATCACGATGTGATACAGACTAAGTCAAATCTATCCCTCGTATATATATATAAGGACCCCGCACATTTTATATGGAAAATAGCTTTCAGTTAGATTTCGCTGAAATTAAAATATGTTATTGCCACACCTTCCTGATAATAAGTGTCATGGACAGTTTCCGAGTTATAGAGCGTCAAAGATCGGAAAAATGAGCAGATAAACCCATTTTTCTGATCTTTGATGCTCTATAACTCGGAAACTCTATTTTTCAACTTTGTGCCCATTGACATTTTTTATCAGGAAGATGTATAAGGAAGGGCAATAACATATTTTAATTTCAGCAAAATCTAACTGAAAGCCATTTTCCATATAAAATGTGCGAGGTCCTTTACATGTCTAATGTGTATGTAATTATATATGTATACACACATCTCATTGCGAGCTATCTTAATGTTTTAAATGTGCATATATGTACGCGGATAGGTGTCCCGCGATTTATTCTTATATCAGTAGAATATCGAACGAAAAACCGGCGGTGGTTTGAATGTTTTCTAATCGGCTGCGAGTTTAAACGAAAATATCGCTAATATCGACGGCCTGAAAAGTCAAAGCGGTGTTATTTGGTACTTATATTCTTACGATATTTGTAAGGCATTATTGAGGCATAATGTTGTAAAAAGAAATAAATACTTACCTAAAAACACGTATATGCAAATCGTTAACAATACAACTAAACAAGCCCCTTTCTTCATCCTTGCAAGTTTGAGAGCTGACTCGTGCGACGATATTATAGATATTACTCACGTTGCTGTGAGATTGGAGGCTTATCTGATAAAATTATGATCATATAATGACAGCGTTCTATATAACAATCGTTATCATTATATATTCTATATATACATGACAATCGTTATCATATAGTAAAAAGGGACATGATGGTACAAAAGTTAATTAATCTTATTGATTCGACTGTTCAAAAAACAATCGTTTTTTTAAGTTTTGTTTTTTGTAAATTATTGTTTATTACTGCTATTTGTTTACAGTAGCAGTAAATTGCTCCTGTTTTTAGACGTTTTTGATTACTAATGATCTTTATATTTTGCGAATAAATTTAGTCGAAATTGATTCGCTGCAACTACGTTCTATTTATATACTGCGACACGAAGTTAAAACTTCTTAAAATATCCAAAGAAAACAATGGAGAGTTAATACAATGACAGTATAAAAAATTTATTGTAATAACAGCTAGTCGAGCTTCACAATTTTTGGCAGATATAGCATTTCACATTTCTTCTCTCTCACGATGTGAATATCCACGATATATAAAAACACATCTATTTATTAGAGCCAGTAGATAAATATTCTTCTTTGTAGATAAACTAGATCTTAAGTAGATTCAAGTATTATGAGTAAGTTGTTCGTTAGTGATTTTTTTTTAATGAGATTGCACCTCGTTAAAACTCATCGTGCCTCGCTAATGCCTCGCCGAAATCCGTCGCTTGAGATCCGACGAAAATGTCGTACTTTTCTAAGATCTCGTTCTTTGTCAGCTTGTGATCCGCGTCGGTGTCTGCTTCGTAAATCAAGTGCCTCGACTCCGCCTCGGCGTGATCGAATTCCGCGGGAATGATCCACGTCTTCACCTGTTTTAAATTAGAATTCGAGCAAATCAGTTCACGAATCAATTGCAGTCTCTTGATGTCTTCAGTACATATATTTTTATTCATAAGTATGGATCATGTACAATGACCAGTTACCTCATCAGCGTTCAAGAATCCATCCCCATCTTTGTCTCTGTACAACGAGAACTGTTCCTTTTCGTTCTTCACCCATTCCGGCTCCTCCTCACCTTCCTCACCCCTGTATATGTCGCCTGCAGATAAATTAAAGATTCAAGAAGCTGAGCTACCTCTTAGAGCGGCAACGACGATTCCCACTTACCGATGTATTCCCCGAGAGATATCTTTCCATCTTCATCCTTATCGATATCCTCCATCGTTTCCAGCACTATCACGTCTTTCATATGCTCCGCGTCTTCCGCGTGAAGGAAGGCGGTGAATTCCTCCTTGGTCAGAGCGTCATCGCCGTCCAGGTCTGCGGTGGTCCACCTTCTGCGATCCCTTTTAAACAACTGAGCATACGAAAACGAGTCGTCCGCCTTGCCGCCCTCCGCCTCCTGCGCCTCCACATCTCCATAAACCATGTCCTTGTATTCCGTCCAAGATAATTTCTCCTTCCCCGTAGGATTGTGAGATCTCCACTGACGTTCTACGTCGTCCCTGATGTAACGCTGCTGCGTGTACATTATCCAATCCTTAAGCTCCTCTTGCGTTACATAGCCATCGCTGTCCTTGTCTATCTTGTCAACGATTATTCCTAGCCGCCTGGTGCTTTCCTCAGGTGTGAGCTGGTCAAAGGTTTTCGCCTCTTCCCCGAGAAAAGCCTCATGATCGTAGGCTGGATTGTGTTGGGAGTGGACGTAGTGATCTTTACTGCTTGCATCCTAAAAGATAATACCTCGTCAGCGGATACTAATGAAAAATAATATGTCAGCATCAATGCCATTTCTAATTTCCACTTTCATTTATTCAACAATATGAATGCAATATAACGTATGTTATGTCACAGTTACATTGTTGAAATGGGAGTGAGAGTGGGAAATATTATAACATTGATCATTATGTTACTGTTAGTCGATGCTTGTTGGGAGTCTTTAAATCTTCTTTTTTTTATTTTCCGTCTTACTAACTATGATAAAAGCAATGCAAATTTCATATTGCTTACCAAACAAATCCACTTTTGTCAAAAAATTTTGTAAATGACACTTGTATTTAATCAATTACGGAATATGGAGGACAATAATTTAAAGGGCGTTCTATTTCTCTAACCTTGTTCAAAACGTGATGTTCGCCGTCCGGGATCACCTGCTTCGGGATCGCCGTCGCCAGGAAGGAGAAACCGACCAGGATCTGGAGGAACATGAGCGCTTGCATTCCACCGTTGGGCGAAGGGAAAAAAGAAAGGCGAGGGAGTGAGATATATATATAAAGAGAGAGAGAAAGAGAGAAAAAGGGGAGAGATCGTCGATTGAGATGCTCGATGACTGTCTATGTCTGTTGCGGAGGAACGATAGACGAGGCCAAGTCCTTCCACGACTTTAGCGGCTTCCACATCAGCAAGAGCGGCGAGACCAAACGCGGCACCCCCACTTCTCGATCCCTCGTTTATGAGACAAAGACGACCGACACCGCCGACGAGACGTACCCCCCACGTGTGCCGGATCGACGTTAGACGCGGCAGGACGAAGAACGCACGCTAGACGTTCGGCGGCCGATGCCCCCACCCCGAGAGACGAATCCGCAGTCTCCACGTGGACCGCGAAGATAACGAGATAACGGAGATTCTATTACGGGAGCCCGGCGCTCTTTAAACGAGAGAAGCTCTCCTCGTCTTATTTTAGACCTCTCGAGAAGTGTTTTTTTTTTAAACACGTCTCACGGCTGGATTTGTATCAAGGACGTTTGTGCCTCGATCGGACTCGAATTGATCTCATCGACGATTAATTTGATCGATTGTGCGAATTTATTTTTATTTATTTTTAACTGCACACTTTACAAATCGCTCGGGCTCTCTCTTCTCGAGTGTCAAAGTCTGATAAGCTCTTGCTTGTGATAAAATACTGTGTCAATGTTAATCATGAGTCAAGATATCGTAAAAATTTATATGCGATAATTTAAGTCTGTACAATTTTCGAGAAGCGGAGTTGAGAACGATTGAGAAGCTGAGATTCTGGGAATTAAATTTCAGACTTTTTTTAAAACAGGCTTTTATTCGAAACACGCGCCGGTTTTGCTACAGTCGAAAATAGTCGTCTCTCTTCTTTTCTTTATTCTACTGTGTGTTCTCCGTCCTCTGTAAAGTATCATGGTTTAAATATTTGTATCGTACATTCATTGAAGTCGACATTCTTATATCATTCGTATATCGTTTCAATGACACATACATAGAACACTACATCGCCACAATAGGAAGCGATACTTTCCAGAAGTTGGGAGTTTATCATGTAAACATATAATTATAATTCAAAAAATTAACGTAACTTTAACTTCCATTTTCTAGTCCATTTCAGCTTTCAAGCGTTGCTGAAACAATTCATGCGGTATCCTGAAAACTACTAGAAAAGCTTCGTCGGCGCACCAATCACAGATGTTACATTTAAACAGCTAAGTTTAGTTTAATAATTTTTCAGCATTGTCCAATCGTCTCTCTATATCGAACCCTCCAGTTTAATGTTTTTCCGCTTTTTGGGAATTCCAGTCCTTCTGTATTCACTCCGTTCATTCAGATATTGTTCCGTGCACTCTTTAATAAAGTCCTGATTGTAGTACCACTTCTCCATGCACGCCTTCATCCTGTCGTTTTCTCTCCTACATTTTACGACGTGCAGCAGGCCGGATTTGAGGCAGCAGTCGTGGAACTCTGTGGAAAGAGAGAAGATGACGTTCACCACATTCGACCATCGCGAATCAACTGGCTGGAGATTACCTTTAACTTCGTCGAAGCACTTTTCGGATTTGGTTCTATCTCGCATCAACTTGGGTACCAGTATGTCCTTCTCCACCCTCCTCAAACTTTTGTCGTCGGGATCACCTGAAATAAAGACACAAAATATTCCCAAAGAATATCAACAGTGATGTAACACCAATGTTCCAATCCCCCCCCTTCTCTCAATGTAACTGTAATATAACATAATATGTTAATACTGTAATATAACAACGCGTGTTACATTGCATTTACATTGTCAAGTGTATAAATACCCGGCAAACACCAATTGACATTAATATAATATCAACAATATAAATGCAATAAAAACGCGCGTGTTATATCACAGTTACATTGTTGAGTGGGAAATTGTAACATTGAAATTGTAACATTGAAATTAACATTGTTATTTAAATTAGTTAGTATTGGCTGGGTATATTGTCAAGTGGGAAATTATAACATTGATGTCACGTTACTATTAATTCGTGCTAATCGCCGGGTTCTGATCCTCCGAAAGAAAGGAATCGCGAACACGCAAATTGCTGAACGAGCAATATTTATTTCTTCATAGTGTCAGCTGATTTCGCGAGAGAAACCTCGATCAGCCGCTCCGACCGGGATTAAAAAATTATAACCTGTTAGCGATACAATATCCCCGGTGTCTCGGGCCGGCGACAAAGTTATCTCGCCGCTTATAGCAATATGCTACTGCTTATGCGTGTCGGAATAAAAAGTTTACCCAGTCCCATCGGGCCCCCGCCAAATTTAGGCGGGAGCGCCGAGTGTTCCTCCTTCATGCTACCGGAGCTGTCGTAGCAAACGTTTTTCTCAGTTTTTGCCCGACACACATGGAGTCTACGGAGATTCGAGGATTCTTTCCATTATTTGACTATTTTCATGCGTCGGACCACGTGACCGTCTCGACAGACTCGTGCCTAGATGAGGGGCAGAGGGGGCTTTCACTTATATTTTTACAAAGTGCCTCTCGCGTTTCTACTAATGTAGATTAACTTCAATTTAACTTATCTTTTTCTTTTTAAGGTTGCATTCCAAAACGTCTTATTTGAGGAAAATTTTACTCAATTTCTTACTCAATTACTCAATTCAAGTACATGTGACGTGAGCTATAGAGTATTGAGTAAAATTTTCCTCAAATAAGATGTTTTGGAATGCAACCTAAATACGTTTAAACGATAAAAATCTCAATTCTTTTTCTTTTTAATCTCTACAAATGTATACTTATATATTAATGCATTAATTTTATATTAATATGAAATTCTAGGGAGCCAACGAGGGGCAATTTAATAAAAGATTTTTATTAAAGTATTTCAAGTATTTAAAATTATTTATTAATTAAATTAATGTTTAATCTATTTTCCTTTATACATTATATTTTATGTAGCTTGAAGTTACAGAAAAATTTTGGGAAAAGAGTGGTCCTTCGTGTTACAGCCCTGCTTCCGTACCGCCATCTCGCAACGCTTGGAGCAACCAGCAGGCTGCGCTCGTGATTATGCATATTTTGAAGTTTGTCAGCGGTGACTTCGAGACTTCGAGGGAGTAATGCTCGCTCGATCTATAGAAAATTCTCTTGCTGAGAACGAGTAACCATAAGAACAGCTCGTATCCTAATTCTGATAAGAGTCGCGCGATTTGTCTCGCGAGCGCCAAGGAATAATCCGAAATCCACGTAGCGTTCCTTTCTTAACCTCTAAACGTCCGCTTGTACACGTATACGAGGACGTTCTGAATCTCCGACGGCTTCGCAGTGTAATTTTACAATATTTTTCGAATATTTGCAGAGTGTAGAAGTCGAGTAACACGTCAGGATGGACAGGCTGTTACGACTAGGTGGTGGGATGCCAGGCCTGAATCAGGGGCCACCACCCTCTGACGCACCTGTTGTGGACACAGCGGAACAGGTATCTGTCAAAACTCCCTCGTGCTTTTATCTCTTTCGTGTCATCTTATTCGTTTTTTCGTTCTTACAGGTGTACATATCGTCCTTAGCTCTCTTGAAAATGCTTAAGCATGGTCGTGCTGGAGTACCGATGGAAGTGATGGGTTTGATGCTAGGTGAATTTGTTGATGATTACACTGTTCGCGTTATCGACGTCTTCGCTATGCCACAAACGGGAACGGTAAGTGTTAAGATACAGACGACGAGATTTAATTAAAGGGTATTTATACAATGACATTGTTTTTCTTTGTTTCCCTTCAGGGTGTCAGTGTAGAAGCGGTGGATCCAGTGTTTCAGGCAAAGATGTTGGACATGCTAAAGCAGACTGGCCGACCAGAAATGGTAGTAGGTTGGTACCATTCTCATCCAGGATTCGGTTGTTGGCTGTCTGGGGTGGATATCAACACTCAACAGTCCTTTGAAGCTCTTAGCGAAAGAGCGGTAGCTGTTGTCATCGATCCTATACAATCAGTGAAAGGAAAAGTTGTTATCGATGCATTTAGATTAATCAATCCAAATATGATGGTGAGTATGCTTTTAACAATTGTGTCTTTCGATTATAACCACATGATACTGATTGCAGGTCTTGGGACAAGAACCGAGACAAACGACGTCGAATTTAGGCCACCTACAGAAACCATCTGTTCAAGCGTTGATACATGGATTGAATCGGCATTATTATAGTATTAGTATTAATTATCGCAAGAACGAATTGGAGCAAAAAATGCTACTGAACCTGCATAAGAAAACATGGATGGACGGTCTTACCCTTGCCGAATATTCGGAGCATAGTCGGCTCAATGAGAATATCGTTTCTGAAATGCTTGAACTCGCGAAGAATTATAACAAGGTGAAATATTGTGCGGCAGTTGGAAAACTTCACATATATTATTTGCATATGCGCATTGAATATTTTAAATTTATTTTATTACGAGTTTTATTTTTATAGGCCTTGGAAGAGGAGGAAAAAATGACACCCGAACAATTAGCGATAAAGAATGTGGGCAAGCAAGATCCAAAACGGCATCTAGAAGAGAAGGTCGATACATTAATGGCTACAAATATTGTTCAGTGCTTGGGAGCTATGCTCGATACAGTTGTATTCAAGTAACTTTTCTAATACGTCACTCGCAATATGGTATTTAAAGGAAATATACATCTTTTTAAAATAGAAATATGATATTTTGTATTCCCGATGTGCACTTTCAATCAAGCACAAAGCAGTAAACAAAAGCACGCACATTTTATATATGCGCGCTAGTCGCATCATGTTTCTCTTGAAAAGTATTTTTACGAAAAAATATTATCTTTATAAATTTGGTATAGTTATCAAACTAAGTATTAAATATTATAAATGTTATGACACATGGATATTCGACAAAAAAATGAAGTACACAATAGATGTTGCTGACTTGGAATGGTACAATGATAGAGTTAAATACAGAAGACATTTATAATCAATTATTATTGACACTGAGGCATTTGTGATTACAATCCATATCATCAATTTCAATAATGATTTATACATATTATGGAGAAAACATCAAAAAATACATAAATGTAATTCTTGTTTTCGTGTTTAAAAAAAGATATACATATATTTATATATATATACAATAAATTCGTTCAACTTACGAAAAATTAGAATACAAGCTAAAATACTATACTAGTTTAGAATTCTTATCTGAAAAGAAAATTACGTCAAAGGTAACTTAAGCGAAATATTAGAAACCATGAAAGGAAAAATCTTGCAGATATTTTGTATTCCTTTACGATCTCAGAATACAAAAATTTCTGTAAAATCGAGAAAATATTACGATATAAAAATGGAACATGATCTTCATATAATCTAGGAATAATATATAATTCAATAAAAAAATAACTGTACACTTTATGTAACAGTTTAGTCTAAACTTTCCTTTTTATTAAACATCAATCTAACTCGAAATAAGTTCTTGATCTTTGTCCTTCTTTTTCTTCTTCTTCTTCTTTTTCTCTTCCTTTCCTATAGATTCCTATAACACAAAAGTATCTTGTGTTAATATAATATTCAAATTTCCCGATTGCACATCTAATTATTAAGATTATTTCAATTACCCCACTGGCAGTTTCTTCCATTGCAACAGGCTCTTCACCTTCCGTGTCACGTTTCTCCTTCTTTTTCTTCTTTTCCTTTTTCTTCTTTTTATCTTTTGGCGATGATGTTTCTAAATTCTCTGTTTGTTTCACATCTGTTGTGCTCGCCTCTTCTCTTTTTCTTTTCTTGCCAATAGTTACGTCACCATTCTTTTCCATCTACATTTATTGAAAATATAAATATAATCTTACACACATAGACGCGCGCGCGCGTATTTGCAATAAAATATCATTTAGAGTCGACTTACCGTTTCTGATGCTGTTGTTGGTGCTGTTGTTGGTGCCGTTGTTGGTGCCGTTGTCGTTGATGATGCTGCGGTATAGTCTTTGTAACTATGTAACCATTCAGCAGGTGTGTTTTCATTTGGTTTTCCATGTTTATCTAACATCCCTTCAACTATCATACGTTTTTTTTGCGATGCTTTAGGTCCCAAGCCCCATTTTCTTGGATACGAATCTCTCTCCATGATCACTCTTTTGAGCTTTGCGACTACTCCATGATCACAAGTAGCCATAGTTGGAGAAGACATCAAAGCTATAGCTGATATATCGATAAGATAAGTATTGTTTAAAGACAGGATAAAGACAAATATTTCAAAAATAAATATAAAAATGTTAGAAAAAGTTAAATTTGAACATGATGAATTAAATTAAATAAGCTAAACAATTACGGCACATCTTGTTGTTATTTCTAAAATATACTTACCAAGTGCTACGGCTTCACCCTTAGTAGTCACAATTACAATTTCCTCATTCAACTCTATTCCTTGATCGTACATTAAGACGCCTGGCAACATTATTTTAGCTCCATAACAGATTGCGTTTACCTACAAAATTGAGGTAATTGAATGCCAGTAAACAGTATTCAATTTCTTTTAGCGCAAGAAGTAAAAACGAGTCAAATACGTACAGCGCTGTCCTTTATGATAATTCTTTTATGATTCACTAGCAACGATTCCAACGGCTTTATGACTCTTCTTAGATACGATTCGTCCCCGTGATTTTCATACAGCCATTGGGCGTCTAGAATATCGTGCATGGTAACCATACCATCCTCTTCGGACTGGACGCCGGATCGACTTCTTCGAAGTTCTTGCATGTGACAACCAGTACCTAAGAAGAGTCCGAGGTGGACACACATAGTTCTTATATATGAGCCAGCTTCGCATTTGACCCGGAACACTCCTAAATTGCGTTCTTGATCGTAATCAAGGAGCCAACTGTCGTATACTGTTCTGACGCGGAGCTGTCTCTTGACCGCCGATATCAACGGCGGCCTTTGAAAGAGAGCACCGCGCAATTTCTCCAAAGCTTGATTCACCTAAACCATTGCATTAGTGTCAACAATATATGAAATACCATATAGGTTTGACATACAGTGACGATAGCTTTTGGATAACAAAGAATAAATAAATATTGACATTTTTGCTGAAAGGGATTTTATATATAAAAACAAAAACATTTACATTTTGCATTTATGGGCGTAGTTCATAAGACAGCTCTTAGTGACAAAGTGATCATCTATTAAGCGAGAGACACACACAGAGTCAATTCCAAGTTTTATCACCCAAATATATTATCCACATTTTACGTACACAATTATTTATTATAAGTACTTATTTATTCTACATTATACCGATTTGTTTGTATGAATATTTATTTATTCTGTTATCTATAATTATATTTATATTATGTTTACCTTTTGGATACTTTCTGGAGCAGAATGAAGCTTAAACACAGCAACGTACTCCTTTCCTGCAGACTGCTGTGACTTGGCCAGTCTTGTCGCTCTGTCAATGCACACTATCAAGCATCCTGATACCTTAGGATCCAATGTACCAGAGTGACCGGTCTTTTCTACCTTCAAGATCCTCTTTATCCAGGCTACTACCTCGTGCGACGACGGATTGCACGGCTTGTCTAAATTGATGCAACCTGATTTTATATATTCCGACAAACTGCGATGTAGTGGTGTAGAACCACTTGTTAATGGAGTAAAATGCTTCGTGCGTGTCTGCATCTTATCAAAATTCTGCAATAGACATAATAAGAAAGTTATTTCTCAATTGTTGCTACATCGTGCTCAAAGATTTAAAGAAAACTACCTTAAACAATAATGGCCAGTCCTTGCACTCAAGCTTCACCTCTACGTTGGAGGGCTCAATCTCACATTTCGCCGCCAATTGCAGTTCGCCAATCGATTTCTTCTTATCCTTCTTCTTACTTTTCTCTGCAAGAAATTTAGAAGGTATAACCTGATCTACCCTAACCTCCATTTAATAAATAAAACAAACTAATTTTCTCGGTTTTTATTTATCAAGGCAAACGTAGCGAGCAACATTGCTTGATTTAATAGCTTATATCGATAATTTAAGTAGTACTATCATTGTAGGCGACCAATGCTACGCTGAACAAACACGTGCTCATCATAAGGTAGGTAAGGCGGGATTCATGACAGAAACGATGCGATTCGGAATAACTTGAAGAGAACTCGAATCGATACCTGAAGGAACATTCGTACGAGAGCGATATCACTTACCTTGTTCCATTTTGAAGATTTGTTAAAACACGTGTTTGTAACTCAAAACGCCGAATGCCGTCGAACGCTACAAGCAACGAGTACCAGATAGTACCGTGATAACGTGTGCGTGGTAAGCGTATGATGGTTAGGTTATGCGACGAAGCAGTTGCACAAACCTATCTATCTCTGCATACATATATGCGCACGCATTAGTCAATTGTATCATGTGACCAATCGTAGGCAGGAACATGGACGTATGAATACATGGATGGAACATTAACTCAGCGGGGAGTTATAAGAGCCAATTAAAATTAAGCTTTAAGTCACATGATATAAAATTCTGCATCCTTATTGGCTTTCGTAAAACTTTGTGTCCACGATTCTAGAAATCGGTCCGAGATCTCGATTCGAGAAATATGTAGCCAATCAACTTGCAGGTTTTATAAAAAGCGGCATTTTTATTGGCTGAACACTTTTCAGATTGAGATCTCGGATCGATTTCTAGTATCGCGAACAAAAAAAAATCGCCATATTGATTTAAGCCTGCGGCACACTGTACGATTTTTGCAAGCTTTATATGAGATTTTATGTTACGTTAAGCGAAAAGCTTAACTCTTTGGAATAAGAGCACAGCATAAAAATAAGGAAATCGATTGGTCCATAAGCAAATGCATAAGGAAATGAATCAATTAATTTCTTTGCAAAAGTGTGTGCTTTTCGCACCCCTTCATCCCTTGGAGAGGATATGGCTTCAGCACACAGGACGCGGCAACGCGTCAACGCGGTTTCTTTTTTATTTTTTCCGGATATTTTCAATTTACTATTCCTCCCTTTCCCTTAAGGTACATATGCTCTAAGACAATGAGGAAAAAGTGTCGGCACTGAAAAAATAATAATTAAGCGTTTTAAGTAACACTTCTTGAAAGTTAAAAAATCATACTGAAAATGTCATACTGAAACGGAATTAGCAATTAGCATGCGTAGTGATACAAATAGTATAAGTGTTCCATTAAATCTCTTCGTATTCAACTGTGATTGGTCAATTTCTTACAGCTTAAGGCTCCTATTATAGACCCGGGCGAATTATTGATCTTGTGACGTCATGAATCAGCTGATAACCATATCAGCGTGCAGTATGTCACTGATTGTGCGCACATGTACGTGTGGAAAACTGACAAATACGTAAAAGAGATTCCAGAAGCGTTGACAAGAGACTAAAGGAAAACAAAGGATATATAAGATGCATCCGTATTGGATTTTCTGTCGCAGGATAGACGCGAGAAAGTATATACTTCCACACTACAGTCAAGTTTGTTTCGTTTTCCTAACGTCAGATGAATTAAGATAATTAACATTATTATTCCACAGTCCCAACTAACAATACAGCTCGTCATGGGTGAGCGAAACGTCAGAATGTTAATTTGTCCCCTTTCCAACACCACGATTGTCCCCGTAAAGCTTTTGCCCGACCACCATCGCGAAAGTTTATTAATACAAATGTAGGGAAGGCCGAGTTATTTTCGGCCTACGTCCGCTGCCTGATCTCAGACACGCGGACTGACTCCCAAACGATCTCGATGTTGACAGTCATCCCTTGGCTCCGGCGTGCCCCGGAGCCACTCTAACTAATTTTGCATTTCAAACATGGACCCAGATCCCATAGAGATGGCGAACGAGGTCAGGAACAAGGTCATACTGCACTGGAATTACCGGGGCCTCGCGGAGTTCCCAGAGGTGATAAGACTGCACGGCGGTCATGTCCAGGAAATATATCTGAAGTGGAACAAGCTCACCACTCTGCCACCATGGATTGCAGAACTGTTCAACATAACTAATTTGTACATGTATGGCAATCAGATTGAACAGTTGCCTGTGGAACTCGGTAGAATGAACCAGTTGACGGTGTTGGATTTAAGTGCCAACAGATTGCAGTTGATACCTACCTGCATCGGTAATCTAAGCAATCTCAAGTCCTTATTCATGAATGACAACTTTATAGAGAGATTATCGACTGGTAAGTTCATCTCGAGATGATCAGATTTCCTGTTGTGTGTAAGAAGAGATTTTATTGACTCACATGGAACAAAACGAAAACAGAATTAAGCCAACTGAATAATCTGGAAATACTATCTGTCTCGGGTAACCAGATTGTTGCACTACCAGAATGGATTGGCTCCCTCCCGAAGCTTAGAGAACTGTATGTGGATAAAAATCGATTGAGGGAGTTGCCCAACAGATTAACTATAGCCCCTGAGCTTACCATAATCTCTGTGTGCTCAAACAGGTTGTTATTTGCATTAACATCTTGTGAAATGAGTTTATTTATCAGCGTTGTAAATTTTGTACAAATTAATTAAGTTATATCTCTGAGTTCTGTACCCCACAAATTTTCTAGGTTGACGTATTTGCCTTTGAATGGATTTCTATCAGCTCCCTGTATTCGATTCGATGCAAACGAATACTTAAATTACGTATCATATCCGCTTTTACGACAATTAGTTTCACAATTATTCCCCAATTTTACCTATGACAGAGACCTTTTGGCATCCGGGTAAGTTAGAGATGTTAACCCTAGGAATAAATTATGCGTGAATGAAAAATTAAGTCCTGAACAATTGGTATTTTACTTTTGAAGTATGTATATAAAGTAAATTTACAATTATGTGTATATGTATATATAATCACAGATGTTTTAAGACGCATTATGACACAAGTGTGTTAAGCACAAATATAAAATTGTACATAAAAATGAAGGATTTGCTTCCACGATACATGAACCACGATACCATAATCGAATTACCACGGCAGCTATTAAAGGTTCACGAGGTTCACGAGAATGTGACTTGCTCCCTGTGGGAATTAGCGCTGAGAAAAGTTTATACCGACAGGTAATTGAGGAACCTTATAAACAGGAATCTCGTCATTGGTTTTTTGTAAAAGCATAAGTATCTTGTAAGTTTAACGCAAGTACATTTCAGATATAAGCACACGCTCAACATTCCTGAAAATATTTTTTCTGAAATTGGCTCTGTAATGGTATTCTACGAACCGCTTCTTAAAAATATTAAGCTAGACTTTACATTGTCTACAAACTGTACTTTGTATAATTTATTAACGAACGGACCCACTAGTATCTGCGTAAATTCTCAATGTCAGCAACCGATATTCACAGAAGCATGGATCATTATCGATGTCTATGACCCTGTAATATGCATAATAACGATCGCTCTATGTTGTAGCAGAAGGTAACGTATAAAATAATCGTGTACCTGACTATACTGATGGTCATGAGTGTTTTTTTATAACTTTGCAGTTGCGCCATTGCGTTCGCACATTCGAGTGCGACTATTAATTGTGATTGGTACTGCATTAATTGATGAACTCTCCTTGGGTTACAATCTGGGTATCAATCTACTTTTGTGTATAAAAAGTATTAGGAGAATAAAGAATTCTTGCGCGTTCAACTGAAATCTTGTGATAGTAGTTTGTAAATTAAACCTCTCTAGCTTGTGTAACTGTAATTTATTTCGCAGTGTCGCGGCTACCAATAGCGACTGTTCAATAATGCCCAGTAGGAATTTAACGAACAAATTCGGTGATATAACGACGGGTTATCGAGTAAAATTATTACAATATCGTACTCGATACAGCTTTCTTGAGGTATTATTATCAAGACTAGTCTCACTAATAACATTCTTTTTTTATTAAAATATACGTTTGTGATTGTGACTCGATGTATCTTCCAATATATAAAAATTCCAATTTTCTCTATTTTACTATATTTTTGCATTAAAATTGAGTCGTAAAAAAAAATATTCTGTGTTCTCTCATTTGTGGATAACGACTCAATCGTCTACTCAAGCGATCAGAAGATCTAACGCCTTGTCACGATCGAAATTACACTTTACCAATGCCGCGAAAGCTTCGTCTTCGGGAAACCCTAGATCCTTCAACGTGCACAAATTCTCGCAGTAGATCCTCGCTTTGGATTGATCATGTTGCGCGAGGGTTAGCACTGTCTCGGCATAATCACTCGGGACGCCAGTCTCCTCCAAGGATTGGACGGCCAATAAGTATTCTACGATTTTTTTCTCGTGCGCTCGACCTAATTCCAACACCGCACGTGCCGCCCTGCATTTGGGAAATCCCATGTCGCCCAGTTGCATGACTAGTTTTAGATCATTCTCCGTCATGCCTGATAACAAATCTGCTGGCGGTTTCTCATGATTTGACGCTGTCGAGTCGTCGTGTCTCGTGGTTGCACGTGTGTCGTTGTCTGGACTCTCTAAATCGGGCCACGGCTTCCAATTCTATCGCAAAGAGAAACTGAGCGAATCAGTCATGTCATAAAAGACAAAATTTTGTTACCTCCATGACAGGACGTTCTAATTCCTTCTGAAGTTCCTGCATTATCGCTGAAACGCTACGATGATTCTCAATGCTATGCGTGTCTGTGTCGGCTTCGTCATCTGCTTGACTCTCCGTATCGGCTTCCTCCTCCTTGCAGACCTCGGATGTATCATCGATCGTTAGTTCATTTATAATATTCTCCAGCTTTCCTGCAGGTAGCCATTGCGATCTAGGTTGTAAAACCTGCATTCGAGAATACCAAGTATGAGACAAGTTCGATCATCTGTCAAGTAATCGTCCACGACAATTATTTAGGGAAATCTAGAATGTGACAAGAGCATTTTATTAACCTGCGCTAATTCCTCCATGTCATTGATGGTTTTCAATTCCATATTATCAAAGGGACTGCTCGTGTCGTTGTCGAAGTCTGCGAAATCCAGACCTCCGTTCGTTTTTGCGTGATCCTGAAGATCATTCGCCGGATGAGACAACGGCTGCGGCGTGAGTATTGTCGTTTCCGGAGCAGGTGGTGCATTGATAGGCAGCTGCTCAGCGCAATCCAACGGCGGAGGTGATGGAGGAGTATCCTCTCTCTCCTTCTTCCTCTTCTCTTTCAATCGAGTTTGACGTGCTTTGCTGTAGGCCTGTCTAGCCTTGCGCCACTCGCACATCTGACAACAAATTAATTAACGACAATCAGGTCAGGAAAACAGGTCTACTCAGAAGTTGTCAAGTCGCGGAACCATTTGCGCAAATTCCACGGAGTATCAAATTATCCAAACGATTATGCCTTACCTTCTCGAGTACCGATTTCTCCAAGCTGAAGTCATACGTCAACTTCGACACATCCGGCAATCGGTTGTTGTACGCCGCGGGTAGGCCAATTTTCCTCGGTGGTTTGTAAGCCTCCGCGATTTTGACGTGGACCCCATCCATGTAAGACGCGACCAGGTCGTATTGCGCCGATACGGAAGGTCGAGCCATCGATTCCCCTACAACGCTACGGGAAGTAGCGCGTGACCAGTAGCAGAAATCGTCACTCTATTCGCCGATGCTCGGGTCATAACCTAATCTCCGCCGCAATAAATCTCGTTTAATCGCGCGTGTCGCACGCCACCGAAACATCTCGCGCGTATGATCACGACTTAATTAAATGTTGAAGTCTCTTTATTTCTCTTTCACTTTTATCACAGCTTGAGAAGCGTGAAATGTCACTCTAAAATCGAAATGGCGAAAAAAACACCTTCGTTTGACAGATCAAATTCTCGCTATGGCGAAAATATCGACTGTCAAAAATAACACAGGAAGGAATCTATAAGATTTGCGAGTTACAGAGATTTATCGATATTCGATATTATCGAAATTTTTCTATACTATATTTAATTATTATTGTTATTTTTATTATTCTTATTTTTCTTATATTTTATATTTGGTATATGAAATTTCGATTTTAAAAAGAACAGAAAGTAAAAAAAATATTTTTATATCTTTTGTAAATAAATGGATAAATTTTAGTGATTCTATAAAACGCACCTTGGATTGAAGAGTACAAATCATATAATTGATGTAAATGTGAAAAACATAAATGTGTTTTTCAACTGTCGATAAAAATGCTTTATATTAGTTAGTTTTTTAATATTTATTTTATATTACACTTGTTGCTATTTTGATAAATGTTTAGAATAGTAAACATTCATTTTGTTTCTTGTGTTATTTTCAAACTAATACTGTTTAATGACAAGTATATTCTGTATACCCAGATAGCACAGAGAATTCGAAAAGAATTCTTTTTTGGTCCCCGATTTACAAAATGAATTCTTTTTCCATCCCATTTCTGTTCTAAAAGTATTTTCAGCATTCCAAAAGACTTCACTTTTATGTCACCATTTGTGAGTTCTTTTTTAGATTCAAAAAGGATTTCTTTTCGAGTCCATAAGAATTCGCAATGAAAAGGAATTCTTTTTTAGTTCATTTCGAACAGATTACGCGAATTCGAAAAGAACTCAAGAAAGTGAATTCTTTTTGAAATCAAAAGGATCAGTTGTGCTATCTGGGTACTTAAATGTTTGTTTCTCTTATAATTATATTTAAAATAATTTTTATATATATTGAAATATTATTTTCTTATTTTTCTTCGAATTTAGCTAGATAATTCTTACATAATACATTTATATACAGTAAGATCATGTCAATATAGAACATCATTTTTATTAAATTTTGATCTGCAGACGTTTTTTATTATAAACATCGAGATACATAGTATCTTCAAGTTATAAACAATTGAAAGTAAGAAGCTTCTTAAGAATTAATCTCTATCGACATAGAATAATACTTTAATAATTTACATTTTAATTCTTCATATTTATATTTAATAAGTAATAAAGACAATATATGTGCAATAAAATTATATATATTTTATAGTTTATTTGAAGTACATGTTATTTTAAGTAAAATTTAAAAATACATAACGTTTTTAAAAAAATAAACGTAATGGACACATACACAATATACGTGTAATATATAATGAAAGCTGAAAATTGGGATAATATCTATACACAATTATCTCTCTCAATATTTTTTACAATAATTAGGAATAATTGACACAATAATGAAAGAAAATTAATAAAAAAGTGCGTCTATTGAAAAACCTGCCGCCAAATTTGGTTTCTTTATATTTTAAATAATTTATTTTTTATTTAATATTAAGGTATTTTAGAATATAATGCATGCATATAATTTACTACTATTTACAGAAAGCAGTAAATTATATGTCACAACAATTTGAATTTGTATTAATAGTTGGAATTATTAATACAAACAAAATGTTACGAAAAAATATTTAAAAATAATGTAAATAATTAAAAATATATAAAAGTTGGAAGTAATTCATAAAATAGATAAAATTAATCATGAGATAAGATGATAATAATAAGAATTATTTTTAAAATTTTATATACATAATTGTATCTTTCGCAGCATATTTGTTATTTTTGATCGATTGGATCAGTTGATCATTTAAGTTTAATTTATTCCAAATCGCTTTGTGTAAGCATCTCTGACCCGCTGAAGATTATTTTTACGCGTTTCTATCAAGCCTTCAGTGGCTAACAAAGTGTCTGAATTATGTTGGAAATAAGTTTCTGCGAATCTTTTCACCTGGAAGATTAAAATTCGAAACGTCTATTAATAACTAGTAATTTATTTTTATATTATTAGAATTATTATATTATTAATTAAATATATTACACTTGATTAACATAGCAATAACTATAACAGTAACAATATGAGTATATAGAACGTGCACCAAAGTATTTAACACTTTTCAAATCTATCGCCAGTGAGTTAATAAACAAATTTCAATTTCTTCGACCCGCCTGTTAAAGTATTTAATTTCTTATTTCCCTGCAGAAGTGTATATACGTACACACGACTTCTGCAAATAAGTGACTATATGCATATATATATATATATATATATATATATATATATATATATATATATGTAGTCTTTTATTTGCAGAAGTTATGTAGATGTATATTTAATTATAAATTATAACAAAGTTGCATTAATATATAATTTTACATATGACAAACAATTTTTATTTTAAAACGCGCCACAGTTAAACGTTTATTAAAAAAATATCAACAAATATGTGAGTCTAAAATCATAAAATATACCTTATTAAGTTGTTCGTTAGAAAAAATGCTCCAAAGAATACTTTTTATTATTAAATTTGTAGCAACTAATCTATAAATATAAAATAACATATTTATAATTAATGTATAATTGGTAATACAAAATGTAATAATAAAGAATAAATGTAATAAATGTAATAATAAAGAATTTGTAATAATAAAGAAAACGGAAATATATTTATAAAGGGTAACGTATTTACCTGGGTTTTATAGAGTCAAAATTTTCTAATATGTAGTCAAGGATCAAATCGTTGCATGCATGCTTTGCAAGAATAATTTTAAAGATAAAATAAT
Source organism: Crematogaster levior (assembly GCA_901521435.1). NCBI lineage: Eukaryota > Metazoa > Arthropoda > Insecta > Hymenoptera > Formicidae > Crematogaster > Crematogaster levior. Next base: position 13,149 of record CABEGB010001259.1, on the reverse strand, counting down.
GATTCTCATCGTCAAATAATGTAATATTGGATGCTATATTCAAATAGTGATTGATAATATCAGAATTTTCAGCACAATTCAATGCTTCCAAAAATTTTATTTTAGATTTTTGCTGATATAATTCCAATATTTGATCCCAAGTAGTTCTGTTAGCTAATGCCATACCAAAGCAGTACGTCCAATCTTGCCACCATTGTGGAATTCTAAAATATATGTTTATGAAAAATGTATATATATTTCGTATATAGCCAACGTTTTATTTTATAAAATTTTATTTTTTTCCATTTTTTTAAGTTTAACTATAAAATATAAAATTATATTCTTATGTTCTATAAAATTAAATACTTATGCTACGCTGCTTTCTATGTTTATCTATATTTCTCTTTTATACTTTATATTTGTTGCGTGACTATAAACATGACACGCTACAGTAAAGAAATAATGAAAAGAGATTCAGTCAGTAATGCTAAGTGTTACTCTTCTTGCATACTTTTGCTTGTATGCAACCGCATATTCATTCAGGACATTAGAACAAGAATGGAAATTGAGGGGAATGAAGAGTATTAGAGAAAAAACAAAAAAAAGTATTAGAGACTATTTGCACAAATAAAGAATCAGTTGCATTTATATATGTACGTGCGCGATTATGCGCAAAAACACTCAATCAAATAAAATGGGAGTAGTAGTTTGAGGAGTAATCGTAAAAGAATTACTTATGAGTATCAGGATCTGCAAGATGTTCGTTCAACTTAATGGCAGCCATCCTCTTGCATTCGACGTGACCAAAAGTACATGCCCATTTCGTAGCATGCAGTCTTAATGTTTTTGTGCTATCATCTTCATTAGGATTTTCTTCATATCCTATATGCTGAAGAAGGCCATCAAAAATCCTTACCATGTGTGACTAGAAATTATGAAGTAATGAGTTTTATATTATTATTTGCGAGAAAACATTCATTCATATACATATTTTGTTAATATTTTATTAATATATTTCCATTATTATGAAAGTGAGACTGCGTTCAATTCTTTTATATCCATTTTCATAAATATAGAATAATTTTAGTCTCGGTTTAAATAATTATTGGAACTAAAAAACGTTAATTAAACCAAGATTAAAGTTATTCGACATAAGACAGAAATGGCTACTGAAGACGGATTACTGATGACATTATTGAACTTATTTATAACACTCACAATAAATATCAATTAAACATTATAATGTTTTGGTAACCGGTGACTAGTAAATTACAGATACATACATATATCTGCAAAAATAAAATATATTCGCCCGGGTGCGCGCGCGTGCATCATAGAATGCTATGTCATCCTTTTTTACATTTATAAAATTTATTTTTATTTACCTTAAAATTTTCCATTTCTGACAATGAAAATTCATTCGAAAATCGATTAAGAAATTGGAACATTGGATACCATGCCACATAATCTCTCTCTCGTGATAGGTAATTTGTAAGATTAAAAAACAAAGAACTATTTATTTGATTCTCCAGCAAAAAGAAATGTGCATCATCAATAATTTGAGCGCGATTGAGAACATGTATGTTTGTGTATTCGTCAGAATTCAAGTAATGTATAATTTTTTGCCAATTTTTAATATCGTAATATACACGACAGTATGCTGTGGAATTAATCATTAAATTTTTTATTAGATCTTTTTGTTTGAATTTATAAAGATATATTTTTAAATATAACATTTTTTCTTGTTTAACAAACAAACAAATGTAAAGCACAATTTGCAATTATCAGTAAAATATAAAAATTAAAGAAATTATATTTTACCCTCATATAATTAAGTAAGTTTTCGGCAAATTTAATAATATAAATACTTTGTAAATACTACTTTATAAGCTCTTTTTTAATAATGAAATGTATTTAAAGCCGAATGACTTTCTGTGATGATAAAGCAAATAAAATATGTAGAAAAACATAAAATTGATTGTTTTCATACCAGTTTGTTGTACATTGACAATAATCCATTCATTTGAATAAACTTCGAAGCTACTAGTTTGATTTGGTCCTAACCAATGATTTGGCACAGTTTTGGAAAAGTCTGGATTGCTCTGTATAGCGAAAGTTACGGGTATCCACCATTCGTAATTGATATCTTTAGTTGCATGGACACATTTTTGTGTTATTGCCACTTCACTAGTTTCGTAATTTCTCGTAACATTCAGTACAGGATAACGATTTTGATTTATCCATGTATCCATCACTTCTTTTATTTTGAAGTCTTCATGCGGAATGTAAGAAGACTCGTCCAGAGCACTTTGCATGGCGCTCCACAAATCGTCGGAAGTCACCGAGCGAAATTGACTAAATGGAAAAACGACGTTAACGGTTACAGTCAACTGTATATCGGCGATATAAATTTATTATTAATGAATCCATGATTGAGTGAGTGTTAATGTAGAATTTAATTTATACGCATATAGAAACATAGAATATAAGTAAAACTTGTTTAATTTAATTATAAATCAACAATAAAATATTTATTGTAATCAAGTAGGAGTGTGATTGAGTTCATAGATTTATGTTTCTGATATGACACATTATACATATTTCACAATGTTAGTACAAGATATACTTATTATATTAATATTGTGATGTGTGATAATTATTTGTTATACACACTTACTTTGTAGCCAAATATGTGATAACACCTTTTTGAAATACCTCGTCGGAAATTGCATGATGTAACATACGCAATATAGCTGGGGCTAGAATAATACAATAAAATACCGATGATTAGAACACATGATGAAATAGACTGCACGCATAAAATTAAAATATATCACTTTTGCACAAGAAAAGTGACAAATAAAAAATATAAGTTTTTGCGTTTTTGTAATTTATTAATTCAAAATCGCATGTAATTTTACTCAGAAAAACATCATATACACAGGAGAAATTTTAATTGCTGCATTTTTTAGTTGCATAAAATCATTAATAAAATGCGCATCTGAATGCGCAATTGAAAGTATAAAATTCTCTATTGTTTTTCTGTTTACTACATTTGACTCATTATTCTCGTGCAGCAGCAATATATGAATGCATTCCGCGAAAAATGAAATCACTGTCAACTTGTATTACTGTACCTTTTTCTTTATGTTATCTGCATTAACATCTACAAAGGAGTTAAATTATATTTACAGAATTTTTTACCTTTGTCATCAACTTCAGGACTAAAGAGATCGATATAATCATAGCTATGGTCAAGTTCCAGTTTAACAGGACCTAATAAGCCAATATCTAGAGCGAGAGAATTGTGTAAGCGCTTAATTACAAGGAAATCCATTGCCCGCCAATCAAAAATCTAGAAAGAAATGATTCTGTGATATGACTGAATATAAAAAGTCAAAGAAAAATTCGCATTAAGGACAAACTGTTTTGTTCGATTTTTTATAAACTGCCCTATTTTAATTTTTGTTATAGTTTACCTAAACAAATATTAACCTTTAATAGATCTAAATAAAATATTAATCTTTTCCTGAAAACAGCTTATTCAATTTAATTATTTTTATAAATGTTTGTTACTAAATATGAAAATAAAATCGTACACATTTTTATATTTTATATAATAAGATTTACAACTATGAAATGTTGAAATTTATTATTATTATTAAATGTATTGTGTGTGTGTGTGTGTCTACTTAAATAAAATATTTTTAGAAATGTTAATGAAACTATTAATAATATTTTTGGAACCGTTATATATAAGAACAATATTAAAATACAAAAGACATAAAGTGACAAATTTTTAATGCAAATACAAAAAAACAAATATATAAAACAAAATATCCTATAACTTCAATGAAAATTTGTATTAAAATGTTCTAGCTGGTCGAAAAGACGCATTACAACCTTTTTCAAAAATCTAAATTGAAGAATGTGCGATTTTTTATTGAGATCTTAATATATTTTATGAATATATGGATAATATTTAACAGATGTTATTTTTATCATAGCGATTTAAATGTATTTCCAATTTTTATTTAATGAATAATCTTATATTAGTATTAACCTTATCACTTAAATACGCTTCAAGGAACACAGCAAATCCCTCAATTAACCATAAGTCGGACCACCAAGCTGGGGTGACTAAATTGCCAAACCATTGATGTACGAGTTCATGTATTATTATCCACACTGATTTTTTTTTATATATAAGATCTGTGCTATCAGTGTTGATAACATTTGATTCTCTGAAAGACAGAACGTAATATACATAATGTGATTATGTAATTTTCCTCACGAATATTGCGATTTATAATAATATGTTTCCGAATAATACATTATTCATAATTCTGTTTTACGAACTCAAAATGACTGTTCAGAATTCTTTCTATTTATATACGTAAAATATATGTGTTTTTTTTAAATATCCGATAAAACGCACATGCTTTTAATTATCAAATTTTGAATGTTAAAAGACAATGAGCATTAATTAGCAATAATATTATTTTTAATTATATAATTATATTACTTGTAAATGATAAGTCCCCAATTTTCCATGCCGTAGACCGGATAATTGTGTACCATGACATGATCCATTTTTGGCACCTTTTCGGAACTATTGGTATATTGGATCAAGAGCGACGTGAAATTTTGGGCAATACTGAGTACGAATTCTGCTTGTGATGTCAAAGATGATCTACACCACACGTTGATGGTCTCGTCCGCGTTTCCAACGCGAATGAAATTCGGCAGTATCACAATTCCTACGAGATAAGTGGACATTATGGGAGTAGTGTTGAAGTGTGTCCACACCATGTCATCTTGTTCTGCAACCTGCTCTCGCATCGGCATATTCGACAATACCGTATACTTTTTATGATGCTTCACAGAGATATTGAATGTAGCTTTAAATGCTGGCTCGTCCCAACACGGAAACATTCGGCTGGCTTTATTTGGTTGAAAATACGTTACGGCCAACCTAAAATTAAAAATTCCTTAAATTACGGCACTACTTTATCACTCATGTCAGGTAAGACAAGAAAACTTCGAAAATATTAATTATTGTTCATTATTATATTATATTTAATAATAATATAGTTGAGAGTAAAAACAGGTGTGATCTAATGAAAGAACGGGGAAAAGTAATGAATAAAAGTAATAGCAAGAAATGTTTATGGTTAAGTATTTTTAATTTTTAATTTTACTCACGTATTTTCTCCTTCTTCGTTTGTATACGGAATTTTCATAAAACCACTTTTTAAAAAAGCCACTTTTAGAAAAATTACCAATAAACTCCATATGTAAGGTGTAAAGACCGCGTAACATTATATCGTTGAAATTAAGTGTTAATATATTTGTTACATTATTGTGAACATGTTCCATCGGTTTATAGATATTTGTATTATCATATTTAGTCAAAGTTGTTACCGTTTTATTTATTTCTAATTCTTTCGAGTGTAAACTTATATTTGACGATGCGTAAACAATTTCGATAACAACATTTATTTCACCATAGAAGTTGTCTTCCTCGAGATGAGGGATCAGCCTGATGTTATAATTAAGTGGTATTGTGTTGTTGAGTAAACGATAATTGACTTTTGAATCATCAGCAATACAAAGAAACGTGATTGTAGCCAATGTTAGTCCAATATTTAATAACAAGTTTGGGTATCCCATGTCAATACTCGATTTAGGCCCTGTAATTTTTCGTTGAAAAGAACACAAATAATAATACAATGCACAGTTCAAAGCTACTGTAATTTAAAATTAAATTTTTATATACAATTTTTATATAGGAATAGAAGAAACAAAGAAATAATGTGAATAAAGGACAAGAAGGAATAATTTTTCTATGATTAAACAAACAAAATATATACACACACACACACATATATATATATATATATATATATATATATATATATAAATAGATTAATTATTTCGGAAAAATTATGAATACTTTTTACATGATTTTGGATATATAGATATTGTCTTTATGATATCAAATTAATAATTACTTTGTTATTTTCAATTTCTTATTAAAGACTTTTTTCTGATTAAAAAATTGACTTTCTCTTTTTTTGAGAAGAATAACTTTAGGCCTTTAAATAGTGTGTACATATTTGGTTGCATAAAATATTTTATCCGTTATTAGAATTACAAATAAAATACATTTCGTTATATGTGAAATTTGAATTGTTGTATATTTTTTCATTTGTGCTCTCAAACATAAACATATATATATATATATATATATATATTTTCTTTGCCTAATATTTATTTATAATGTTTATTATATTAGATTACTAAATCTACATAAATGGGCCAAAAATTTAAAAAAGGGAATAGAAATTGATTGATTTTTAAAACGAAATTATTAATAAAAGTATTAAAATGCATTTTAAACTGTTTCAAGTCGGTTATTTTCAGAAATAATTGCTTATCTAAATTCTTTTCTTATATCATTGCTGTGAAATATTTTTTCTAAGAATGAAGTAAAAAATATTGAAAATAATTCAAATAATTTTTCAGAGTTCAAGAATTTTCATAAAAAGATTCAAAGAATTCTAACGAACATATTTGACACCTTCCTTGAGTGACTGTTTCTATTTATTTGTCAATGTTAATAATAACCTTGTTGCTTGTATAATTTGAAATTTGTTTAACGTTTGAAATGCTATCAAGATCATTTCGAAACGATACCTTTAAAATTTTTCGATTTCCATCTTATTCCATGGAACAGAAATAAAAAATAAAATATATTGATTTATTAAAAAAACACGTATTAAATATAAAATTACAAAATCCATAAGGAAAAATAATCTCGAGGAAATAAAATTAAAAGTTTAATCATGTCTTTCAAAATGATTTGAGTTATAATTATGTTTTATTCCTTAATATTTTGAATGAGAAGTTCATACCTAATTAATTGTTATTGCTTTTAACGACTTACAATATGTTGATTAAAACACAGTATTCTGCTACAATTAATTATAAGTTATCACCAAAGAGAGCCGTTAGTGCAAAAGACAGATCAGAGTAATTGCGATTGTTGTCTTAATGTCTCCAAAGATCACAGAATACTGACAGCAATGTTAATGTCTGATATGAGAAGCATGTCATGTAAATAGTGTTTAACGAAACTGGTCAAATCACGTTCGTTATATGTGAAATTTGAATTGTTGTACTTGTTTTCATTTGTGTTCTCATATATATATATATATATATATATATTTTTTTGCCTAATATTTATTTATAATGTTTATTACATTAGATTATTAAATCTACATAAATGGGCTAAAAATTTAAAAAAGGGAATAGAAATTGATTGATTTTTAAAACGAAATTATTAATAAAAGTATTAAAATGCATTTTAAACTGTTTCAAGTCGGTTATTTTCAGAAATAATTGCTTATCTAAATTCTTTTCTTATATCATTGCTGTGAAATATTTTTTCTAAGAATGAAGTAAAAAATATTGAAAATAATTCAAATAATTTTTCAGAGTTCAAGAATTTTCATAAAAAGATTCAAAGAATTCTAACGAACATATTTGACACCTTCCTTGAGTGACTGTTTCTATTTATTTGTCAATGTTAATAATAACCTTGTTGCTTGTATAATTTGAAATTTGTTTAACGTTTGAAATGCTATCAAGATCATTTCGAAACGATACCTTTAAAATTTTTCGATTTCCATCTTATTCCATGGAACAGAAATAAAAAATAAAATATATTGATTTATTAAAAAAACACGTATTAAATATAAAATTACAAAATCCATAAGGAAAAATAATCTCGAGGAAATAAAATTAAAAGTTTAATCATGTCTTTCAAAATGATTTGAGTTATAATTATGTTTTATTCCTTAATATTTTGAATGAGAAGTTCATACCTAATTAATTGTTATTGCTTTTAACGACTTACAATATGTTGATTAAAACACAGTATTCTGCTACAATTAATTATAAGTTATCACCAAAGAGAGCCGTTAGTGCAAAAGACAGATCAGAGTAATTGCGATTGTTGTCTTAATGTCTCCAAAGATCACAGAATACTGACAGCAATGTTAATGTCTGATATGAGAAGCATGTCATGTAAATAGTGTTTAACGAAACTGGTCAAATCACGTTCGTTATATGTGAAATTTGAATTGTTGTACTTGTTTTCATTTGTGTTCTCATATATATATATATTTTTTCATACATATATTTGTTTATATACTAATATTTATTTATAATGTTTATTACATTAGATTATTAAATCTACATAAATGGGCTAAAAATTTAAAAAAGGGAATAGAAATTGATTGATTTTTAAAACGAAATTATTAATAAAAGTATTAAAATGCATTTTAAACTGTTTCAAGTCGGTTATTTTCAGAAATAATTGCTTATCTAAATTCTTTTCTTATATCATTGCTGTAAAATATTTTTCTAAGAATGAAGTAAAAAATATTGAAATAATTCAAATAATTTTTCAGAGTTCAAGAATTTTCATAAAAAGATTCAAAGAATTCTAACGAACATATTTGACACCTTCCTTGAGTGACTGTTTCTATTTATTTGTCAATGTTAATAATAACCTTGTTGCTTGTATAATTTGAAATTTGTTTAACGTTTGAAATGCTATCAAGATCATTTCGAAACGATACCTTTAGAATTTTTCGATTTCCATCTTATTCCATGGAACAGAAATAAGAAATAAAATATATTGATTTATTAAAAAAACACATATTAAATATAAAATTACAAAATCCATAAGGAAAAGTAATCTCGACGAAATAAAATTAAAAGTTTAATCATGTCTTTCAAAATGATTTGAATTATAATTATGTTTTATTTCTTAATATTTTGAATGAGAAGTCTATACCTAATTAATTGTTATTGCTTTTAACGACTTACAATATGTTGATTAAAACACAGTTTTCTGCTACAATTAATTATAAGTTATCACCAAAAAGAGCCGTTAGTGCAAAAGACAGATCAGAGTAATTGCGATTGTTGTCTTGACATCTCCAAAGATCACAGAATACTGACAGCAATGTTAATGTCTGATATGAGAAGTATGTCATGTAAATAGTGTTTGGCGAAACTGGTCAAATCGTACCACTGAAATATATGTATATATTTTTAAATTTCGTGAACAAAGAAGAATCTACAATCATGAATCATACATATATTTGTTTATATACTGATATTGAAATATTATTTTCGGATGCTTTCTTCGAATCAGCTAGATAATTCTTACATAATACATTTATATACAGTAAAATCATGTCAAAATAGAACTTCATTTTTATTAAATTTTGCAGACACTTTTTATTATAAACATCGAGATACATAGTATCTTCAAGTTATAAACAATTGAAAGTAAGAAGCTTCTTAAGAATTAATCTCTATCGACATAGAATAATACTTTAATAATTTACATTTTAATTCTTCATATTTATATTTAATAAGTAATAAAGACAATATATGTGCAATAAAATTATATATATTTTATAGTTTATTTGAAGTACATGTTATTTTAAGTAAAATTTAAAAATACATAACGTTTTTAAAAAAATAAACGTAATGGACACATACACAATATACATGTAATATAATGAAAGCTGAAAATTGGGATAATATCTATACACAATTATCTCTCTCAATATTTTTTACAACAATTAGGAATAATTGACACAATAATCAAAGAAAATCAATAAAAAAGTGCGTCTATTGAAAAACCTGCCGCCAAATTTGGTTTTTTTATATTTTAAATAATTTATTTTTTATTTAATATTAAGGTATTTTAGAATATAATGCATGCATATAATTTACTACTATTTACAGAAAGCAGTAAATTATATGTCACAACAATTTGAATTTGTATTAATAGTTGGAATTATTAATACAAACAAAATGTTACGAAAAAATATTTAAAAATAATGTAAATAATTAAAAATATATAAAAGTTGGAAGTAATTATATAAACATATACTCCTACATTCCTACATCCTGTATTATAAACAATAACGCATTTTTTTCTTAAAAACTATTGATTTTATGAACAAAATAAAAGAAAAAAAAAGTTTCTAAATAAATCCAAACTTTTTAATGCATATTTTTAGAAGATTATATTCCGGCCCATTAAAAATTCTAATAAAAATTTGAATAGGGAAATAAGTTTCTAGTTTCATTCCCTTATAACAATGTGGAAGACCGAACAAATATTAATGAGTAATCTTTTACTAGTACAAAATATCCACCTAATTTCATTTCTTTAACTCGTTCTAAATTTGAGAAAAAAATGAAAAACTAATTTTTACATTTTTGGAGAAGTGTAACTCCACAGGAAAAGATGTAGGAGTATATGTACAAGAAAAATTTTCTTTAGTTTTTTCCAAAGAATCATCTTCTAATATATTTCGCACTTATTAAGAAACACTCTGTACATATGTATATATATGTGTATAGTCTCTTATTTGTAGAAGTCATGTATATGTATATTTAATTATAAAGTAGCAAAGTTGCATTAATGTCTATAATTTTACATACGACAAACGATTTTTATTTTAGCATGGCACGTTAAAGGTTATTAATCGAAAATCAACACGTATGTGAGTCTAGAATCATAAAATATACCTTATGAAGTTGTTCGTTAGAAATAACGTTCGAAAGAATATCTTTTACTATTAGATAGACATCAAATGATCTGTAAAAACAAAATAACATATTTATAATTAATATATGAAATTTTCTTAATAATTAAAGAAAACAGAATATATATAATAAAGAATTTATAAAATAAGTAACGTCGTTACCTGGGTTTTATAGTCTCAAAATTTTCTAATATGTAGTCAAGAATCAAGTCGTTGCGTGCATAGTTTACAAGAATATTCTTTAAAGATAAAAACATGTTCTTTATCGTCAAATAATGTAGTATTCGATGCTATATTCAAATAGTGTTTGATAATATCAGGGTTTTCAGTGCAACTCAATACTTCCAAAAATTTTTTATCAGGTTTTCGCTGATATAATTCCAACATTTTATTCCAAATAGTTCTATTAGCTAACGCCAAACCAAAGCAGTATGTCCAATCTTGCCACCATTGTGGAACTCTAAAATATATGTATGGAAGAAGTATATAAATTTCATATGTACAACCGACGTTTAACTTTATCAAATTTGTTTTTTTCTATATTTCAAAGCAACTATAAAATGTAAAATTAAATTCTTACGCTGCGCTGATTTTCTACTCTATATTTGTCTATATTTGTCTTTTATATTCTATATTTGTTGTGTGACTATAAACATGATACGCTACAGTGAAGAAATAAAGAAAAAAGGTTCACACACTCGTAATGCTAATTGTTACTCTTATTGCATACTTTTGCTTGTATGCAACCGCATATTTATTCAGGGCATTAGAACAAGAATGGTAATTGAGAGGAATAAAGAGTGTTAGAGAAAAAATAAAAAAAGTATTAGAGACTATTTGAACAAATAAAGAATCAGTTGCATTTATATATGTACGTGCGCGATTATGCGCAAAAACACTCAATCAAATAAAATTTGAAGAGTAATCGTGATCGTAAAAGAATTACTTATGAGTATCAGGATCTGCAAGATGTTCGCTCAACTTAACGGCAGCCATCCTCTTGCATTCGACGTGACCAAAAGTACATGCCCATTTCGTAGCATGTAGTCTTAATAACTTTGTGTTATCATCTTCATTAGGATTTTCTTCATATCCTACATGCTGAAGAAGGCCATCAAAAATTCTTATCATGCGTGTCTACAAATTATAAAGTAATATGAGTTTTATATTGATTCGTTGGTATTTGCGAAGGAAATATTCATTTATTTACTGATATACATATTTCACACATATTTTATTAACATATCATGAAAACGAGTCTGCGTTCAACTCTTTTATATAATATCCATTTTCATAAATATAAAATAACTTTAGTCATGGTTTAACTTATTTCTTGAAACAACAAAAACGATAAAGAGTAAGTTAAACCGGCATTAAAATTATTCTCCATTTACAGAATTAAACGTAGGTGAGAGATGTTCACTGATGACGGATTACTGATGACATTATTGAATTCCTATAACACTCACTATAAATATCAACTAAACATTAATAAGATTAACATAATGCTCTGGTAACAGGTGACTAATAATATATAGATGTCTTTAAAAATAAACTATATTCGCGCTCGCGTGAGTGTGTGAGCGTGTTCGCGCGCGTATGCATCTATAATACTACGTCATTTTTTTTACATTTATAAAATTTGTTTTTATTTACCTTAAAATCTTCCTTTTGGGGCAATGAAAAGAACCTCGAAAATCGGTTAAGAAATTTGAACATTGGAAACCATGCCACATAATCTGTCTCTCGTGATAGGTAACTCGTAAGATTAAAAAACAAAGAACTATCTATTTGGTTCTCCATCAAAAAGAAACATGTATCATCAATAATTTGAGCACGATTGAGAACGTGTATGTTTGTGTATTTGTCAGAATTCAAGTAATGTATGATTTTTTGCCAATTTCTAATATCGTAATATACACGACAGTATGCTGTGGAATTTATCTTATTAAATTTATTATTAGATTACTTTGTTTAAATTTATAAAAATATATTTTTAAATATAAAGGTTTCTTCTTGTTTAACAAACAATAAAATGTAAAGCACAATTTGCAAGTATTAATAAAAATGTAGAAATTAAAGATTAGAAATTATTTTACACTTATATAATTTAGCAAGATTTTGGATAATTTAATAATATAAATACTTTGTACGTACTACTTCATAAGCTCTTTTTTAATGAAATGTATTTAAAGCTGAATAATTTTCCGTCATAATAAAGCAAATAAAATATGTAGAAAAACATAAAATTGATTGTTTTTATACCAGTTTGTTGTACATTGACGATAATCCATTCATCTGAATAAACTTCAAAGCTACTAGTTTGATTTGGTCCTAACCAATGATTTGGCACAGTTTTGAAAAAGTCTGGAATGCTCTGTGTAGCGAAAGTCATGGGTATCCACCATTCGTAATTGATATCTTTAGTTGCACGGACACATTTTTGTGTTATTGCCACTTCGCTAGTTTTGTAATTTCTCGTAACATTCAGTACAGGATAACGATTTTGATTTATCCATGTATCCATCGC